>CM062817.1:1363331506-1363931506 GCA_031772625.1 Pinus tabuliformis
CCTTTGTTGTGAACTCCAGGCAAGCCTTTTCAGTAGGTAGAAAATATGATAAAGGAGCTAAATTTTGAGATAGGGGAGGTGTGACACTATGATCCCCATGGTGTTATATCTAGTAGAAGAAAAGAGATTAGTGCCTCTACCTATGAACATGAATATAGACATAAATTGGAATGGAAGGCTAATTTAGATTCCTAGCCTATTAATACAGAGATGGAGGACGAGACACCAAGCTCAAAGGAGAAAACCTAGAAAAGGAGTATTAATGAAGTAGGAGATACAATGATGGAGGATGCATCAACAACCAAGAAAGCAAAAATTCAAGAGTAGACTGAGGAGGATATTGAGGTCAAATTGTCTGAGAAGAACCTATACCAACTAGGTTTCCAAGTGCTCTTAGAATATCCTCAACAGGGTGCCATCTCCAGTTCAACTGAGGTAGAAATTCTGGGCTCAATAGGGAGAACATCAGCAACATTCCCTACATGGGAGGAAGGGAAAATGAAAGAAGAGAGAAACGAGAAGATTAGGCATGAAATTCTATCACAAATAGCATCTCATTCAATTCCCTACCAAACTAGGCTTCTAGCTGCCATGGACCTAGAGAGAAATCAAATGAAGTTTTCCTTGTATCATCCTTTAGTGCAATCCCTCCCATCTGAGCTACAATTCAGAACAGTGGGCTTGTCTTAGGATATGAATAATGTCCCCTTCCAAGACAAGATCAATTTTCAGAGTCAGGCAGGGGAGATGATTTACAATGAATTGAGCAAGGGAGCCTTGACTATCAGCAAGGCCAAGAAGCTATTGGAGAAAGAGACCACCAAAATAAAGCAAGAAAAATCCAATTTGAGTGCCCTTCATTTGCAGAATGAAGGCTTCAAGTAACTGATTATAAAACTAGGGGTAGACCCAAATGATAAAGTTGAAATAGAAGCCATAGTAAAAGGCTCACAATTTGAGATCCAGTAATTGTGGAAACAACTTAAAATGCCTATAGCAGCATGTGCAAACAAAGGAGTTGGCCTAGGTGGAACACGATAAGGAAATTTTGGCCAAGGAGTTGATAGAGAGGAATAATGAGGTGGTAGCCCTCAAACTGAAGGTTACATAGCTTCAACAGAAAATCGATTCTTACATATGTGTTATGATTGTGCCAGACAATCCGCAGAACCCTAGAAAACAATCGACTAAAGCTCTCACTGATTTGCAGCTATTAGAAAGCGAGATCAAGAAAATACAAATTAAATTGGAAAACACCAAGTACATGCTTGCAAACAAGGAGAAACATCTCTAGTCCAACCAAGCAAGTGTGGATCAAATTAAAAAAAAATATCAGGTGGACCTAGATGAAATTAAAGGGCTGAAGAATAGGTTGAAAGGAAATAGTTCCTTGTTGAAGCTAGTCAAGTAATCTGGGATGAAATTATTTCTAAAACAAAGAAGATATGGGAGCACATTAGTTGCTGAACAAAAGGCTGTAGTCAAGGATACTGAATTATTCATCCTGTCACTAAAAAATGAAGATGCTAAAAATGCCAGGACCGCAAAAAAGTTTATCATATATCTCAATAAGAAATCAACTAACGACCTCAGAGCCATGGATATCATAAACATGACAGGGAAAATTATTGAGATTTCTAAAATGGTTCAAAAAGAAGTAGCGAGGTCTAAAGCTAAGGAGTGTTAAATTATTTGGCAAGGTTGGTAGTAACATTTAATTCCAATTTTGATCAGAGAACTAGAGAAGGATTTCCTAGTTGTTGGGACCTCCAGGGGCACCTTCTTCCATGGGACTAGTATGAACAACTATTAGTTGAATCCAAGAGTAAGGTAGACTCCTCTCATGAAAAGACTTCCATTCTCAAGGGCAGGACTATAGCCAACCATCTGCAAAGAGATTTCCAGTGACTTTGGATGATGAAGACCTTGTTCACTGCCAAGCCAAATTATACCGAGGTTACGAATCTAAGGATGGCCTACAATGCCATCATTCACACCTCTTTTACAGACCCAACATTATGGTAGAAATGTGATCAGTTTGTTAATCCACCATGAATCCGAAAAATGGAGCCTAGGTCCACTTCCAAAGATCAGAGGAGTCAACAAGGAAGATATTTTTGATTTAGGAATCATGCCAATTTCATGCCATTTTTTCAAGTTTGTAAATATTTTGTTTTCAAGAAGAGAATCAAGTTTGTTATGTAATAATTAAGCAACTAGACTAATTGTGCACTCACACATTTGAGTAGTTTAGAAAACTATAACATTCCTAGATATTTTGTGATTGTTCTTGTTTTGATTTCTCCCTATAAAAGGGAAGAAAAACTTATTAGTAAAGGTTCAATTTTCTGTTCGAGAGGTGGTAATTGTTCTGCAAGTTTTGCAAGTTTTGGAGCTCATTAGATGTATATTGTTCTTGAATATTAATGAATAATTTTTGGTGATTCCAAGCATTGAGATGTGTAGTATGTAATTCTGTCTCTGTTTATCATTTCATATGTGTTTCTTTCCTCTAAGAAATTATGTAATTGTAGCTGCTAGACTCAATCTTAAATAATAGATTTACCTATGTTATGTTATGGAAAATGGTACATGCAATGTGTGGGATTGAAGGCCTTAAAATGATCTCCATGATTTCTACATTTCATCTCTTTAGTTCAATCCAATATTCTACTGAGATTTAGCGTATGGGATTCTATCAATAGACATATGTGTTGGGTCCCTTTTCTTGTATTTCTTCTTTTAGCTATGCTACAACAACCAAGGAAACTACATTCACTGTGTGTAGGCCACCAAATATGAGCATTAATTCTTTGGAAAGAGATACTCTCTATGTATGAATTAAATATTCCTCTGAGTAGGGTAATGAACCAAATTTAGTCATTTCATATCTAATTCCTGAGAAAAAAAAACCTATCCTTGAAAACATATCAAGATGTCCTAGGAATTGACCTTCTCCTCAACCTGGGGGTTGTCTCTAGGACCTACAATAGGTAGGATCCTTTAACTCACTTGGAATAAAAAAGGATACTTGAAATCGACTTGACAAAGTTTTGGTTTTGTAAATGAATTGCATTGACCACTGATTAATTAATTGCATTGGAAACAATCATTGAGTTTTAGAGGCATCATTTTTTTCTTTTATATTTATTTTCAAAATTATCCATGTTGATAAGATAAACAGGCCATATGCCTTCTGTTTATGGATCATATGTTACCAAAGCAACTGAATTTGTAGCCTTAAAGGAGATGTAGCACCTTGAGGAGAAAATTGAGAGGGTATAAAGTCATTTCATCTTGCTTGTCAAATCTTGAAAGTGGGCAACCAAAGAGGTGTTTCTGCCACCCAACACTACACCAACACTTGGAGGATCAAGAAAACAAATTGAGAAGCAAAAACATAAGTAACAACAGATTGAGAAGCATATGTTGCAACAATGGATGTTGTAACAACAAGTCATTTCATATTGCTTGTTAGAGCTTGAAAGTGGGCATCCAAAGAGGTGTTTCTGCCACCAAACACTACACCAACACTTGGGGGATAAAGAAAACAAATTGATAAGCACAAACATAGTTAACAATAGATGTTGTAAAAAAATACGCTGTAACAACGGAAAATGCTATAACAATTGAGGCTATAACACCCATTACTGTTGAAAATGTTGAAACTGCTGTAAAAGATGATGTTATAACAATTGCTACTATTGAAACTAATAAAAGTTACAATGACCATTACTGCGGATGCTGTAACAATAGATGTTGTAACAACGAATGTTGTAACAATTGATGGGGTAGAAATCCATTTCATCTTGCTTGATAAATCTTGAAAGTGGGTAGCCAAAGAGTTGTTTCTACCACCCAACACTACACTAGTGCTTGGGGGATCAAGAAAACAAATTGAGAAGCACAAATGTAGGTAATAATAGATTGAGAAGCAAATGTTGTAACAATGGATGTGTAACGTCACCCAACCCCTCGCACTGTTAGAGGAATGGTATAAAACATATCTATTTATTTTTTTCCTTCGAACTTTACTTGACTTCCCAGCTCATCATAAGGCCTCACAAATAGAGCTATTACTCAAGCACTTATGAAGACAGTTGAATATCCCCACAACAGAGCAAACCAAAACACAAGAAATTGGGGAATTAGAGAAGGAGAATGAAGCTCTATTATCCTCTCTAATTGAATAGAACCTACAGATTCAAAAAATGCAAGAAAGGATAGAAGGGTTGTTAAAAGAGAAGGCCCAAAATGAGAATGTAGTAATTCCAACAATAAAAACAAGTTGCACAAAAGATATTTCTACAGAAAGACTATCATAGGCATTATCTTCTCTTAACCTAAAGGATGTTGAGATTAAAAGATTGAAAGAAAAAATGGATAGAGCTAAGATGAAAAAAATTAAATCAAACAATTCCTTAGTAGAGAAAATAGAGAAAAATGAAAATTTACAAAAGCAATTAGAAAAATATTTGAGCAATTCTAACAATATTCAATGTTTATCACGGGCCAAAGAACAAATTTGGATAGAAATGATGTCATCTATGTCTGATATTTGGTAGTCTATGGATATTATTGTAGAACAAGAGGAGTTGATTGAAAGATCCAAAGAAGCTATTAATGACATTGTTGACGGTGTTGGACCCGCCAACATGTAAGGGGATCTCTCAGGTAAGAAGTCCCAATTAGACCTTAGACCGTTTGGTGTAGGAGTCCTAGAAGTGGGTCATACGGTAATGCCTTGACCGCGGTTTCACACAGAGGCAAGTAATATGTCCCTATTGGTATCAAGGGTGTGACATATGCAATGAGCCAAGAAAGGTGCATGAGAGGTTCTAACACACAGAGGTTGAGGTGAGTGCGCCCTTTGGAAACCTATGATAGCACAGAGTTAAGAAGGGAACACACGAGCAAAGATGCATCACAACATGGAAGGAAAATAAGCTAGGGATCTAAAGTGATGGTTAAACCAACAACACATTTCAGAAAGATTCATACATACGTATACAAAAAATAGCTATACATGCATGCGTAAGCGGACAAATACATATATCATTTAGAGTAAACAAATAACTGAAATACAATACAACATATGCATGAAACGTGTTGGATCTGTTATATTAAGAAGTGTAAGTTCTAGTCATACAATACATCCATGTGCAACCACTAGTTCCGACAGCGGACCATTACAATCACAACTGCCTACTCCTCGAAAGAGATATACTAGCTTTGCATAGTGGAGAAGCCAAGGCTCATTATAATACTCTCCAAGCTCTCTCTAAGATAGTCCTATCGGAAGCTTGGCTGGCCAAAAGCCTATACAATGAGTTATGAGGGACTATTTATAGCAAAGGGTGGGGTGTCCCTTGACATTTCCCTTTGTGACAGTTCAACTACCCTCATGACTCTTCTCTTGCTCTATGACTGTTACATCCAACTATCGACACTTGAATTTCACTTGAAAAGACGTTACATTACAATGCACATGTACACATGTGAGACAAGATGGCTTGAGAAAGCCATGCAAGACATCACTATGACACAGAAAACTGTTGGAAAACCAGCTCTTCGACATCCTCATGGTGGTTGACATTAGAGAACTGATGCTAAGCTCGGTAGTTCGCTATGGTGTCTGTGTACTCTAAGGTGACATATTTATGGAAATGAACTCTTGCCTCCATAACATCCATGTACACTGATCGGGCTCCTCTTTCCAACTTGTCTGAAAGTATACGCATCATTGTCTTGAGTGCAGCTGGACCAACAACATACTTGTGCATGGTGTTTGCATAGATCACCAGGTCTAGGCTGGTGGCTATGCACATCAACTCGTCGAAGTACGAGTCAAGCTCCAGTTAGACCTATGCCTTTGTCTTCACTTGGGTGAGTTTCCAAATAAATGGGATCGCATGTGCACACACAATGACATCCATACTCTTGAATACCCATGCATGGGAAGTCTGTAGACTAGTGATGAGCTGTGGGAGATCTTCATAGTTCCGAATCTGACTCCGGATGCGTGCCTTCAACTCGACCACTCTAGGCTTCATCATCTTAGGCAAGTGAAGTGGGGCTCCCTTGCATCTCATTGTCCATGTTTGGATGTAATCAACATCACATCGCTGCTACCAACCGTGGAGATGGACAACTGCCTTATGCGTGGTACCAAACTTGGAATACAACGCTCGCATCACTGTGTCAAGGGAAAATACTTCATCCAATATTAGCTTCTTCAACTCTGCTCTAGAGGATGTTGTAACTAATTCTCCTCCCTGCTTGGCTGTTTGTAGCTCCTTAGCCATTCGCTCATCTTAGCTATGAGGAAGCGAACACTTGAGCTAGTGGCTTCGGCATATGCTCTGGTAGCAATGGCCAAGGCTGCTGGATGTTTGCGCACATCAGACATGATCACTCATTCCTCAAATTGCGTGGGAGATGTATGATCATCCAGAGTCGACACTCTGCGAGACTGCACAACTCTATGTTGAGACTATTCGAATGAGATGTTGTGCATCTCTCCTTCTGGGTGATCTCCAAGGATCTCAATGTATCCTTGGTCACTTGGGACTTTCTCCTTTTCTGGACACGGTGAAGCTGGTGGTTCTACCTCTTGGTGATGAGGCATGAGGTCGATGTCTTGCTCTAAATCTTGTTGCTCCATATCCATATCCATCTGTTCAAGTGCTTGCTCTATCTCCTGAGCGAAGTCTTGCTCCTACGATGGTTCACCCTGTTTGCCTGATGCCAATTGTTCTGATGAGTCCACTACTTGTACAGGTGCAGTTTCATCTGTCTATACATGTTACACCCCCTTCTGTACCTGTTCTTGTTGCACTTCCTTCTCTTGTTTTCACAGCTCTTGTCTCCGCCTTTTCACGTTTCTCTTGTCGCGATGTTGCTTCTTCACCTCTATTTCGAAAGCTACTTTTTGCACAAGTGGGTATCCTCGGAACTTGCAACTTTTCTCTTCCTCCATGCAGTTGACAATCTTCCTCTTGCCCTTGTCGCGAATTCGTATGTTTACCTCTGTTGTTGTTGCTGCTGCTTCTTGTGCTCTCCGGGATGCTTCTTCATGTTGCTTTGCTACCCATTCCACAATGACACCGACCGGTTCATTGGGTCTGGAGAAGTTGTAATAATATTTCCATGGGTCTTCCTCCACCTAATGACATGCCTCGTCGATCCAGTTGAACTATACTCTCGTGCAATGATCTTTCACAAGACAATGCGGGTCATATGGATTGTAACTTCGAGCGTCGAATGGATATTTTTTCATCTCCTCTGCTTAGACATCTGCATGATTGAAACTCCGTATCTCGTAGAACTTGATGTGCAACGAAAGAGCGGGCCAAGGTGCCTTCTTCTTCCTGTGCAACCTAGTTGATAATCCTACTGAGATGTGATAAGCTACTTCCTACATGATGAGCTTGTCCAAGGAAAAATTCGGTAGAACATGTAGAGGCTTCTCCACATTATACATTCGTTTGAAGGTGCCAGACGGTGAGGCATATCAATCAACTATGTCAATAAATGCCTCCATTACTTCCTTTGACATGTAGGGTGAATCCTATTCGAATATCATCTTGTAAAACAGGGTGACAAAATGATCGAACAACCGTGTGATAACTCCTCTGAAGCTGCATTCAGACAACATCTTACAATAAGTGTTCACAGAGGTCTCCGCCAATGTCCATGCCCACTCCAAGCCTGGGAACCCTTGACGGGCACAGATTGCATCCAAGATGTAAGCAGACATGTAGATTTCTGCTGCATACTGTTGGGTGGCTGCCGAGCCCTTGTTACCTGTTGCTTCAGCTGGTGAGCTAACATGTCAGACCAGTTGCATGCTTTGCCTTCTCTGTCCAGTTGGTCCAACGCGATCACCCAACTCTGTGGGAAGGTTTCTGTGCTTTCTTGGCCATACATTCGACATGAAAAGATGACCAAGTATTGATATGCCTTCCGCAGTATCTTTGTCTTGTAGACCTGGTTGGGTGTCATCCTAAATTTAGCTAGCTCCTTCACCTAGTTCTTCAAGATATCTCTAGAGTTGGCATTGCTGGGTATGCTGAAGGTAGTTTCCATAATGATCATGGGCTTCAACATATGATACATCTGTTCATAATCCTATGTCCTGAAGGTTGCAATCTCCATCCCGCTAACACTACTCAATGTCATCATCTTAGGATCAGTGTGCGAGACAATCCAATGTATCATGTCTGCACATGAGAACACGAGATATCTGCATGCAATCCGGTACATGTAGAACTTGTGGATGTTCACATATACCTGGCAGTCTTTGAGGTCTTCCAAAAATGTGGCTGAAAATGCATTATTGACCTCTTTCCATTTCAACTTGATGTCCTTGTCTACAATCAACTTAGTGTCTTCATAGATCGACAGACTTGTAAGCACTCGCTCAATTGTTGCTCCAGTTGCACTTCCGTCAGTGTCCTTTGATCCTGCTCTTTTGGAGGCCATTGATCCTAAACTGCTGAGAGGCAGAAGAACACCTGCTAGATGTGGAGACAAAGTGACATGCATGGCAAGAAATCTGTCAGCTAAAACCAAAGCAAAGGAACGACATACATCATACCTGGGGATTGACTGACAAGGATTGCACAATTTTTCCTAGGAGGCTGGGAGACTGGCTGCCAAAACCGCGAAAAAGGCAGTCTGGGCTATTTGGGAGGCATGGCTAGCTACTGGAATTGTGAAATGCACAATCTAGGCTGGACTAATGGCTATTGGAATTGCGCAATGCATAATTTCAGCTGGTAATGGTTTCAGGCCCAGTGACTACATTGCGTAATTTTCTGGGCTAGCAGTCACTGTCCCTCAAAATTGTGCAATGAAAGACTAGAGGACAGTCATTGGGAATAAATGCACATTTTTCGAGAGGAAGATAGAGCCTTCCCTCTCAGGATTGCGTAATGTTGTCTTGGTGAGGCAGAGTTCGGGCCAAGGCTTCCCAGACCTGTCGATGGGCAAATGAAAGCAAATGTGAAAGTTAATGCATGGCGATACTGAGTGTAATTGGGAGTGAATGATTGTGCATGCAAATAGTGAATGAAAGATTCAAAAAATGAAACAACATGCAGGTGGGTGAAGTGAGTTGACGAATCGGTGACCGTTCGTGAGATGCTAACGAAAACTGAAACGGTGCTATTACAAGATAGTATACATGTAAACAACAGCAAGCATTCACAGAAATCAAGCAAACAATGCTCACACAAGCCAAAACACAAAAAGGGACAAAAATGCTGCAAAAGACAAGTTAAGAGGACTTACCCATGAAGTGTCGAAGAGTGCTGGATGTGCTATGGGATGTCAGAGCTCCAAGATCGATGTAAAGAAGTGAGCTCTGAAGCATTGAAAAAATAAGTTAGAAGCTCATGACATACATGCCACAAATCTAGGAAAAAGTGACACTTGGAGGAAAGATTCTAAAACGATCTTTGCATGTAACCTCCAGTTGCCAAAAATAGCTCCCTAAAATATAGGGATGCTTTTTGCATGTTTCGTTTTCTATTCCAGGAAAAATAAGCCCCTGCATGTAATTCAAGTCTTCTTGGTCCCCGGTGGAAACGGTCAACCCAATTGCACATGAAACTCTCTACTACGCTAAGGGGAATATTTTCGCATTTCTGGGAGGGAGCTGGGCTGGCTTCCTAGAGGGATTGCGCAATTTCTAGGTGGAGCAGCTAACTACTACCCAGGATTGCACAATTTCTGCACTGAGCAGTCCTACTAGGAGGAATTGGCAATTTTTCCAGTGAACAGTGACAAGCAAATTTGCGCAATTCTGGAGCCCAATAGGCTGCTAGATAGGATTGTGCAATTTTTGGAGGGAAGGCTTGTTCCCCTCTATAATTGCACAATTTCTTGAGGGAGTTGCTCATCCTGTAGTTGGACCAATTCTTGAGAAACAATTTGTGAGGGGAATGCAACAAGCGATCATGCACATGTTGGAAATCTGCTAGAAAATCAGTGAAGCTTGTGTACCTGAAAAGGCAAGGCATGTTGTTGAGGAAGATTGGTAGGGAGGATCCAAAACAAAGCTAGGACAAAATTTTTTAGGGTGGTTGTAGCCGCTACAACACTTGATGACACACCAGTAGAACTCCAGCGCTTTGAATGGACCTTGTTCGTGAAAAGCAAGTCTAACACCTTCGGAAGTAATTTTCAATTCTCAGTTTGTCTTGGTTTCCACACTCTCTTAATTGTAAGATGTAGCATTTGCCAAGCTCTTGGTCGATTGACACACATTCCAAGCCAAGTCAACATAGTTTTTTCGGTGTGGGTTGATGGGTATATTGGTGCACAAGCAGTATAGTTGTCAGAGTCTTAGTTTCATCTCTGGTGTTGCTTTGCTGCCAGCAGGTCTAGACAGTACCGTGACAGAGTCACGTAGGAACACAAGCATGGATCTGCTGCCAGTGAGCCTGGTCAATACCCCGACAGAGTTACTTGCATCACCTCTCTGCATAGGAAGCCTTTCTCTTTTTTCACCTTATTCATTTTTCATTTTTTCAATTTTTTTTTTACTTTTCATTTTTTCATTTTTCATAACTGTGCATAGCACTTATTCATTTCAAAGGTGGAAGAGGGATCCCGACTTATTGAGAGAAGAAGAGGTTGTTCCTTCAGAGAAGTAGTTTATTATATACCTCTGATGTGCTTGTCAAGGTTTTCCTCCTCACCTTACTCTACTTGACTTAGCTACCAAGGGTTAACCCAAAAACAACATGCACAAGCATTGTGTTTTCACCAAGGTTCACTTTGAATTGTACATATTTTCCATCGACGTATCATGGACTAAAAGAAACAAGATCCTCATACAGAGGAAGGATGACACATAACCAAGTAGTGATAGCTGCACAAGGTCTCTTGTACTTTACCCAGCTTGTTTCAAGAGTCATACATGGTTTCATGCAAAACTAACCTACGAATAAAAACAAGAAAACAAAAAACAAAGCAAAGCAGAAGCAAAAGTAAATTCAAAAAGGAAAGCGAGTAAGAAAAAAAGGAAGCACAAACAAGCAAAGAAAGTAATCAAAAAAGCATGCAAGCAAACAAACTGAAAAAAAAAAACACTACTCCTACTCCTAAGCTAACGGTGCATGGGCCTGATCACGTGCAGTGATATTTCCAATGAAGCCTCCGATGCATTGGTTGAACCATGTTGGTGAAGGCTTGGTCCATGAGCAACTCGGTTGTGCAAACCAGCGAACAAGAAAGATATAACAATGAAGACAAACACACTCCATGTTTAAAAGTGTCCATAGGACATAAGTGAGTGCAAGTACATGACAATCAGTCCGTGGACTTATCATGGTTCTGTGCGACACTGAGTGCAGCTGTGAAAAATACACACACTCTTTTCTGTGACATGCAAGAAAATGAAAGAAACAAAGACAACTTGCATCGTTCACATGTGCTTGCAATGTAAGATTCCTCCAATGCATGAGCGATGGCATCGTGCAGTTAGAGTGGAGGAAGCATGATCTTTGTGTGAGATGGATCTTCAATGCATACAAATGGGTGATGAGGAGCCTTGGTTGATTGAACAATTTCTTGATCGGAAGTGAAACCAACCTTAGGACAACGAGGGCCTAACATAGCCATCAGCTCAGGCTGAAGTGCCTTGACAGTCTAGGGTGTTTTGACTTCATCGTCAGATAGATCATCATAAATGGGTGGCTTCAAAAATCCACTGTGATAGAATCATGATCGTGATCGAATATGAGAGTAAATGGATCACGACAGCCACGATAAAAAAAAAATCAATGATTTCATTGGCATCCTCATGATCTGATGAATCAAATAGTGGAGTAGATGAGAAGCATACAAATCCATCCTTTGTGTTTCTAGAAAAGGCAGAGGAAAGATCAAGTGGATTTTCAATGAAGAGTTTATCCTCTCCATTGTCGGATGATGCACTGACATCCGGTGTGTCCTGCGAGTGATAAAAAATGGGTGCATCCGTAGATGAAGATACACATGCGAAATCATGGATGGTAGGTTCACCAAAGATGTCAGGAAAGAACGGAGGAGGCTCAGATAGAAGGGAGTCATCCTTCGCCGAGTGTTGATGCTCAAGATCCTAGTCATACTCTTCATGAATGACAGCGCATGTTGGTTGTGCAACACCAACTCCATCGATGGCTTGATCCTCGTTCACAACAAGTGTATAGTTTGGAATGTAATAACACAATACAGTATCATCCAAGTACGAAGATGGAGTTTGTGGTACAAAATGCATATGAGTTTGTGGTACAAAATGCATATGACAACTTGATGGACTCACAACCAAATCTATGTGAAAATTTAGTGAAGTGATGTTGGGAGGATGTGACAGCTGAACTAATGTGTGTGCTTGTTCTCCCACATCACTCTGCAGTGGTGGTGCTGTTTGATGAGGGGACAACGGACAATCACTTGTGACAGTGACCATCTCTGTTTGTGATTGCACATCTCCAACACTAAAGTATGATGAGCGAGGCTTGAGCTCATATTTCTTCTTGGGATGGGCTGATTTGTTAATACAATACTTGAATCTATCCCAAAGATAAGGAAATTTCATTTGGCTCTTCGGAGCTTGAAACTGCAAATCATAGAAGCACTGCCAAAAATCCATAGGCGATTAATGCAGAGCTTTTCGTTTTTGTAACAATTTGTGGTCAAGATGTTCTCGATCAAAATGATGGAAACTATCTTCAATGAGATCACAAAGGTGCTCAAGTGAGTGCACTCTGTCAGCCGGTAGGCTGCACAACTACTGATGTGGAGATTTGCGAAGTGTGTATGCAAGCAACAGACTGGCCTATTCGTGAGAACATCCATCTTCCTTGTCAAGCATGGAAAATAATTCATGTAAGAACTCAGGCTAGGCCACTTCACCTTCACCATGATACGTGTATCCAGACAAGAAATAAAAAAACTTCCTCGTGATGGTAACTTGTTCGACATGAAAAAAACATCGTGGAGGGTTGAGAGTGCAAGACTCCATGATAGATGTGTAAAGGTTCAAAACAAGATGAGAGGGAACAACTTGTCATCTGGCCCTCACTCTAGCGCCAAAAATATTAATGGTGATGGACCCGCCAAAATGTCAGGGGATCTCCCCAGTAAGAAGTCCCAATTAAGCCTCAGATCATTTGGTGTAGGATTCCCAGCAGTGGGTCGTATGGTAATGCCTTGACCGTGGTTTCACACAGAGTCAAGTAAGATGTCCATGTTGGTAGCAAGGGTGTGATATATGTAGTAAGCCAAGGAAGGTGCATGAGAGGTTCTAACACACGGAGGTTGAGGTGAGTGTGCCCATTGAAAACCTGTGATAGCATAGAGTTAAGAAGGGAACACATGAGCAAATATGCATCACAACATGGAAGGCAAGTAAGCTAGCAATCCAAAGTGATGGTTAAACCAACAACACATTTAAGAAAGATTCATACATACATATACAGAAAATAGATATACATGCATGCGTAAGCAAATAGATACATATATCATTTAGAGTAAATAGATAGCTGAAATTCAATACAACATATGCATGAAACATGCTGGCTCTGTTATATTAAGAAGTGTGAGTTCCAGTCATACAATACATCCATGTCCAACCACTAGTTCTGATAGTAGAACGTTACAGTCACATCCACCTGCTCCTCCAAAGAGATATACTAGCTCTGCGCAGTGGAGAATGCAAGGCTCGTTACAATATTTTCCAAGTTCTCTCTAAGATAGTCCTATCAGAAGCTTGGATGAACAAAATCCTATACAATGAGGGACTATTTATAGCAAAGGATGGGGTGGCCCTTGACATTCCCCTTTGTGACAGTTCAACTACCCTCATGATTCTTCATCTACTCTATGACTGTTACATCCAATTATTGACACTTTAATTACACTTGACAAGACATTACATTACAATGCACATGTACCCATGTGAGACAAAATGGCTTGAGAAAGCCATGCAAGACATCGCTATGACTCAGACAATTGTAGGAAAACCAACTCTTCGACATCCTCATGGTGGTTGATAGTAGCGAATTGATGCCAAGATCGGTAGTCTGTGATGGTGTCTTTGTACTCTAAGGTGACATCTTTATGGAAATGAACTCTTGCCTCCATAGCATCCGGGTACACATCTGGGGATCCTCTGTCCAACTTATCTGAAAGAATGTGCATCATTGTCTTGATTGTGGCTGGAGCAACAACATACTTGTGCATGGTTTCTGCACTGATCATCAAGTTTGGGATGGTGGCTATGCGCATCAACTCGTCAAAGTACGAGTCAACCTCCAGTCGGACCTATGCTTTTGCCTTCACCTCGGTGAGTGTCCCAATAGATGGGATCACATGTGCGAGCACAAAAACATCCATACTCTTGAATACCCGTGCATGGGAAGCCTGTAGAAAAGTGATGAGCTGCAGGAGATCTTCATAGTTTCGGATCTAACTTCGGATGCGCGCCTTCAGCTCGACCTTCTTGGCTTCATCATCTTAGGCAAGTGAACTAGGGCTCCCTTGTATCTCATTGTCCATGTTTGCATGTAATTAACAACAACATGCATGTTAAACAAGATACATTCTCTCCCAGCACATCGCTGCTGCCAACCGTGGAGATGGACAACTGCCTTGTGCACAATACCATACTTGGAATACAACACCCGCATGACTGTGTCAAGGGACAATACTTCATCCAGTATTGCTTTCTTCAACTCTTCTCGGGCGTATGCTGTAACCAATTCTCCTCCTTGCTTGGCCATCAATTTTCTCATTCTCAACTATCAGGAAGTAAACACTTGAGCTAGTGGCTTCGGCATATGCTCTTGTAGCATCGGCCAAGGCTGCTATATGTTTGCGCACACTAGACATGATCACTCGTTCCTCAAACTACGTAGGAGATGTACGATAATCTAGAGTTGACACTCTGCAATATTGTACACCTCTATGTTGAGACTCCTCGAATGCGATGTTGTGCATCTTTCCTTCTAGGTGATCTCCAAGGATCTTAGTGTCTCCTTGGTCACTTGGGACTTGTTCCTTTTCTAGATCCGGTGAAGCTGGTGGGTCAACCTCTTGGTGATGAGGCATGGGGTCGAAGTCTTGCTCTAACTCCTGTTGCTCCATATATGTCTCCATCTGTTCAAGTGCTTGCTCTATCTCCTGAGCGATATCCTACTCTGGCGATGGTTCACCCTCTCTGCCTGATGCCAATTGTTTTGATGAGTCCACTACTTGTATGGGCACAGTTTCATCTGTCAATACATGTTGCGCCCCCTGTTGTACCTATTCTTGCTGTGCTTCCCTCTCCTATCTGCACAACTCCTGTTCCTTCCAGATTTTCTCCGTCAACTTATGCAACTCCTCTCTGTTTCCTCCATTCTCTATTTCTTTCTCTGCCTTTGCACGTTTCACTTGTCGTGCCATTGCCTCTTCACCTCTATTTCCAAAGCTACTTTCTGCACAAGTGGGTCTCCTTGGAATTTGCAGCTTTTCTCTTCCTCCATGCAGTTGACAATCTTCCTCTTGCCCTTATCGTACACTGGTATGTTTACCTCTGCTACTTCTGGTGCTCTTCGGATGCTGCTTTGCTACCCATTCCACAATGAGACCGACCAATTCATTGGTTCTGGAGAAGATGTAACAATATCTCCATGGGTCTTCCTCCACCCAATGACATGCCCCGTGGATCCAGTTGAACTGTACTCTCACGCAATGATCTTTCATAAGACAATGCGGGTCATACGGATTGTAACTTTTGGCATTGAATGGATATTTCTTCATCTCCTCTGCTTCGAGGTCTGCATTCTTGAAACTTCATATCTCGTATAACCTGATGCACAACAGATGAGCAAGCCAAGGTGCCTTCTTCTTCTAGTGCAACCTAGCTGATAATCCTACCGAGATGTGATAAGCTACTTCCTGCATGACGAGCTTGTCCAAGAAAAACTTCGGTATAACATGCAGAGGCTTCTCTGCATTTTACATTCGTATGAAGGTGCCAGCCAGTGAGGCATACCAATCAGCTATGTCAATCAATGCCTTCATTGATGCCTTCGACATGCAGGGTGGATCCTGCTTGAATATCACCTTGTAAACCAGGGTGACAAAATGATCAGACAACTGTGTGATAACTCCTTTGAAGATGCATTTAGACAACATCTTACAATAAGTGGTCATAGAGGTCTCCACCGATTTACATGCCCACTCTAAGCCCGGGAACTCCTCAGGGGTACAGATTGCATACAAGATGTAAGTGGACATGTCGATTTCTGCTTGCATACCTTTGGGCAGATGTCAAGCCCTTGTTACTTGCTCCTTCAGCTGGTGAGCCAACATGTCAGACTAGTTGCATGATTTACCTTCTCTGCCCAGTTGGTCCAACACGATCACCCAACTCTGTGGGAAGGTTTTTGTGCTTTCTTAGCCATACAGTCGACATGCAAGGATAACCAAGTATTGATATTCTTTCCGCAGTATCTTCGTCTTGTAGACTTGGTTGGGTGTCATCCTGAATTTAGTCGACTCCTTCACCCAGTTCTTCAAGATATCGTCAGAGTTGGATTTGTTGGGTATGATGAAGGGAGTTTCCATAGTGATCATGGGCTTCGACATATGATACATTTGTTCATAATCCTGTGCCCTGAAGGTTGCATTCTTCGTCCCACTGACACTGCTCAATGTCATCATCTCAGGATCAGTGTGCGAGACGATCCAATGTATCATGTCTACACATGGGAACATATGATATCTGCATGCATTCCGGTACAAGACGGACTTGTGGATGTTCACATATACCTGGCGATCTTCGAGGTCTTCCCCAAATGTGCCTACAAATGCATCATTTACCTCTTGCCATTTCATCTTGATGTCCTTGTCCACAATCAACTTAGTATCTTCATAGATTAGCATACTTGTAGATACTCGCTCAACTTCTGCTCCAGTTGTACTTCCTTCAGTATGGGCTGTCTGGGAGGCATGGCTGGCTACTGGAATTGAGCAATGCACAATTTCAGCTGGCAATGGTTGTAAGCCTAGTGACTGCATTGCGAAATTTTCTTGGCCAGTAGTCACTATCCCTTAGAATTGCGCAATGCAAGATTGGAGGACAGTCACTGGGCAGAAATGCACATTTTCTGAGAGGAAGACAAAGCCTTCCCTCTCAGGATTGCACAATGCTATCTTGGTGAGGCAGAGTCCGGGCCAAGGTTGCCCAGACCCACCAACGGGCAACTGAAAGCAAATGTGAAAGTGAATGCATGGCAATACTGAGTGTAAGCAGGAGTAAATGATCATGCATGCAAACAATGAATGAAATATTCAGGAAACAGAACAACATGCATGTGGGTGAAGCGAGTCACCGAATCGGTAGTCTCCAAAATGAAGCTAAAGCAAAATTTTGGAGGGTGGTTGTAGCCGCTACAACACTTGGTGACACACTGGTAGAACTCTAGCTCTCTGAATGGACCTTGTTCATGAAAAGCAAGTCTAACACCTCTAGAAGTATTGTTGAGTTCTCAGTTTGTCTTGGTTTCCACACTTGCTTGATTGTAAGATGTAGCATCTACCAATCTCTTGGTCGATTGACACACATTCCAAGCCAAGTCAACACAATTTTTTTGACTGGGGTTGAGGGGTATATTGGTGCACACGCAGTATAGTCGTCGGAGTCTTAGTTTCATCTCTAGTGTTGCTCTGTTGCCAGGAGGCCTAGACAGTACCTCGACGAAGTCACGTAGGAACACAAGCATGGCTTCGCTGCTAGCGAGCCTAGTTAGCACCCTAACGAAGTTACATGCATCACCTCTCCATGCAAGAAGCCTTTCTCTTCTTTTGCCTTATTCATTTTTCATTTTTTCATTTTTTTTTTTACTTTTCATTTTTTCATTTTTCATAACTATGCATAACACTTATTCATTTTAGAGGCAGAAGAGGGATCCCAATTTATTAAGATCAGAATATTTTGTTCCTTTAGAGAAGTAGTTTATTATATACCTCTGACATACTTGTTAAGGTTTTCCCCCTCACCTTACTCTACTTGATTGAGCTGCGAAGGGTTAACCCAAAAACAACCGACTCTAGTAGGTGACACTAGTTAGTATGCAAGCGTTGTGTTTTCACCAAGGTTCACTTCGAACAATATTTATTTTCCATCGACGTATCATGGACTAAAACAAACAAGATCTTCATACAGAGGTAGGATGACAGATAACCAAGTAGTGATAGTTGCACAAGGCCTCTTGTAATTTACCTAGATTGTTTCAAGAGTCATACATGGTTTCATGCGAAACTAACCTACGAAAAAAAATAAGCAAACAAAAACAAAGCAAAGCAGAAGCAAAAGTAAATGAAAAAAGCAGAGCGAGTAAGCAAACAAGAAAGCAGACAAACAAACAAACAAAGCAAGTAATCAAACAAGCATACAAGAAAACAAACTGAAAGAAAACACTACTCCTACTCCTAAGCTAACGATGCATGGGCCTGATCACGTGAAGTGATATTTCCAATGCAACCAACGACACATTGGTTGACCCATGTTGGTGAAGGCTTGGTCCACGAGCAACCTAGTTGTGCAAACCAACAAACAAGAAAGATATAACAATGAAGACAAACACACTCCATGTTTAAAAGTGTCCACGAGACATAAGTGAGTGCAAGTACATGACAAACAATTCATGGGCTTATCACGGTGTTGTGCGGAACTGCGTGCAGCTATGAAGCATACACACACTCTTGACTATGACATGCAAGAAAATGAAAGAAACAAAGACAACTTGTGTCATGCACCTATGCTTGCATTGTAAGTTCCTCCAATGCATGAGCGATGGGATCATGCAGTTCGAGTGGAGGAAGCATGATCTATGTGTGAGATGGATTTTCAATGCATACAAATGGGTGATGAGGAGCCTTGGTCGCTTGAATAATTTCCTAATTAGAAGTGAAATCGACCTCTGGACAACAAGGGCTTGACATAATCATCAGCCTGGGTTGAAGTGCCTCAACAATCTAGGGTGTTTTGACTTCATCGTCAGATAGATCATCATAAACAAGTGGCTTCGAAAAATCAACTGCAATAGAATCATGGTCGTGATCGAATATGGGAGTAAATGGATCACGATAGCCTTGATTAGAAAAATCAATGATTTCATCGGCATCCTCTTGATTTGATGAATCAAACAGAGATGTAGATGAGAAGCGGAAAAATACATCCTCTGTGTTTCTGGAAAAGGCAGATGAAAGATCAAGTGGACTTTTAATGAATAGTTTACCCTCGCCATTGTCAGATGATGGACTAACATCTGGTGTGTCCTGCGAGTGATCAACAATGGGTGCATCCATAGATGAAGATACACATGCGAAATCATCGATGGTAGGTTCACCAAAGATGTCAGGAAAGAATGGAGGAGGCTCAGACAGAAGGGAGTCATCCTTTGCTAAGTGTTTATGCTCAAGATCCCACTCATACTCTTCATGAATGATAGTGCATGTCGGTTGTGCAAAACCAACCCTGTCGATGGCTTGATCCTCGTTCACAAGAAATGTAGAGTCTGGAATGGAAGAATACAAGATAATATCATCTAGAGGATCATCCGAGTACGAAGATGGAGGTTGTTGCACAAAATGCATATGACAACTTGATGGTATTACATCCAAATCTGCGGAAAAATTTAGTGAAGTGATGTTGGGAGGATGTGACAATTGAACTGATGTGTGTGCGTGTTCTCCCGCATCACTCTGTAGTGGTGGAGTTGTTTGATGAGGGGATGACAGACAATCACTTGTGACAGTCATGTCTCCATCTATGATTGCGCAACTCCAACATTGAAGTATTCTAAGCGAGGCTTGAGCTCATATTTCTTCTTGGGATGGGCTAATTTGTTAAGACGATATTTGAATCTATCCCAAAGTTAAGGAAATTTCATCTGGTTCTTCGAAGCTTGAAACTACAAATCACGGAAGCACTGACAAAAATCCATAGGCGATTCATACAGGGCCTTCCGTTGTTGTAGAAGTTTGTGATCAAGGTGTTCTGGATCAAAATGATGGAAAATATCTTCAATGAGATCACATAAGTGGTTAAGTGAGTGCATGCTGTCAGCCGCTAGGTTGCATAGCCACCGATGTGGAGATTCACGAAGTGTGTATGCAAGTAGTAGACTGGCCTATTTGTCAGAACATCCATCTTCCTCGTCAATCATGGCAAGGCAATGATGTAAGAACTCAGGCCAGGCCACTTCTCCTTCACCATCATACGTCTGTCCAGACAAGAAATAAAAAAACTCCCTCGTGATGGTAACAGGTTCGACATGTGAAAAACATCGTGGAGGGTTGAGAGTGTAAGACTCCATGATAGATGTGTAAAGGTTCAAAACAGGCTGAGAGGGCACAACTTTTCATCTGGCCCTCCTTCTATCACCATAAATGTTGATGGTGCTGGACCCGCTAACATGTCAGGGGATCTCTTCGGTAGGAAGTCCCAATTAGACCTCAGACCATTTGGTGTAGGAGTCCCAACAGTGGGTCATACGGTAATTCCTTGACCGTGGTTTTGCACAGAGGCAAGTAAGATGTCCCTGTTGGTAGCAAGGGTGTGACAGATACAGTAAGCCAAGGAAGGTGCATGAGAGGTTCTAACACACGGAGTTTGAGGTGAGTGCACCCCTTGGAAATCTATGATAGCATAGAGTTAAGAAGGGAACACACGAGCAAAGATGCATCACAACATGGAAGGAAAGTAAGTTATCAATCCAAAGTGATGGTTAAACCAACAACACATTTCAGACAGATTCATACATACATATACATAAAATAGCTATACTTGCATGCATAAGAAAACATATACATATATAATTTAGAGTAAACAGATATCTGGAATACAATACAACATATGCATGAAACATGATGGCTCTATTATATTAAGAAGTGTAAGTTCCAGTCATACAATACATCCATGTCCAACCACTAGTTCCAACAACAGAACATTACAGTCACAACCACCTGCTCCTCTAAAGAGATATACTAGCTTTGCGTAGTGGAGAAGCCAAGGCTCGTTACAATACTGTCCAAGCTCTCTCTAAGATAGTCCTATTGGACGCTTGGCTGACCAAAAGCCTATACAATGAGTTATGAGGGAATATTTATAGCAAAGGGTGGGGTGGCCCTTGACATTCCCCTTTGTGACAGTTCAACTACCCTCATGACTCTCCACCTACTTTTTGACAATTACATCCAATTATCGACACTTGACTTACACTTGACAGGACGTTACATTACAATGCACATGTACTCATGTGAGAAAAAATGGCTTGAGAAATGCATGCAAGGCATCACTATGACTCAGACAATTGTTGGAAAACCAGCTCTTCAACATCCTCATGGTGGTTTACAGTAGCGAATTGATGCCAAGCTCAATAGTTCGTGATGGTGTCTGTGTACTCTAAGGTGACATCTTTCTGGAAATGAACTCTTGCCTCCATAGCATCTGGGTACACTGCTCAGGATCCTCTGTCCAACTTGTCTAATAGCATGTGCATCATTGTCTTGAGTGCGGCTGGACCAACAACATACTTGTGCATGGTGTCTGCACTGATCACCAAGTCTGGGCTGGTGGCTATGCGCATCAACTTGTCAAAGTATGAGTCAAGCTCCAGTTGGACCTGTGCCTTTGTCTTCGCCTGGGTGAGTGTCCCAATAGATGGGATCGCATGTGCATGCACAACAACATCCATACTCTTGAATACCCATGCATGGGAAGCCTGTAGACTAGTGATGAGCTGCGGGAGATCTTCATAGTTTTGGATCTGACTTCGGATGCGTGTCTTCAGCGCGACCTCTCTAGGCTTCATCATCTTAGGCAAGTGAAGCGGGGCTCCCTTGTATCTCATACTGCATGTTTGCATGTAATTAATAACAACATGCATGTTCGACAAGGTATGTGCTCTCCTAGCACATCGCCACTGCCAACCATGGAGATGGACAACTGCCTTATATACGGTACAAAACTTGGAATACAACGCTTGCATGACTGTGTCAAGGGACAATACTTCATCTAGTATTTCCTTCTTCAATTCTACCCGGGCAGATGCTGTAACCAATTCTCCTCCCTGCTTGGTTGTCTGTAGCTCCTTAACCATTCACTCATTCTCAGCTATTAGGAAGCGAACACTTGAGCTAGTGGCTTCGACATATGCTCTGGTAGCATCGACCAATGCTACTAGATGTTTGCGCACGTCAAGCATGATCACTCGTTCCTCAAACTGCACAAGAGATGTATGATCATCCAGAGTTGACACTCTGCGAGACTACACAACTCTATGTTGAGACTCATCGAATGAGATGTTGTGCATCTCTCCTTCCGGGTGATCTCCAAGGATCTCAATGTTTCCTTGGTCGCTTGGGACTTTCTCCTCTTATAGATGTAGTGAAGCTGGTGGGTAGACCTCATGGTGATGAGTCATGAGGTCGATGTCTTGCTCTAACTCCTATTGCTCCATATCCATACCCATCTGTTCAAGTGCTTGCCCTATCTCCTGGTCGAAGTCCCGCTCCTGCGATGGTTCACCCCGTCTACCTGATGCAAGATGTTCTGATGAGTCCACTAACTGTATGAGCATAGTTTCATCTGTCTATACATGTTGCGCCCCCTGCTGTACCTATTCCTACTGTGCTTCCTTCTCTTGCCTGTGCAGCTACTATTCCTTCTGGATTTGCTCCTTCAACTTGTGTAACTCCTTCTCTGTTTCCTCCATTCTTCGTTTCTCTCTCTGCCTTTGCGCGTTTCGCTTGTCGCGCTGTTACCTCTTCACCTCTATTGGCAAAGCTTCTTTCTACACAAGTGGGTCTTCTTGGAACTGGCAGCTTTTCTCTTCCTCCTTGCAGCCAACAATCTTCCTCTTTCCTTTGCCTCGCACTAGTATGTTTATCTTTGTTGTTGCTGCTACTTCAGGTGCTCTCCGGAATGCTGCTTCATGCTGCTTTGCTACCCATTCCACACAGAGACCAATTGGTTCATTGGGTCTAGAGAAGCTGTAACAATATCTCCATGGGTCTTCCTCTGCCCAATGACATGCCCAGTGGATCCAGTTGAACTGTACTCTCGCGCAATGATCTTTCACAAGACAATGCAGGTCATACGGATTGTAACTTTGGGCATCAAATGGATATTTGTTTATCTCCTCTGCTTTGACATCTGCATGCTTTAAAATCCATATATCGTATAACTCAATGCGCAATGGAAAAGCAGGCCAAGATGCATTCTTCTTCTGGTGCAGCTTAGCTGATAATCTTGCTGAGATGTGATAAGATACTTTCTGCATGACGAGATTGTCCAAGGAAAACTTTGGTAGAACATGCAGAGGCTTCTTCGCGTTGTAAATTCGTATGAAGGTGTCGGATGGTGAGGAATATCAATTAGCTATGTCAATCAATGCCTTCATTGCTGCCTTCGACATGCAATGTGGATCCTGTTCAAATATCATCTTGTAAACTGGGGTGACAAAATGATCGGACAACCGTGTGATAACTCCTCTGAAGCTACATTTGGACAACATCTTACAATAAGTGTTCAAAGAGGTCTCTGCCGATGTCCATGCTCACTCCAAGCCTGGGAACTCCTGACGAGCACAAATTGCATCCAAGATGTAAGTGGACATGTAGATGTATGCTTCCATACTTTTGGGAAGCTGTCGAGCCTTTGTTACCTTTTTCTTCAGCTAGTGAGCCAACATGTCAGACCAGTTGCATGTTTTACCTTCTCTGGTTAGTTGGTCCAACACGATCACGAACTCTATGGGAAGGTTTCTGTGCTTTCTTGGCCATACATTCGACATGCAAAGATGACCAAGTATTGATACGCCTTCTCCAGTATCTTCATCTTGTAGACTTGGTTGGGTGTCATCCTGAATTTAGCCAGCTCCTTCACCCAGTTCTTCAAGATATCTCTAGAGTTGGCATTGCTGGGTATTCTGAAGGGATTTTCCATAGTGATCACGGGCTTCAACATATGATACATCTTTTCATAATCTTGTACCTTGAAGGTTGCAATCTCCATCCCGCTGACACTGCTCAATGTCATCATCTCAGGATTAGTGTGTGAGATGATCTAATATATCATGTCCGCACATGGGAACATGAGATATCTGCATGAAATCCGGTACAAGCCAAACTTGTGGATGTTCACATATACCTGGTGATCTTCAAGCTCTTCCCAAAATGTGCCTGCAAACGTATCATTAACCTCTTTCCATTTCAGCTTGTTGTCCTTGTCTACAATCAGTGTAGTGTCTTCATAGATCGATAGACTTGTAGACACTTTCTCAACTGCTGCTCCAGTTGCACTTTTGTCTGTGTCCTTTGATCCTACTCTCTTGGAGGCCATTGATCCTAAACTACCAAGAAGCAGATGAACACTTGCTAGATATGGAGACAAAGTGACATGCATGGAAAGAAATTTGTTAGCTAAAACCAAAGCAAAATTGAGGAATGAAATACATCATACCTGGGGATTGAATGGCAAGGATTTCACAATTTTTCCTAGGAGGCTGGGAGATTGGTTGCCATAACTATGCCAAAGGCAGTTTGGGATATCTAGGAGGCATGGCTGGCTGTAGGAATTTCGCAATGTGCAATCCAATATGGCCTGCTAACTGTTGGAATTGCGCAATGCGCAATTTCAGCTGGTAATGGTTGTAGGTCCAGTGACTGCATTGTGCAATTTTCTGGGCCAGCAGTCATTATACGTCAGAATTGCACAATGCAAGACTAGAGGACAGTCACTGGGAAAAAATTCACATTTTATGAGAGGAAGATAGAGCCTTCCCTCTCAGGATTGCGCAATGCTATCTTGGTGAGGCAAAGTCTGGGCCATGGCTAGCCCAGACCCACCGACGGGAAACTGAAAGCAAATGTGAAAGCGAATGCATGGCGATACTGAGTGTAAGTAGGAGTGAATGATTGTGCATGCAAACAGTGAATGAAAGATTCAAAAAACATATCAACATGCATGTGTGTGAAGCAAGTCGCCGAATCGATGACCGTTCGTGCAAAATAGTTTCATGCATGTGACAACAGTGAGATTCTAATGAAAACTGAAACCTGCTAGTACAAGCTAGTATGCATGTAAACGACAGCAAGCATTCATAGAAATCAAGCAAACAACTCTCACACAAACCAAAACACAAAAAATGACAAAAATGCTACAAAAGACAAGTTAAGAGGACTTAATTGTGAGTAGATGAGTTGGATGTGTCGAAGAGTCGTGGATGTGTTGTGGGATGTCAGAGCTACAAGATTGATGTGAAGAAGTGAGCTCTGAAGCATCGAATAAATAAGTTTGAAGCTCATGATGCGCATGCCATAAATCTAGGAAAAAGCAACACTTGGAGGAAAGATTCTAAAACAATCTTTGCATGTAACCTCCAGCTACTAAAAATAGCTCCCTAAGATCTAGGGATGCTTTTTGCATGTTGCTTTTGCTATTCTGGGAAAAAGTAGTCCCTACATGCAAGTCAAGTTTTCTCGATCTCGAGTGGAACTGGTCAACCCAATTACACATGGAACAATCTACTCCACTGAAGGGAAAATTTGCGCATTTCTGGGAGGGAGCTAGGCTAGTTTCCCAGAGGGATTGTACAATTTTTGGGAAGAGCAGCTGACTGCTTCCCAGGATTATGCAATTTTTGGGCTAAGCAGTCCTACTGGGAGGAATTGCGAAATCTTTCCAGTGAACAGTGACAGGTAGATTTGCACAATTTTGAAAGCCCAGCGGGTTGCCAGACAAGATTTCATAATTTATGGAGGGAAGGCTAGTTCCCCTCCAAAATTGCGCAATTTCTTGAGGGAGCTTCTTAACCTATAGCTAGACCAAGTCCAGAGAAACAGGCTGTGAGGGGAATGCAATAAGCGATCATGCACAGGCTAGAAATTTGCTAGAAAATGAGTGAATCTTGTGTACTTGATAGGGCAAGAAATGCTGCTGAGGAAGGTTGGTAGGGAGGCTCCAAAACGAAGCTAAGGCAAAATTTTGGAGGGTGGTTGTAGCTGCTACAATAGAAATCAAAATGTAATTGGGAAGTAAACTTAGACAAGAAATTCAGATAATAAAAGCTCTACACACAAGGTCCAGAAGAACTTGAAGAACTAGGTATTGTAGACAAAAAATAATCAATTCTTCAAACTAAAAAAGTTCTCATGAAGAAAACTCTGATGTTGAAGACAAAGGAAAAGTGTGAAAATCTTCAATTGCAAATCAATAAATTCTACATATTTTCTTCTATTTTGCAAGAGAGAGGTCTTCCATCTTTTAAGAATTCATATGGCCAGATGGTAACAAAAGACCAATATGAAGATTTTTGAACATAGAGGCAGGAGACATGACAAAGTTTGCTAGAATCAAGGGAGAGATTAGCGGTCAAAATCTACTTCAAATGTTCGTTAACGACCTTTTCATCTGCTACGAAATCAAACACTTGTTCATAGTAAAACCTTCTTTTGAGAAGTATACTGGTGTAGATGAATTGTTGTTAGGCCCCTATACTATTAGTGTAACCCCTTATTGTTATTAGTACAGCCAACTTATTATATTGATGTACCCATGTAGTGCCCATATTGTTACTATTGTGCCACATAGAAGCCCACTATTGTTATTATTGTGCCCTTACATTATTATTGTTAGGTCGGCTGGGTTATATTGTGACTCCTTAGACTCCTATATATAGAAAGGAGGTTTTGTCATTTGAATCATCGAAGAATTTTTCATTTATGTAATGTAAAGGAGGTTGCCCCCTCGAAGAGGCTGAATTCTAAGGCGTTGATCTATCTTTTCTATCTTTACTTGAGCTGGTTTCATAACATTTGGTATCAGAGCTTTGGATTCTAAGGTTTCGCTGCTCCAAACAGGTCATCGTGGAATTTTCGCTATAATTTTTTTTCTGCGATGTTTCAGAAGCCAAAAAAAAACCCATTTGAGAAGACATCACGCTGAATCTCAGATCTGAATTTCAGAGCTTTTCGCGCTATATTTGCGGAGATATGATCTAAGGAATTTGGTATTTTTGCAGACTCCTAAATTACATTCCAAATAGGAGACCTGGGGAAAATCGTCATAACTTTCTCTCTGAGCATCGGATTGAAATTTCATAAGAAGGTACAGAAATAGGACGGACTGTAGTTTCTTGTATATATTTTTCAGTTCCAAAGATCGAAAAATTGACTCGTGGCACGTCGTACAAGTTCGCTCTACTGAACTAGTCTATAATCAGGTCACTGTGGGAGATTTCTCATAACTCTTCCTTGGAGAATCCAATTTGGATCAGACTGGTGGCATTGGAAAGAGGACACAGAGGCCTACTATAGGTCACAATTTCAGAACTTAAAGAGCTGAAAGTACATAGTTACATTCGTTTCAAGATCGAGCTCCTAAAATCAAGAAAAAGCAAGATGAGGAAGTTTGATGGCAAGGATCCGGTAAATTGGATACTTCAGATGGAGCAATATTTTGATCTACATGGTGTACCACTGTTACAAAAGGTATGTATTGCATCTTCATATTTAGAACCAGATCAATTTTTATGGTATGAAGGGCTTTGTTCTCGTAAACAACTTGTTACGTGGTCAATTTTCACGGAGGAAATGATAGCACATTATGAGGATACAAAGAGCAACACCTTCTTTAGAGCAACACCACAACAATTGGAAAGAGTAAAAGAGCTTTGTGACATAGTGGAAAGAAAAATTATGGAAACCAGGAAGCATACCCCTCATAACTATAAAGATGGAAGTGTTGTTTCTCCCAGCCTTCCACAACCTACAAGGGTTACACCACAACAATTGGAAGAAAAAAGAGAAAAAGGGCTTTGTTACAATTGTGATAGCAAATGCACTAAAGGTCATTAGTGTTCTGAGAAAAAATTATTTTACATAGAATATGAAGAGGAGGAAGAAAAGGATCAAGAAACATCAAAAGAAGAGGATATACGCCAGGACCCCACCCCAGAGAAAGAAAAAATGAATCAGACCATATCTTGTAAAGCATTGGCAAGAATTACCACTCCTCAAACTCTCAAGATAGAAGGACATATCAAGAAGAAAAAGGTGCCAGAAGTGAAAGATCACATCGAGAAAGAAGAAATGAATCCAACCATATCTTGTAATTCATTGGTCGAAATTACCACTCCTCAAACTATCAAGATAGAAGGACATATCAAGAAGAAAAATGTTCAAGAAGTGAAAGATCACTTTGAGCATCAAGAAATGAATCCGACCATATCTTGTAAAGGATTGGAAGAAATTACCACTCCTCAAACTCTAGAGATAGAAGGACATATCAAGAAGAAAAAGGTTCAAGTAGAGAAAGATCACATCGAGCATCAACAAGTTCTCCAACTTTTAAAGGATAACGCCACTTCGGTGCAAAATCAAACGAAACAACAGGTAGATCAACATTGTAGTGAAAAATGTTTTGATGTAGGTGATTGGGTATTTTTACTGCTACATCTCAAGCAAGCTATTTATGAGAAGGAAATGTTGGCAATACTACATGCACTTAAAAAATGGCGACCTTACCGAATGGGAAGACTCTTCAAGGATGAGGATGTGGAAGCATTGTTTTGTGCTATTTCTATTATCCAACCAGATTGGATAAACGAAGCAAGGGATGAATGGAAGAAGGACGAAGAAGTATGGCCACTTATTCAAAAGTTGCAAAAGATCCCAATTCAAACAATATTGCCAGAAATTGAAGAGGAAGGAAAAATCATATTGGAACCTGGAGTAGTCACAGAAACAAGAACCCAACAGCTATGAAATCGATCAATTTTAGAGTATCTCATCAAGTGGAAGAACTTACCTGCTGAAGATTCCACATGGGAGGACAAGAATTTTATACAGAAGCATCAAGAACTACTCAAGCGTTGAGGACAACGCTTTTTGAAGGAGAGGGGCATGTTAGGCCCTTATACTATTAGTGTAACCCCTTATTGTTATTAGTACAACCCACTTATTATATTGATGTACCCATGTAGTGCCCATATTGTTACTATTTTGCCACATAGAAGCTCACTATTGTTATTATTGTGCCCTTACATTATTATTGTTAGGTCGGCTGGGTTATATTGTGACTCCTTAGACTCCTATATATAGAAAGGAGGTTTTGTCATTTGAATCATCGAAGATTTTTTCATTTATGTAATGTAAAGGAGGTTGCCCCCTCGAAGAGGCTGAATTCTAAGGCGTTGATCTATCTTTTCTATCTTTTCTTGAGCTGGTTTCATAACAATTGTACAGATAGATGATGGATCTCAGTTACCCAACAAATGAAGAAATGGAGAAGTTGGTCAAATTTGTTCAATAAATTCATCTTATCAAGGAGCGTATTGGAAATATATCACAACTATTAAGAATTTCGAGGAACAAGAACAAAGCAGTTTCAAATACATTGAACTTGCATGTAGAAATCAAACAAAGTTGCAGATATTTTTGGAGCAATTTTCTGAGCAGTTTTCTATTTTTAGTTAAAAGTTGTTTAAACATTATCCAAAGCTTTGGATAAAAAATACTTTGAATGTAAATTTTTTAAGAGATAATATATTTTGTAAAGAATTCTATATATACCTTATTTTTGAATAAGAAAGGGTTGATGGTTGGAGAAAGTTTTTGTAATATTGCTGTCATACTTTCAACTTGAATATAATTAAAGGCTGCTGGTTTTTGTTTATGACAACAATTGTGTACTTGTGAGTTCTTCTTGTATTTTCAATATCTGTTTCTGCACATATTTGAAAATAGTATAGGACATTGGGAAGGGATAGATTGAGTATCAATCTCCCTGACGTTCCTTTGCAAAGTTATATTCACAAATGAGTTAGAAATTGAACAATATGTTTAATTTACTGCCGAGAAATCTTTAGATAGTTGCTTCTATATTATACTTGGATATATTTGTGTTGACTATAGAGGTTCATCTATACATTTATGCTATTATTAGATGATTAAATGTTTAGGGAGAATGTTTAGCCTTCTAAATTCCTCTCAATTCCTCACATTGATATTTTGACATAGTTCTTTAGCTGAGGACTATCTACAAAGATACAACATGGGGCATCAAGAAAACAAATTGAGAATAAAAAACATAGGTAACAATATATTGAGAAACAGATGTTGTAACAACAGATTTTGTAACATCAGATGTCGTAACAACAAATGCCATAACAACATGTCAATATTAAATCTGCTGAAAATGTGGTAAAAATTGATGTTGTAACACTCATTACTATTGAAAATGTTGAAACTACTATAAAAGTTAATTCTATAACAACTACTATTATTTAAACTACTGAAAAAGTGATCATTACAGTGGATGTTGTAACAACGATTGTTGTAACATCAGATGTTGTAACAATTGAGGAGGTAGAAAGCCATTTCATCTTGCTTGTCAAAGCTTGAAAGTGGGCAACCAAAGAGGTGTTTATTCCACCCAACACTACACCAACATGTGGGGGATCAAGAAAATGAATTGTGAAGCACAAACATAGGTAAAATCATACTGAGAAGCAAATGTTGTAACAAAAAATGTTGTAACAACGGATGCCATAACAACATGTCAATGTTAAATCTGCTAAAAATGTTGTAACAACTGATGTTGTAACACCCATTTCTGTTGAAAATGTTGAAACAATTGTAAAATTTGATGCTATAACAACTGCTATTACTGAAACTACTGAAACAGTGGCCATTAAAATGGATGTTGTAACAATTGAGGGGGTAGAAATCCATTTCATCTTGGTTGTCAAAGCTTGAAAGTGGGTAGCCAAGGAGGTGTTTCTGCCACCCAACACTACACCATCACTTGGGGGATCAAAAAAACAATTTGAGAAGCACAAACATAAGAAACAACTGATAGAGAAGGAGATGTTGTAAAAACAGATGCGATAACAACAGATGTTGTAGTAGTAAATGCCAGAACAACACGTCGATGTTTAATTTGTTGAAAATGTTGTAACAGCTGACGCTGTAACACTCATTATTGTTGAAAATGTTGAAACTGCTGTAAAATTTAATGCTAGTACAATTTCTACTACTGAAACTACTGAAATAGTGGCCATTACAACGAATACTCTAATAACAGATGTTGTAACAGTTGAGGGGATAGAAATGTTGTAGCAGTTGTCAAGGCTTGAATGTGGCTAGCCAAAGAGGTGTTTCTGCCACCCAACACTACACCAATACTTGTGGGATCAAGAAAAGAAATCGAGAAGCACAAACATAGGTAATAGTGGATTGAGAAGTAGATGTTGTAACAATTGATGTTGTAACAGTAGATGTTGTAACAACAGATTCCATAATAGATGTTGTAACAATGGATGTTGTAACAACAAACCATTTCATCTTTCTTGTCAAAGCTTGAAAGTGGGCATCCAAAGAAGTATTTCTTAGTAACTTTGCATTTGTGTTATTCTTCTTCTGAGTCATGTGTAATAAAGTTGTTGGTTTCTTTCATTAACAAATTTATCAATGTTGTGGAAATAATTGAGATACCTATGACTTTTATCTAAGAAACCTTAATGAAGCACTTTGCAGTATCTACATCTTATTTCATTTCATTTCATGCTCTCTTCTATAGATCTAATGCATAATATTTTGTTTAGCCCTACGCTTTAAGCCTCAATTTTTTTTATGTTCTTTTCTCCATACTACAACGTCAATTTTAAAGACTGCAATCACAAATAAGTAGGCTAGTTGAATTTATTCATTAATTTCTCCAAAAACTAGTTCACAGTACATCTGAATGCCTATCATCACCTACCCCACTTGTCTAGTTATTTTAGGATTAATAAGTGTCTGATAGAGCTAGAATAGTGAGAAAATTTGTGCTATAGTCTAGAATGTAGGAAGAATCCTGTTTTCAAAATCACCAGGTTGTGTGCTAACCATACTCCCCACAGGACTAGAAAGGGAAGTGTCCTATAGAGTTTTATGCCCTTTCTTTTAAACCAGGCCTTCAAATTTCAAACAAGTTCCAACACATGCCTACATCGTAAATGTTCCTATTCTAATAGCCACGTCCTTAGATATCTACTTAATTCATTTAATATATATATTGCTACAAAACAAAGGTTTTATACCTCAATACACCTTTCATCCTACCATATGGAAAATAATTTCTAAGATAAGTGTTAAGACTTAATATCATCCCTAGTGCTAAAATTCATCTTTATTTCTTCTCTAGGGTTTACGTCACAAACTCTCGGTCTTCGTCTTTGCATCACACATGCACTAAGAACTCTCCATGAAAATTATATAGATGGAATAATGAGTATAATGTAGACAAAGACATTCTCCTCCCTCTATATAGAGTAAGTGAGAGAGTCTGACATTGGTAAAGTGGACTAAGTACACAAGAAATTTAATTTAATGCACAAGATAAGGTCTGCAAGTGAAGTGCTCTCTCTCCAAGGTATACACGTCAAGGGACCAATCCTCAGGTGGTGCACTCTATAAGGATGGGTTGCAAGTGTCAAGTGATTTTTATCACAAAGATTCTTTCTTTCCAAGACAATCATCCCATGCTCCTCAAAACATGTATCTTCGGTCCATAATCAATCCCGTGTAATGTGATCTCAACCCAAGCATCTATAATCAATCCCATGTAAGCTGGTATGTTGTTTATGGGTTATATATTACATGGTCTTGAATCCCTATTTTTTCCTAGGGTTTTTGGAAAAGGACTTCATAAAGCCATGATTGGATATTGATTTCTAAGGACTTGATCATAGTGAAAGGTTGGTGATTTATAAGGGTGTTATGACCGATGGGAGCACAAAATAACCCAAACTACACAAATAAATAACTCAACAAAAGAAATGAAAATTGACATATTAACATAACAATATTCAACTAAGTTATTGAAAGTCAATTAATGATACCTTATTCTTCATCCAGATAACAAAATCAGACCGCTTTTTGTCTTGTATCATATCGAATTCCGATTGTGATGGATAATGGCTATATTGTTGCTCCTGCCAAAACATCGAAAATGGACAATTTAAAGTAATTAATATCCAATCATTTACTTTTTTGTACAAAATTAGAAAATATATAATTTCAGATATTAAATATACTTACAAATTTTCATGCTAAGGCTTCTAAACTTGTTTGGCCACTGTGATGTGTGGCACGATATTTGCCAAGCCTGGCCTTCGAGGCCTTGTCCTAAAAAATACACTAATTCAATTTAATTATGCACCAGTAAAATATAAAAATAATTTAATGAATTTTAAATAATATTATGACCAAATTTAAATACCTGTATGCTCTCCTCGTTGGACTTCCTCTGTGCATCTACTCTATCATATGCTTTCACGATCTCTTTCCATACTTTCACGCTTACATCAATTGGCCTTCTTTTAGCCCTTAGCTCGGGAGGAATTTGTTTTATCTTTTTTGTTTGGTTGCAATGAAATCTCTTGTAGTTTTGAGTCATTTTTTTTTAACTTGCTTTACTAACCAACCTATCCCAAATTCATTCTACATGTCATGGATGATTGCCTTTTGAAGGTGCATGGGTATCTTCAATAATGGAATATGTAGAAGCTTTTTGTAGCGTTGACGACATGATTCCTTCGACCTACGATTGAACATTTTCGCGGCATTTGTCATTCTGATATCCCCAAAGACATCATCATATTTGACCCCGGTTTCATATGTACCAATACAAGATGCATAAGTATCTATACTGGTGCTAGAAGAAATATGTGTCCGAGGAGTGGGTGGGACATTGGACGTCTCTATTCCCTATTCCACATTCTTAGAGGCTATTGTGATTGATTTTTTCCTAGATCTTTTGCTTTATCCAGGAGTTGATGGGGAATCAATTGATTCCCATTTACATGGTTTCTTTGGTTGGTCTATTTTAGTGCCTTTAGTATGCTCTTCCACATATTTGGCAAGCATGGACAATTCCATACCTTCTAGTTTTTTCACTGCTTCTACCCCTAATATAGAAGCCATTTCCTCTTTCAGTTTCTCACTGTCATGTCCCTATATATGTACAATAAATTTTTTATTTTAAAATTAGAAATAAAAAAATAAACCCTAATTTCTTCTTTTATAATTTTGAAACTAAAAACTAAAAAATACAATTCAAACAAGAAATGGAAACATGTAAAAATTCATAAATTGAGTATGAAATACCTCATTCTTTCAGGAATCAGATCCCTTGCTCGTTTTCTTCTGTTGCTTGACATGTTTCGGCACCCTAGGGTGAATTTTTTTCCTCCAGATTGTGGAAAATCCTTTCTCTTTTCTCCCTTCCCTCCAACTGTTTTAAACAACAGTGGTGCAAAATTGATGGACAAGGGTTTGATTTTTGTCTTTGGTAGGGGGTGAATGAGATGTACAAATTGATTTCGCGACTGTTAGAGGTTGATTCACACCCAAAAATCATTTTTTTTATTGAAATCCACAACAGGGGAGGATAGATCTGCCAATATCTCTTCCCACCATCAATAAAGATCCAATCGATTAGTTATTTTCTTTCATAGCCTCAACACATTGCTCCAACCGTGGTACGCTCCAACTCCATGTAAAATTTCAAAGCTCCCTTGATTTGCAATTGGTGAGTATGAGAATGGAAATATGGTGAATGTATTACATTGTTTTGGTTGAATAGTAAGGATACACAATAGGTTTAATATCCATTGTGCATGCAAACTATAAATTGGCGTTTTTTTTTTGTTGATTTGTTTTTGTTTTTTGTTTTGTTTTGTTTGTTTTTTGTTTTGTTTTGTTTTGTTTTTTCTTTTTTCGATTTGGCCTAATTTGTATTCATTGTAATCTTTTCACTTTGCAATGTCGATGTGAGAGGCTTCCATGTTATTGTCATTTTTTTTTAGGATTGAATACCAATATTGGATGTGCAATGTGCATATGCACATGGGATAAGCTAAAATCTTGGTTGATGTAAAGCCCTATAAATGACGTTTTAATCTTGCAATGAAGGGTGTCTTATGTCATATTTTCCTAGCCCACTAATGAATTTGGTGTGATTTCAAACTTTCTAATTTTATTTTAATAGCCAATGACTCATAATGTAACAATCCACTAGTTATAGTCACATACACACATTTTCACCTTTAAAGGTTGTGTTGCTTAGTGATTATGTATACATGTGACACAAACATTTTCGATCCCGCCACTCACTCTTTATTCCTTTATAGGGTGGATGGTGGCGCTGAAAATATATCTCATCCACAAGTTAACTTATACTAATTATTATATTATATATTGAGTTCATTTAGAAGACTTAAAAATCAAAATTTGAAAATAGTATATTCTCTAACATATAAGGTCAAAGGATTTTTTTAAATATACAAAAATACAAATATTTGGCGGTTTAAATTTATGGATGAAGTCTTTGAATTAAGTTAAATTAAAATATGAAAAAAATAAAAAGTAGTCCATTAGTTTTCATAATCCTCATCTAATATTTATAAGAGTTGTGTCATCTCACCATATTGATAGTAGAAATTAACAAAAAGGGCATATATTGAAAATAGGGGCATTTTAGTTCAAAAGGTGCAGTGAAGTCCATGTGAACTTAAATTGATTATGTGTTTAGAAAATTGGGAAAACAATGAAGTGCATAGATGTTATGTGACTAATGTCATTTTTGTGTATTACAAGATCTAGAGGAGGTCATGGACAAAGGGCATGGACGATGTAGGCCTACTAAATCAACGAGAGGAAAGTGGGTGGTCATAGAATCAGATACACAATCTATAGATACAATAAAGGTAAGAAGAGAAAGCAACCTTAACCAAATGAGGATTTTGTTCATGAATTCACAAAAGCTACATCATAGACAAGATAAAGTTACATAAAATATGTTGTCATTTTTTTCAAATCCAAAACATGATATTGATATGTAAAATATATGAGTAAAATGAGGTTTTGTGTTGGATAACATATTGGTTGAAATGATATAATTCATGTACTAAACATCACATTGAATATGTTATGTATTAAAGGGGCAAGACGAGGCCATGGAAACAAATCATGTCATATCAAATAAGGACACAATTGATGTTGTAGGACATCACGTAATCAAATTTTGACTTAACTTAGGAAGCATTTGTGATACGTCCATCCTTTTTCACAATATTATTAGAATTTATAGTTTATTATCCAATTTTGACATAAATTAATGTATGTTGTTGATATTTCAAATGGAGGTTGGAACAAGTTCACAACCAAAGTGTTCAACTAGCAAAAGAAAAAAAAAATGTACATGAGCATGGACCTAAAACTGTTAATCACGAACAACACAGTGGGTGCAAGAGGATATGACAATGGATACTTCAAACACAACAAATAATTACACTAAAGAAGAGGTTGGTCAAGACTATAGTACATGGGATGAGATTTTTTAAGCGATATTTGGTTATATTTCTTTGAAATTGATACATTTATGATTTACCCAATTCTTGCCAAACATTAAATAATGGTTGCATTTGTTGATAAGTAGAAGATGATGATGAAAAAAAGACTACTAATACCCAAGTCAATCCAAGTAGGATATTAATATTTGGATAGGATGATCCAAACCATCCTTTAAACCATACCAGGGTGAAAAGACCATATTGAAAGAGAACTCTACCACCTGAGAAATTTGAACAGTTGATGAGATTCACATACACTGATGACATGCTACTTAGCGGCCTTAATGATGATGATCATGACTGTGAAAATGCAGTGCATGAAGAAGGGTTGAATGAAATGCTTACATGTTTCTTTGGATATGGAAACAATGATGACAATAATGATCATATTGTTGACAATAATGATGACAACATTAATAATTAACACCAACGTGATTACAATCTGCTGAAAGACTCCATCAGGCAAGACACAAAGACGCCCATGTTCAAATCAGGTGCAAGTAGAATCTAAAAACTGCCATGCACATTAATATTATCATAAATGAAGTCACTATTTGATTGGTTAGACAAAGGATTCACCACCCTTCTAAAGTGAGTTGAAATCTATTTCTTACAATGCATTATCAATTGGTGTATGTAATTCGTAAAAATTCGTAAACATTCATCAACTTCGTTTATATTTCTTTAAAGAGATTTTAAAACCATATATTGTATATGAATAGTCATAATATATATTGATATATCAAACATGTTCATCATAATTGCATGTAAAAATTATTGCATTTTATATAAAGATGCATATCAAGACAAGGTAGAATGCCCTGTATGCAAACAGGAGACATCGTACAAATGTAAAAGGTCCTACAGTTCCAAAGAAGGTTCATTAGAGGAAACTTCAACCTAAAAGTGGTCTCTTAAGGAAAACTAATAAAATAAGAGTTATGAATTTTGGAGGGAAAAGAAGAAAACTGTTTTTTTTTTTAATTGTATTTTTGGCTTATCTCCTTATAGGGTTACTCAAATTTCAAGTGTAGACATTTGTTAGATGCGGAATTAAATTCTCCATCCAAGGAGTACCTATTATGCATACTTTTGAGAAGACCCGCATTGATAAAAATTGAAGATACTTTAAAAAAGTGTGTTCAACACGTTTTTTAAATGTATTTTAAATTTTTTTCTCAATGTGGGTCTTCTCAAAAGTATACATAATGGGTTCTCATTGGTTGTGGAATTTAATTTTGCATCCAATGGGTATCAGCACTTGAAATTTGAGTAAACCTATAAGGAGATAAGCTAAAAATACAATTAAAAAAAATAATTTTTATTTTCCCTCCAAAATATTTACATGTGCCTCTTTTTAAATTTAAAGGATTTTGATTGGTTTACATATTATGACATCGAAATTACATGAAAATTTCATGGGAATTTCTAGGTTAAAATTTCCTCTAATGTTACATCACATGCCAATTATACCTAGGCTTCAACGAATGTTTCGTTGCAAGTCACTTGCACAATTGATGAACTGACATACAAAGAATAGGAGTAAAGATGGATTCATACGAATTCTAGTCAACTCCAAAGCATTAAAACACATAGAAAAAACGGCCAACAAAATTCAAAGATGAACCTCATAGTATTAGGTTTGGTCTTGCAGTTGATGGAGTATGCCCATTCCCTTTCATGAGCTCAAATGATAGCAGTTTGGCCACTCATATTGACAGTATACAATATTCCCCATGGATGAGTGTTAGAAAGGAGCACCTTATGCTGACTCTCATTGTTTAAGGAAAACATCAAGTTAAAAACATGGATGTTTATCTTGTGCCTTTTATTGATGAGATACAACTGCTATGGAAATGCATAAGAATGTATAACATATCACGTCCGCCATCAAATGGCTCCTCCATGTTGTATGGTGTGCTATGTTGGACTATTCATGATTTCCCAGGACTTGGTTTTTGTTCCGGTAAGATACTATTTTTTACCTATTTACACTCATAATTTATTGTCATCCCAACTTTCATACTTAGTTTTATACTATTATTTTGATGTTATTAACCTTATTGAATTGCAGGGATTCAAACAAAGGGAATATTTGCATGTCTAAGATGTGCAAAACAATTTAAAGGGCAATATTCTAAAGATATTCATAAATTTATTTATGCAAACAATATGAATTTTCTACCACTATATCATATGTTTAGAAACCACCATAAGAATCAATTTGACAGAAAAGTTGAAAATAGAGGCCCTCCGATGATTGTGTCCAAATGATTGGCTTAAAAAGTATGAAGATGTTTGTTTTTTTGTTTTTTTTTTTTACAGTGGAATCGGCAACAAGGGCAGCCTCGTGACTCGCAATATACGGGGTTGATTCTGACCGCTACCTCTATAACCACTGGGAGCCACACCCGCCCCTCTATATAGCTCCAGGGTTAGTCCGAGGGATTTGAACTAGTGACCTTTAGTATGGAGCCCACATTTCTAACGAACTTCACCGCATTGTGATTACCAACTCGCCTACCCCCGTGGGGCTAAAAAGTATGAAGATGTTGAACTGAAAGTTTGGAAAGTTTTTTTTGATGGGGGTGATTATATTAAAGAACTAGAACAAGTTGTAATTAAGACGCCAGAAGGGATGAAAAGGAAATCCATATTTTATGAGCTCCCATATTGGAAGGATGTGCTAATATCTCACTTATTAGATCCCATGCACATCTTCAAAAATGTCCTAGATTTAATTTTTCGACATATAGCAGGCAAAGAGAAGGACACCTTGTCTTAGAGGAGAGATATTTCTCTTTCACATACCAAATTAGAAAACATTTGTGAGAAAACAAGGAAAATGAAAAATATGCAGAAGCTCCATGGATTTTGAAAAAGAAAGAGCTAAACCAACTAAAAAATGTCATATGTTCAATAAGGACACCTATTGGATATGGGTCATCATTAAATAAAGCTTTTACAATTGATGGACATATCATAGGATTTAAAACACATGATTTTCATAATTTTATGAAGGTATTATATATTATCATTTAACATTTATTGGTAAAATTGATTAGGTACTAAATATATTATGATATTCTATTATGTGACAAAAATAACTAATGATGAACTTTGATAAATGTGTTTGAGAACATATCATGCCATTGGCAATTAGGGGGGATCCATGTCTTACCGTTGAATTGAGGAATGTCATAAGTTGATTGTCAACATTTGCAAGGTATGTGGTATGGAATGTTCATGTGTGAGATACATTGAGTTATTGTATTTCATTTTAATTTTTTCATAAAGGCTCATATTAATTTAGTATTCTTATATTAGGTGGGTGACATGCAAGGAGATCCACGAATGTGAAGTGCAAAAATGGAGGAACGAAATTGCAGAAATTGAATGTGTATTTGAGAAGGAGCTCCCTACAGGTTTCATGGACCTACAAGTCCATTTACTTATACACCTAGTTGATGACATTGAATTGGCGGGTGCCATATTGACGAGGTAATTGTTTTTCTTTGAGAGGTATATGAAAAATCTAAAAAGATATGTCCGAAAAAAGGCACATCCATAGGGTTACATGGCTGAAGGGTATGTATTGAATGAAGCATTTTTCTTCCTATGTGAATTCCTTGGTAGGGATTTCGAAGATGGGCCTCACTTATGAGATGAATAACAAACACTATATATTACTCATGGAGAAAAACCACAATCTAATGGTGTTCAAGTAGAAATTATAAGTAAAATCATGGTCATTGTGGTTGTTTTTATTGCGATCAATAATTTACTTTGAAATTTATTTTTCAAATTAACAACATGGCCTTTGGAGTTTCAAACAAGCATGTTGACATGTAATAGGCATAGACAAAAGTGCTATACTAGACAAGTTCATTTTGCACCACATGGACTTGTGAACAAATGGATTGATTTGTATGGTAAAAAGAGAAAAGAAGTGTTAGAAGCAAGGAGACAATTTAAGAGATCAAACCCAAGGAATACCTCATTTCCTATTGATCTACAAGGGGAATGGGGCAAAGATTGCACGCTAGAATGGGTTACTAAAGAAATTCAAAATCAAATAGAAGATGCAGGTATAGATTCAAACATAACTAAAGATGAAATAAACATGTCTAGAGGATGTGAAAGAAAGGTACCATTGGAATTTTACGAAATGTTGTCCCCTTACAGTTTTGACACTATTAACTATTTTAAGATTCGTCATTATATTTGTTTTAACCGAAATAAATGGTCTTTCACAAGCAAGGAAATATCCAACAATGTGGGTATATGGTCAACATTATCGTGTAGATGTAAAGAGAAAATCCTTTGATTGTGGCATCATGGTTGAATTCAAGCAATCCTATCAATCAAGCTCAAAAGATAAGAATATTATTGAAGGGAATCTAAAATAAGTTGGGAAAATGAAAGAAATTATTGAATTGGATTACCGCTCTTTTAAATGTTGTATTTTTAAGTGTAGATGGTACGAAGCATTCGAGAGGACATGAAGACATGATACCCATAGTGGATTGTTTTCTATAGACTCCTCAAAGTTTCTCCTGAAGGATAAGGAGCCTTAGGTTCTACCAATTCATTGTGAGAAAGTATTTCTTTAAATCAAAGAAGAAGCTGTAATGATCAATAATCTATTAATACATTGTTTATTGCGAATATATACATGCGTTTATTAATCAATAAAATTGTTATAACATGCATCTAATATATGTATGTACTCGTTCATGTGCAGGTATTTTCCTATGAAGATATTCTAAACCCAAAATGGATATTTGTCATACATTATGATCCAATATTAAGACATGTATTTGATGATGCATTAGTGGATACTGAGCAAAACAATGATGGCCAACAAAATGAGAGGGATGGATTAGAGAACATCGAATAAATTGACATCCATGATGACGTTGAAGATGGCTATGTTTAGGCACAAGAAGACAACAATATGGATGATATAAAAAAATGATGATCCAAATACATTTGGTAGCAATATGGATAGTCTACAGTCAGATTTCAATAATGATGAAGATGATGCAAGTCAAGACGAGGATCATGATAATATTAACTTCTTGAAAGATCATATGAACATTGGCAATGATACACTAGATGGAATTATTGTAGACAATTATGTTAATGACTAAGACTTCTAAATTTTCAGATTTATTTGTAATCCATATTTAAAAAATGATGATTCTCATAGCCTAAACTTTCAAATGCTTTCATATTATTTGTGTCAATATAAATTACCATTTGCAATATCGTTAAAGTGTTCAAGATATGGTATGAATTCTTGGCAGAAAAAATTAGGATTACTTGAATGCTTCTTCCATTCATTTTGTATCAACCTATGTTCGTGAAGACATAAAAGTTAATAAAATATTAATGCCCATATCTCATAATGATTTGAATAAGCAACTTTGTTAACTTCATTATTTTTATATTGTTTGAATATTAATGTTGGTCGACCCGATCTTACATTTAATTATTGATCTAGGTAGGCTTTAATTTTTACAAACTATTGCGTAACGTCTATGCTAAGGCAGATGATGACTAGTATAAAATAATATCAACCCAAAGTTGTTGCACATACACTCTCAACAATCAAAAATGTTGTTACACACTCCGAACAGATTCAATGTGAAGAAATACTGCATAATAAATACTCTATCATTCAACCACTCTCACAACCCCCCTGAAAACCATCATTCATTCAATCTACACAGCTAAAAGGAAGTGCAATCCAAACTATAACAACAAAGAAAATAATTCACGACGACACTAAACTGAGGGACTAATCCAAGGCTTAAACTATCACACCATCCAAAGCTTACTACAATTAATTAAATTACACACAAAATTAACTATAACAATAACAACAAACACATAAATGAGAAATATGTATGCATTCTGACATTCAACCACTCTCACAACACTCCTGAAAACCATCACTCGTTTAATCTACATACATAAAAGGAAGCGCAATCCAATTGTGACAACAAAGAAAATAATTCATTGCCACACTAAATAGAGGGACCGGTGCATGAATTAAGCTGACACACCATCCAAAGCTTACTGCAATTAATTAAATTACACACAAAATTAGTTTTAACAACTATAGTAATAACAATCACATAACTGACAAATAATTATGAAATTATGTATTCCACTCCAACTAACCAGTGATCCTTGCTACGAAGGAGGGCCCTTCCTCCTCAGCAGGGGTTGGTGCACTAAAAAGAATAAAAACTACCCAGAGGAAATTATTGAATGACAAAGTTGAGATTTGCATTAATAAAAGTATTAGGATTACATAGCTCTGGTGTTTCCCCTTTCCAATCCTATTCTCCAATTCTTCGCTCCAGCCCTCGTGGGCAAACAATCTTATATTTTATATATCTTAATTACATGAGAGATCATAACGAGAATTTTTCGATTCTCATGTTATCTTAAAATAAAATGATATTTTAACAATTACACAACGATTCCATGGAAGGGGTAAAATTATAACAAATTCCTTTAATTACATAAAAACTTACAAAATATATTAACCAAATGATGTGGACGCTCCACAAATATCTCCATGTGATGAGTTGTTTCTTTTTACTTTGACATGTTCCTAGATCTAGTCTAATTAGGAAAGGAAGCATGTGCTTAAGCAATTTTCTGTGTAACAACAACAACTCCTAGAACCTTAATTAATCCAAATCGGTAAAGGAATTGAATTGTAATCCTGTAACAACAAACTTCAACATACTATCCAAACCTGAAACAACCCATACATTAATTTTATGATAAAAAGCAACCTAAGAAAGTAGTTCTAATGTCAAATTATAAGTAGAATTTGACTAAGAAAGTGATAAATGAAAAATGACATATTTAGGTGAATAAGAGTTGTTGTAGTAATAAGATATGGCCCCATTAGTATTGTTATCACCCCAAGAAACTCTCCTAGGTTGTATATCAGAGATGCTCGGGAACATTGCAATCTCAACAAAAATGCTGGAAAATGGTGGATGAATGAAAGAAATGCTGCATATTCAAGCCAGATAACCATTTCTACTATGCTTGACCCCAGACATGGGTGAACACCCTCAGACTACAAGGCTTTAGACCACCAATTACTCACAGTTTAAGGAAAATGTGATGATGGAGAAGACTGACCACACCAGCAGATGCATAGGACCCTGTGATGGCCGGCTGCAACCAGTTAAAAGGTCTGTAAATCTATTTCCTAATGCACAGACAGGATGACATCTCTCTAGCATTAAAATGATAGAAACATGCATACAAATTCAATGATACATGCTAGATTCAATCACAGAGGTGGGATGACAGCCCCTCTAATGCTAAACATCAAAAACACATGAATAAATGCATAACAGGCACAGCTTGGAACAAAGAAGAAGTGGAAAGTGAGCAATTAACAGCAAAAGAAACTTTTATTAGCTGAAAATGAAGACCAGATGCTGCAGGTATCACAATAGTTACAGTCTCTAGAAGTTGAAGCTTACAACAAAATAAAATTCATCAACCTAATTACATCTTGTTTCTTGGTATATATCGAGTTTGTTTACAAAATTTCTCTACTGTGCTATATGAGGAAGGATAATAATGGGCCAACAACCATATTAATTCTTTGGAATGGGCCTCTGCTACACTCTACCTGCTTTAATTGATGATTTAGACATTCTTTGGCGTTCTGTGGTCCTTCTCGGGTATATGCAGTAAAATATAAATGAAACCCATAACCTTTCAATGATTTTAACTACTCGAGAGTGCTCCTTTCCTTCTCTGGCCATTCTGTCTTTTAAATGCGCTTGTTGAGGATTTCATTGTGCTGGGTACAGGATTCTGACCTCCTTCCTCCTTCGGGTACACAGGACAGGTTGTGGACATGGGCAGCATGGCGGAAGCATGGCTATGGTGGGGACAAAGCTCAACCGTTGGATCACGTGAATCAACGGCGGGGATTGCTTTGCAGGCGTTATCGGGAGACAAAATGATCGGAAGAACGTGGGCTGTTAGATCGTTGTCGGGTAGATTCGACGGCTATCAGGCGGAGGAGGTGATCGACTGTTAACGAGCGGGAGATGGGCGGTTTTACGGGCGGGTGGTATTCCCCGCACCGCCTTTCGGAGGTGGGCGGTTTCCGTAACGCGGGGCGCAATCCAGTGGAATTGTGACGCGTGGCCGACGCGACAGGCGGGAAACCTCTTTCCCCGCATGTTAACGAGCAGGCAACTCGCGCGATCGGGGGGAAGCGACTACTGTCCGATGGCACGACGGATGGTCAGATGGTGGGAAAACAAACGATGTTTAACGCGCGGGAAAAAGACTGTGACCGTTGGATCGCGACGATCAACGACTGCGATTGTGGCTGGGGTTATATGGGCGCGGAGTCATATGGTCGGGTCGTATGGTGGTTTTGAACTGCGTGCTCGGGGGCTGGAGGAAATATGGGATTAAACAGGGTTTAAATGGGTTATCGAGGTTTATAGTTGTTTAAACAAAAATGCCCGGGAACTGGGAAAAGAAGGGTTTAGGCGGGCTTTATAAAGGATTAGAGAAAAAAGAAATAATGGGTTAAGGGAGAATAAGGATAACGGAAGAGGAGGTGGAAACAGAGGTCTGGGGAGTTATAAGGGATAAGGCAAATGAAAGGGAAGGATAAAATAGACTGCTGCAAACCCTCTGCAACCCAAACCAGCACTGCCTGACCTGATTTTATCCATTAAATGTTGCAAACTATAGCAGAGCTAACAGGTATAAAAAAGATAAAAGAAATAGGAAAATAAGTAGGAAAATCGTGACAATTACGTGACCCAACATCTCCCCCAGCTTAAGCTTCTGCATGTCCTCATGTAGACTCATGTCACTAATGCCTGACATGGTGAGAGTGAAGTTGTGTGAGGTTGTATTTTCCTACCATGTCTTCACCTTTGACCCTGTATCCTCGAGATATAACAAATTCTTCCTCCAAAAACTTATCAATAATACTATAAGGATGTTGATACTAATAGGTGGGTAACCAAACAAGATGGAATTTGAATCTAAGTCCTATCCAACCTACACCACTCCTCTTAATATGATCAACATATTGATGAACTATGGAAAGTGCTTGCTCAAAATTCTGCTAACAATAGGGGTCTCCCTTCTTCAATTCTTGTCGGGAAAGATCCTATCTCAACTTGCTTCCTTCTAAGGTACCAATTATCATTCATTATATATTTCTGTGGCATCTCCGTAAAACTGATTCTTGATGGTCCATCAATAATGTCTTAGTGGTTGGAAATTGCCATATTTTATTGTATTTTTGTGCAACAACTTTAGCTGAACTAGGTTCTCCTTTGATAAGAAATTCTACCCATTATTCATTAGATGTTACAATATCATGGGCTTATTTCCTGCCTATGTGATTTTTCATAAAAGGAACAAAATCCGGAGTTTTACATCTCCAACATAGGGTGTTAGATTGAATGATTTGTCCCCAAATCAAGCGAGATCATGCAGGTAAAACTAGCACAACAAATGGTGTTCTAAGAAATTAGCACTTTGAAATGTTTCTAGGAAGTCTTGTATCTCCCTTCTCTTATATGGTCACTTTTCCTTTAGGGCTGTTAATTGGAAGAGATGATGTTTTTCTTACAAATATAAAGGATAAAAAGGAGAAGGAAGCCTACCACACAATAAGCCATTAATGATCTCCCAAATGAGATCATTTTCTTGCTATAATAACTTAACCTCTCCTTGCAGTTCCTTCACTTGTTTCATTGCTTGATTCCTCTCCTTTTGAAATTTCACAAATTCTGCAATTCTTGATTTTTCAGCCCACTCCTTCTTAAGCTTATTTACCATTTCCTCATGTTGCTTTAGGAAGCTGAATTCATCTTTAGGAAAGAACACTAATTTATCCCACTTCTCTAGTACCCTCATCAAATCTTCAAATTTAATGTGTGTTGTTTCAAATGCTATTTCAACATCCTCCTTTTGATCCCTTTTCTCCTCATGTTGCTCTATCTCAACTGCTAGTTCTTGTGTAAAAACGACACCATCAATACGTTCTCATGGTAAATCAATATTTTTATTTTTAGTTTTCTCTATTTTAATTACTGGTTCTTATGTAATAATGAAATCATAAACATGTTCTTGTGGATTAGCAGACTATTTTCTTCTTCCTGCTCTGCTTCGACTGTTGGTTCTTGTGTAACAAGAACATCATCAACAGATTCTTATGGAATAAAAATTCAAAATTGTTTGTCATGTTACCCCAATTTTGCTCCAACCGAAACAATAACAATCTCCATGATTTTAGCCTCCTCAAGTATTTGCTAGCAACCCTTACAATTTTTTTTTGAGATAGTAGATGATGTCATTTCTACAACCTCTGCGAACATATCCAATCTAGTTTCATTCTTAAAATGAAGTTGTTCTTTAACCAAGGAAAGTTGTTTTTTTTAACTCCTCATTTTCCTTTCTTAAATTTTCAATTTGAACAAGGGGGTCAATTTTCATCTTACCTAGTGAAGTAAAAACCTCTTGTTCTTCTGTATGCTCTTCTATTACTGGTCCTTTTGTCTCCTATTGTTTCTCTATTTCTTGTCCAGGATTTGGTGTAATAGCCAAGATTTTAGATGTAAAGGGGCCTTCTTCTGTAGACTTCTCCTGCTCTTCTTTGCACTGTTGCTCCTCAAACCCATAAGGTCTAGTTGTATTAGCACATTCTCCCTTAGTTGTAGCAGTAGGTTTTTGAGTCTCTTCTAGTATAACAACTACTCACACCCTTATCCCAAGGGTTCTTCCACCAATTTTCCTTTTCACTTTCCTTTTCTGTGTTATTACCTTTATTGATACTCCCCTGGTCCCTTAAGGGGTATTCACTTCCTTAGCTCCAATTTCAGGCACAACTGCTATTCCAGTAGTTTCTTCCTCCAACACTTCTTCTATAACTAGGCACCCACCTCGTCTTTCCTCTGATGGCTTACTAGACACCAACATAGGTTCTTCTATCCACATCTCCTTTCCTCGCGAGGTTGAACTAGGGTTCGTTCTAATGGAACTACACCTCTTAGGGTTCTGTTGACCAGTCATAGGAGGTGTATCATCCCGACTTTGCTTAGAGTCTGTGGTTGTCTTTCTCCTGGAAGATGTAGCAGTTTCATTAATAGGTGTTGTTTCAGCACTAGGTGTTGCTTCTGTACTTGGTGTTGTTATAATGCTAGGGACTGCTTCAGCACCTAGTGTTGCTTCAACACTCTCTTCATGCTCCTCATTCACACTAGCACAAGGTCTCACTATCAAAGCATTCCATGAGCTCCCTTATCTCTATAATGAATGCATGATGATTAATTTAATTAATGCATGATGATTAATTTAATGAGTGCATAACCCACGGGCCTTTGGATTGATGGTGAATGGGTGTACTGTTAAGGCACTCCTTGTGATAGGTCACCGGTTCAAATCCCCCGTGGGTGCTTAGGTAGTATTATATAGATTTTTTTTTTTTAATGAGTGCATGGTTAGTGACACAAGTTTTTGGATGTTTTTCCCCTTTCACAACCTCTTCCATGTGTTGTAATGACTTCAACAAGTAGTATGGTAAATTAATCAACTGCCTTGTCCTCAGGTGTGCCAACAATTGAAAGTGATAATTGAAAATAATCCCAAAACGACCCTCACAGGTAATGAATTTTTGGATGAAAATGGCTACATCTTCCCAAAGGTGAGGAAGAGATATTCTATCAAAACCCCTTTGCTTGGGTGTCAATTCTTCTCCCTCCTCTAAGAATATGGCCTCAGCTTCAGGATTGTTCACTTTCTTGGAGAACCACCATTCTCTTGTCCTAGGAAACCCTGTCACTTTTGCAATAAATTATTTTATAACAACAATTCTAAAGCCCTTGACCATAGAGTGTTGTTCAACTAAGGCTTGGGAAAGTTAAAAAGCGACAAATTCACTGAAACCTTGTAATTTTTCAAAATATCTCAGCCGTCCAGCCCTTCAAAAAATTCCAATGCTTCCAGATGTTGTAACAACACATTAATAGAGTTAGGTTCATGTCTGACTGTTGCTCCACCCATAGCTTCTCACAAGCACACTACTCAACAATGTTAGGAACCTGTTACACATATGCTTGCTTAGGGGAGAATACCAAGGTGTTGGAATTATCGACGATTACTTTTCCTTATTACTAATTCAAAACTTTTAAATCAAAAGGAGTTTTCAAATGATTGTACTAATCTCCAGATGTAACAATACAAATAATAATGAAAAAAAAGTAATAATGATGAAGGAATATTGACACTAACAATGACGTTTACATTAGTTTAATTGTAAAAGTAATGGTGTCAGAACGGTCTAATCATGTAGTATTATGGCAGGGTGAGGTATTTATTAATTGGACAAATAATTGGATTTCCTAGGTCCGGTTTGATTAGGAAATGAAGCATGTTCTTAAACAACTGTCTGTGTAACAAAAACAACTCGAAGAATCTTAATTAATCAAAATCAATAAAAGAAATGAAATGTAATCCTGTAACAACAAGCTTCGACAAACCATCGAAACCTGAAATAACCAACCATTAACCATTAAACTACCTAACTCATAAGCACCAAATCCCTTAGCTCTTGACACTTAATCCCTTAAACCCTAACCCATAATCCATTAACTCTTAATCCATGTACCCCAAATCCCTAAATCCCATAATCCTCAAAGCCCCTATCCACTTAACCCCCAACACCTCAATTAATTAACTATTTAGGCACATCTGACACTAAATCTAGGGCTAGAAAGGGAGCTAACCAAGGAGGTAATTTAGGTGCAAAAAAGGAGCTAAAACCAGTGCTATCATTGGCACTATTTCTCAGGAAATCGATGGTGCCATTTTCGACACTATTTCTGGCACTATTTTGTGGTGCTAATTTTGGCTCTACTTTCGGTGTTATTTCTGGTGCTATTATTGCCTAATGTAGCACCTAAATGTTTTGGTCGGAGAAAGCAATGCCAAAATTAGCACCATCCCAATAAATAGCGCCAAGTTTTTAAAAAATTTAGAGAAAAATACACTAAAACAATCCTTGGAAGCAAAAAAGGGAGCTAATCATAGGGATTTGTAATAGTGCATGTTAGGATGCACTAAACATAGGGATTGGGTGCAACAACTCGGTAATTATCTCTTTCTGTACATTTTTAACTTCATAATGCACCTTTGAGTTGTAACATATATATTTTATATTTTAATTATGTTCAAGTTATTAGACACATGACATTATGCTTTTTTCACTTTTTTTATAGGTGCATTTGTTTCCATCTATGTGGGCATATGGACATCATTTCCGCACGGAGGATGCCGATGATTGACGCATGACACAAGACTATGGAGTGGAAGTCAAGTTCGACCAATTTAGTCGTGCCAGCCACCATGATCAAAATCTAATACATGGGACGTTAGGTTATGTCTTAAAGATACAAGAGATCATTGAAGTAGACTTCTCTTCATTCCAGTGTGTTATTTTTAGGTGCAAGTGGTGGGGAACCTTTGATTAGAATAATTTAAAGGAAGATCGCGATAGTGGGATGATATGTATCAACTCTAGAAGGATGTGGCATGAAGCTAGGGAGCCTTATGTTTCCCCAAACACTGCAAACAAGTATTTTTTTTTACCCAGATGTGTTGGATAGGGATTGGTGGTTTATATTAAGACACGAGCCTAGATCAAAATATATTTTTGAGAACAACAACATTATCATGCCAAGGGAGGAAGATAATTAGGGTGTTGACAATGAAGAGTGATATGTACTTGTGTTATTTCATCATTTATACTATTTTTGTATGTTTTTGTTTTCTTTATTTCCCTAATTATATTATTTTTTATTCATCTTGTTGGCATTTTATATAATTGGTAAGATTCACAAAAGTTTTTACAAGCTTTTTTTCTTTTACACTTAAAACTAAATATTTCCAATTATGTAATTTATAATTTAAAAATTAAAATTTTACAATGTTTATTTAATTCTAAGTTTGTGATAAGTTTAATTTAGATTTTGTGATAATTTTATTTTTAACTGAGTTGTTTGTTAGTTTACATACTTTTATCATTGCTTTTGGAAATATTTAAATTATTCCCCCATTGTTGACTAAAACCACAATGAATGAAGTAATTTAAAAATTTGATAGCAATCAACTTATGAAATCATCACAAAAACAACAAATATAGGAAGATTTGCATTCATAAAATTTTAGGGCCAATAGAATGTTTATGATTGGAGATCACAATTTTTTTATAATAACAATTTTTAGGGTAGAAGAGTCTATTCAAAAAGGGTAAATAGTATAATGGAAAATAACATTTATTCATATGTAATTATTTTTTTGAAAAAGAATTTGGTTAGAATGAATATGTATGAACTATCTATATAATAGAAAATATTTGTGGTAATTTTACAGTTATAGTTTCAACCATATTAAATTTTGTAATTTATAAAAATATCTTTGCATTTTTTTATTTAAAGTAAGTGTTTTGGTATGTAATTTCATATACAAAATTTTGATATGAGTTCACCAATATATATTCTATAATAAATATATATATCATTTCATAAAAATAAGCATCATGATGATAACCATCTAACAAACATAAACATCATCTAAAATACACATTCAAATTCACTAACATCATTTAATTATATACACCTCTAACACACAAATCTAATCATTTAATAGGACATCATCATCATGATCACATCTAACAATATCTCATGCTAATAGAACCCATGTTAATTATATTATTTTTTATTTGTCTTGTTGGAATTTTATATAATTAGTAAGATATTAAATTTAAATTTAAGTTGGTAAGACTTGCTATAAATATTAAATTTAAATTGCTTGAAACTCTCATAACTTTAGTCATAAATTAAATTTTATTATAAAAAAGTCTGACTTAAGTTTTTTAAATTTAATAATAGATTGAATTTTATAAACTAGCCTAAATCCATAGATCTTCACGTTAAAAGATGTTTTCATATCAAGAAATTTGATCCCTCTGAGCGCTTGGTAGATCTAGGCTGGTTTAATTATTAATTATAAATATAAATGTAAATATAGTTATTAATTTTCTGTTTTTTATTTTATTTTTACCAAGTCAAAACGTTAAAGATTGCAACATCTCTATGGTACCAGGATAAAATGTTTACATAGTTGTTAAGTTTACTTATTAACCTAAATATAAAAATTGAATTGTGTGAGGGGAAATCTTGGATAAAATATAATATTACAATATTATATGTTACTCAATATTTATTACCACCCCTACCCAATAAAAAGTGGCCATGGGTGGAGGGAAATACTAATTAAAATGTAATATTATTACATTTTACTCAATATTTCTTGACATCTACTAGTTTTATAGTTTAGTTTGTTTACTTTCAAACTTCAAATATAAATAAAAATTACAATAAGAAGTGGGTAAAATGAATATTATAATATTATATTTTACCCAATATAACTTAGTAAAAAATAGATGGAGATAGGCAAAAATATTAGATAAAATATAATAATTACATTTTTCCTAATATTTTCCCCATCTTCGACTATATCAATAATTTTTTTTTTTTTTTACCTTTACAGGCTACATGGATTCCATGCCATCATTTTCTATAGCTAATTATGTATCTAAATATAACATCAAATTAAGATGGATCTAGGCTAGTTTAATTTCTCTCTTAAATAAGTTATATTCCAGATGAATACCATGGGTCAATACCATGGATTCTTAAAACTATAGGTCAATACGATGGGTCATTTTTTATTTGTATATATCCGTCGTACTAAAAAGTAATTTTATTTTTTTATAATTTCAATTACTTCATCTCAATATATAAAATGTAAAATAAAGGTGAAAATTGAAGTATTTTATTTAGGCTGGTTTAGTTATTAATTATAAATATAAATGTACATATAGTTATTAATTTTTTTTTTTTTACCAAGTCAAAATGTTAAAGATTACAACATATCTACTGTAAAACACTTACATAGTTGTTAAGTTTACTTATGAACCTCAAATATAAAGAAGAATTTTAATAAAAATTGAATTGTGTGAAGGGAAATCTTGGATAAAATACAATATTACAATATTATATATTACCCAATATTTATTACCACCCCCACTCAATAAAAAGTTGCCATGGTTGGAGGGAAATACCAATTAAAATGTAATATTATTACATTTTACTCAATATTTCTCAACCACTGCTAATTTTATAGTTTATTTTGTTTACTTTCAAACTTCAAATATATATAAAAATTACAATAAGTGAGTAAAATGAATATTATAATATTATATTATACCCAATATAACCTAGTAAAAAATAGATGTAGATATGCAAAAATATTAGAAAGAAAGAAATTATTTCAACATACCCAATATAACCTAGTAAAAAATAGATGTAGATATGCAAAAATATTAGAAAGAAAGAAATTATTTCAACATTTTTTCGTAATATTTTCCCACCTCCGACCATATCTAGACAAATGACCACTATTAATATATTGAATTTTATTTATTTATTTATTTATTTTTTAATTTTTTTTACCTTTACAGGCTACATGGATTTGATGCTATCATTTTCTATAGTTAATTATGTATCTAAATATAACATCAAATTAAGATAGATCTAAGCTAGTTTAATTTCCCTCTAAAATAAGTTTATTCCACATCAATACCATGTGTCAATACCATGGATTCTTAAAACTATAGGTGATACCATGGGTCATTTTTTATTTTTATATATTCCTCATATTAAAAAGTAATTTTATATTTCTATAATTTCAATTACTTTATCTCACTATATAAAGTCTTAAAATAAAGGTGAAAATTGAAGTATTTTATTTATGGTCAACATTGATTTTTAAAGTAACTTTATTAATTTTTTTTTTTTAACTTAAAAGATTTTTTATTTTTTATTTTTAAATAAATATTATTAATAATAGTTTATTGATTCCTTTTTCTTATTATAGAAATTTAAAAAAAAGTTAGAATTAAAATTTAAAAATACATATTAATTTAAAAAATATATTTTAAATAATAATTATAATTAATACATATTTTTTTAATGATGCTTTATTCATAATTATTATTAATAAGTAAACTTTAATTTATAAATTTTATAAAATCAAATTAATTGTAATGTTATTTTTATTATCTAATATTTTATCAATGTTTTTTTTTAATTATAATTGATTTTATAGACTAATCAGTTATATATTTTAATTTTATTATAAATGTTTTGAAAATTTTATTTAATGATTACATATTGCAATATACGTTTTGAAAATTAATTGCAAAGATTAATTACATATTTTCTAACTCTTGTATTATAATTATATGTCACAACTTTATGATTTCTATGCTTGACTATGACTAAAAATGTAGTTTTTTGTTTTCAGTTTGTCAAGTTGTTTGTGTTCCTACAAGCTTGACCTCTGGCTTGAGAAACCGTGACTCAGGGGCATCTAAGCCGTCAAAGTCACCCGATGATCGCACCTGACCTGGCCAGAAACTGCGACCTAGGGGCATTTAAGCCGTCAAAGTCACCCGAGGATCGCACTTGGCTTGGGCCACACCAGCCCTAAGCTGACTTGATTTTAGCATGTTTCCTCTCCCTATCACGGGCGCAACAACCTCTGTGAGGTTTGATCCTAGGTTGCCTTGCTAACGAGGCCCATCCTCAACTAGTTGTGCTAGTGGGACTTACGACTAAAAATGTGATTTTTTTTAGAGGTTTGTACAATTTAATTGTGTGTAAAATTGATTTTGTTTTGTAGTGACTATTTTTTAGACATGTTTTATAAGCATTTTTATTTTTATTTTTTATTTTATTTCTGTGTTTTCTATATGTAGGGACTATGTTGCTCACAACCCTTGTTTGAATAAGAATTTAGTTAGAATGAATATGTATGAACTATCTATGCAATAGAAAATATTTATGGACTATCTTTTCATTTTTTATTTAAAGTAAGTCATTTTGCACGTAATTTTGTATATAAAATTTTGATATAAGTTCACCAATACATAATTTATAATAAATATCATTTCATAAAAATAAACATCATGATGATAACCATCTAACAAAAATAAACATCATCTAAAATACACATTCAAATTCGCTAACATCATCTAATTATATGCACCTCTAACACATATAAACATCATTAGCTAGCACACAAATCTAATAATCTAACAGGGCATCATCATCGTGATCACATCTAACAAAACACAAGCATTGTCTAACATCATCACCACACACATCCTCAAATATACATCTCATGTCAAATAACTGCTATAGCACACACATCTATCTGCAAGCACATTAAATGAATATATCTAACATGACCTAACAATATCCACATCAACACCAACACCAACATATAAATTAATTACATCAACATGAAGAGGAAAAATACACTATATATATATATATAAACAAGTCGTGAGGTGAAGGAGGAGGAGGTGGAGTACCACCAGAAGGATCACCACCCTAATCATCATCCGATGGGGTAGTATTGGGCGAAGATTATGTATTTGCATGGCCACCCCTCATCACTGCCAGTATCCTAGTAGCTCCAACGATATGATGCATAAGACTCATCATATCGCGTGACAAGTTCCTCTAGAGCTCCAAGAGCCTAGGATCTGCCCTTTTGTCTTGAGTCGTCATAAGGAAAAATCCCTCCTCAACCAAAAGTCTAGAGAGTTGGTCGTGCAACTCCATCCTAAATCTAATATCAGGCCTATGCAGCAGCATGCTTGCGAGTATCTTCATATGAGGATGTCCTCACCCCCAATGACCTTGACCATCTCCTCATCTGCATCCAGTGAGGGAGGAGGCATGTCCCCAATGAGATGTGTCAATATCTACAAACTATATAGTACACACCAATAATTAGACAATCGCATTAAATAATTCAATAAAACAAGTTAAAGAACGTGTTAGAATAAATTTTATTCTAATTAATTAAGATGATAAAATGAAACTATTTTAATTTAAATAAAAGGATAATATTACCTCTATCATCTTCTGGCTCATCTTATGTGAAGATAATGTTGGGACACTGTCCCCAATCCATCCATGTGTAAGGAAAAGACACCATGACGAACATGTGGTCTATCTGACTGGCTAGTAGCTCCACTACATCGGTGGAAATCCTACCTGGATACCTTGGTTGGCCCCTCTTAAGCATCATCTCACCCCACATGTGCATCTGTACCTCAGTCATCACCCTAGGAGGGCGACGGTCGAAAGTATGCCTCGTGTTTGTAAATCTCTCAAAAAATAAACAAAACAAATCTGAAGAAAAAGGGAAGTTCGAACTCCCATGTATCATAACACGACATCTATATAAAGCTACACAAAAATGCTGCAAAAAAATGGCAGAACATCTAATACATTGTGGCCTTTGCATCAAAGAATCAACATAAAACAAAAGAGGGCAACTAATGCACTGCCCATCACTGGTAGAGTGTGCAATGGTAGTCACTAATAGTGAGAGGCACCTAACCTCCTCTGCACCAAAATGAAGAGATTCGTAGTTGTCCACCAGACACCTAGAAATCCGCTGGAGAAACTACATGATCCCCAACATATATCTAAGAGTAGATAATATAACTCTTTGTTGTAACATCGAGGGGGGCTGTAACATCAAGGGGGACATCAGGGAACTGGGGAAAATGATTTGATCTCCTAGATAAGCCAGTGATAAAATATATGTCCTCCTTAGTGGGTTGGTACCACATGTTAGGACCAACATGGAAAGCCTGCTGGTGGACATCCCACCAATGGATCAACTGTACCAACAATCCCGAGTGCCCCTTCAGGAATGTAACCTCCTCATGGTACTTAATGAGGCCTATATTCCTCAAGAGGCCTTGGGTCATTGCAGTAATAGGGCGAGGGTACAAATATCTCTCCCTCTCCCGTGCTTGCCACTATCGTACCACATTGTATTGGTCAACCCTTTATTCCTACTGTTGCTGCTTCTCTCTCCATTGATACATTGCATGATTGGCATATAAAATACATCAACCTCATACATAAAACATATTTTTTTTATTAAATGAAAAATGTGTTTGTAAATATGGACGTATAACTTTCACGAAATAAAAAAAAATTCAACCTTAGTGTGCCAAAAAAAGAGGAATGCACCAGACATGGTGCGTACATCAACTTGAAACACTGCTTTCAGTGCACATACATACATGACATTAGTTATTTTTATGTTTCAATGCGGTGCATTGACATCACATTTCGCATCGATGCATTAATTTTACGTTGACACACCGCACTGGGATGCTTAGGTTAACAAACATACTTAGCTATAAATTTTTAATATTATATGGTGTCTTTAGTAAAAATAAATGCATCGAGAAGTTACTTTAACCAGAAGCACTGCCAAAAAAAAAAAAAAAATTCACGACGGTGCGTCATGGAAATTCACAACCCAGTGCATTTCAAAAGCATTGCAAAATATTAAAAATTACGACGTGTTAACATTACACACTGATTTGAGGTGCACCTTGTAAATTTATAGGGTGCACCATGGACGGTGCGAGCTGAACCTCTTGAACGCACCACGTTGAAAAAAATAATTTAAAAGCAATGATTTTTTTTACTTAATTTTCAATTCTACTACGCTAAAAATTTAAGTTAGCGAGAAACATAGACATTACTTAGACATTTGCTCGTCGGGGAGGCTTGGTTCGACTATTTAACAAAATTCAAAAGGCACACAATGAGCAACAGAGGAAACGATGGAAAGCAAGGGAAGCATCGATGGGAGGGCACTTCACAGAGGCACAAGTAGCACTGATGCTTGAGAGCCCTACAACATTGCAAATGGTAAAATTAATTTTACGACTGGTAAGTCTTTTTATTTAACCCTATTACGGTGCACTCGAGTACCCAATGCACCGGTGCAGATTATGTATGAAGTACACTGCCATTTTTAAAATTAAAAACCCTATCATGGTGCACCATGCTATTTATGCCTTGGGCTGTTTCAAAACATGAATAACACCGATGCTTCATGGGGCTATAACACGGAAATGGTGAAAATGCATTTTACGAGCGATATTTTTTAACTTTAACCCTTGTCCAGTGCTATCGAGTAGTATACGCACCGATGCTTTGGATTCACCTAACACACTGCTATTTTTAAATTAAAACCCTGCAATGGTGCACCATGATAAGTATGCACCAGGGCATTCAGAATATGTCATAGCATTAAGGCTTTGTGGGATTATAGCACCGAAATGGTGAAAATGAATTTTGCGACCAATTTTTTTTTTTTAAATTTAACACTAGTTTTGTGCTATCGAGTGGTATATGCACCGGTGCTCCAGAGTTACTTAGTGCACCGTTATTTTTTATTTTTAAAAAAATAACCCTCGAACAATGCACCATTATCTATTAAGAACTAGGACGTACAATTCTATTAATGGAACCGATGCTTATTATATGAGAAGCGAACCAATTTTTTTTAAATTAAAAACCTTACCACGGTGCAACATGTTTTTTACGCATTGGGGATTTCGTAAAAAGGGAAAGCACCGGTGCATTATGTGAGTGTAGTACCAAAATGGTGAAAGGGAATTTTACGACCAACATTTTTTTTTTAAATTTAACACTTGTCTGGTGCTGTCAAATAGTATATGAACCAGTGCACCTTATATACATAGTGCACCATTGTTTTTATTTGTATAAAAAATAACCCTGCAACGATGCACCATTTTCTATTAAGCATTAGGGCCTCTAGTTCAATTAACGACACCAACGCGTATAATATATGAAGCACACCACTATTTTTAAATTAAAAACCCCACAATGGTACACCATATTGTTTATGCACCAGGGCATTCGTATATGAGTTTAGTACCAAGGAATCGTGAGAGTATAGCACCAACATTTTTTTAAATTTAACCATTTTCCGATGCAATTGAGTAGTATACTCATTGGTGCACCTTATTTACTTAGCGTATCATTATTTTTTACTTTTCTAAAAAATAAGTCTGCTAGGTAGCATTATATGCAATTAAGCACCAATACATCTAGTTATAGTAACACATAGGTGCATTAGTGTATTATACACACACCATTAAAAAACATTCGCTAAAACATCCACCCACCCAACTCCACTAGTGACCTCCGCTACAAATTAATTTTTGGGCTATTTTTATACGGCCTTCTGCAAAAAATTCCGTGAGAGGGTCTTTTCCTTGTAGTGAGAAATGCCTTGGACGAAAAAAATTTGGGTGTTCACCCATTACACACTGGCTCCTTCATTAAAATTCAATACCATTTAATCCATCTCCATTCTTTTTATCCATACAGTCTCTCTCTTGACTTCTTAACTTTTATCGATCCATACTTTGACCTGAAATTTCCAACCATGTGATCTATTATCAAATTTATATATCATTCAACAATCTCATCAATTTTCAACCAATTTCATCCGCTAAATCTCACAACTTTCTTGACCATGCAAAAAACTTGACCATAACAAATTTCATTTCATTACCATAACATTCACATAACTTGACATGCTCCTGTCGATTCAAGTACCACACTCCACTTTTCACAAGCTTCATATTATGTTGACTCCATACTTCACTACTTTACACAAGATTTTCTCCACTCCAACAAAACAACTACACACCCACTTTATTGACTCACTGCTCATCTGTCACTAGTGCATGTGAGTGTAATAACTGTGTACAACAGGAGTAATCCTCATGTGGAAAATCATCATTTCCATTGCCATCTTCCTTGCACCAATTTTATTCGAGTCTCTTTCCTCCAAACTCCTTGTGTTAGGATCATAGAGCACCGAGAGAGATGATGGTGTCTAAAGACACAATTGTTTGATCTCACTGACCAACAATATGATTTAACAATAATTTTTCTAGCCTTTAAATATGATTCCTTCAGAGATAATACCATGGGAAAGACCATGGGTGCCCATAAACCTAGAGCCTAAAACCACGAGTAACTTGATCGAGTCAAGTTTACTAGATCCACCCTAACATAAAATGCATGGTGTTCAAATTTTATTTATCCTCACTATCGTACATGGTTAATTACTAATATAAAATTAAAAAGAGAATGGAAAAGTTGAAATAAGAAAGACAAGTTCTACTTAGTCTATTCATTCATGTAATACGACCAGAGAAAAAAATATTCTTTCATTTTTAAAACCAAACTTGTTAGTATTTGGAACTTGACATTAACTAGCAATTGCACCGAGAGGTGCAAAGGAACACCGAAATCTCAAGAAGCCAAGAAAGGAAACAAAGGGGAAAAAATTGAAGTGCCGACCATGGCGGAATCCATATCATCATGGGACCTTCAACAATCACTAAATTAACTGCAATGATGGTCATACCAATCTATGGACACAATCTCTGTTATCAATGTTGAAAACAAGCTCCACCCCCAACTAGCAAAACATTAGGAAAAACAACCTTAATCCAATTCTATTTCAGATGCACTATCTAATAATAACAACATGAACAACAAAATAGAAACCATAGAAGCAACAAAGTAGGTAGAAAACGTTTTCTCACACTCATATACCAACTTGAGATCATAAACAAATAGGGGATTGAATGGAACAAGAAAACCAAACCGAAAACCTGTAGTAAAATGAGACAAACAACACTAAATAAGTGCATTGAGGATGAACCAAAAGTGCACTATAGAGAGAAGATGCCCAATCATGAGTGTGCTACACATGAAATGCACAAAACTACAAATGAACACCAAAAATGTAGTGCATGCAGGGTTAAAAACACTTGTGATAGAAAGCCTTAGCTCAATAATAAAAATAAAATAAAAACAAAAGATTAACATATGATGTTTGAGTAACGGGGCATCCTCTCAAGTAGGGTTATGGGCCCACATAAGTAGGGTGCACACCCCAAGATGATTATGGAGTCTATATATCAAAGTTGATTAGGTAGACTTTAACAACAACCTAGTAATACAATAAAAGATCATGTTAATGACACAATACAAGTTAGCAGTAGCCAAATGTGAAGATTACACCATTCTCAACAAAAATGAACACAATAAAAAATGGAAATTTATAAATATTATTGTTTTGCTGAAATATATGATTCCATTATTTATATTCTCAGCAACAAAAAATCACATAAGTACGCAACAAAAATCACATAAGTACGCAACCGTAGCAAATAACAAAAATAATCATATTAATTGAAGCATAATAAGAAATGGATCAATACACAACATATAAGCCAGATTTTGAAAATCTACAACTGGGAAAATTAATAAGACCGTCTAGGTTGAAAAGAAAGTATAGCATTAAGAGGGCTCATGCAACATGACAATAATCATCCTAACCAATGGGCCAAACCCAATTGTGTTGACCTAACGTGGCCGCAACAACATTAGGCTATGAGATGAAAAGAATGTGATACATATGGAAGTGGACCATATGGAAAATTGTGCCTAACCGCCTTCTTATGTTGGAAATCAAATAAACTGGAACTATCCCTTCCTTTCATGCCGTGAAACCTAGTTGAATTGTGTGAAAACTCCTTTGGGGAAATCAAATAAACTGGAACTATCCCTTCCTTTCATGCCGTGAAACCTAGTTGAATTGTGTGAAAACTCCTTTCGGGAAATCACTGGCCCACGTGGTTGTATTTATGGAAACATGCTTGATGTTAGTTTCGTATTAACCACCGCGCTTCTTTCGTTTCATTCATATATGACAATAACTAACGTTCTAGTAATAAGGTAGTTGCATAAATAATCTATGATGCTAAATGGTTATATAAATGGGTATGTAATTTAATGACCATTAGAGTATGTCATAATTAAAATGATGACCTATTCTAATTTTTAAAATAGTAATAAGCTAGATAAATTAATTAAAATTTTAACTAGCATTTGCACCAAATGTTGCAAAGGAAACGCCATAAGGCATAAATTGAGGAACAATTCCGACATGGGAATGGGAAAATGTACATAAGATGCAGATATATAGCATAAATGAGATTCTAAAGATGTATAAATTGAAGTTTATTTAGGGTGCTTAAGTCTATATTTTTTTTTAATTATTGAATTAATATTGCATATAAATCTCATAAAATTCAACCAACTTATAATTGAGGGCTCTAATCTCTAAGTTTGACTTTGGGTCATTAACATGGTAATGCACTGTCTCAACCACTAAACCACATAACAACAAACAAAAGACTACAAAATGTTACGATCATTACTATAGTAAACCCAATGACTCTACACACAATAATTTATTCTTTACTCGAAGAGAATATTGCTTAACCATATCCACAAAAAGATTGCAAGGTGGAAAGCATTATGCAGAACAGAATCTCTGTTATTATAACTTGTAAGTTGTAGCATTATTGTCAGACTTCACGAATTAGCCTCCAAATGCTTGCTTCATCCACAGACCAATGAATTACCTTTTATAAATATTTTGTTTGAGCATTGGAACTCAATAACATTTACAAAATTATAAAAAGTTTAGCTCCAATCAATTTCTTTTCTTTTCTTTTTCTTTTTCTGATTTCCACTTATTATTGTTATATAAATATCTAAACTCATTTTACAATACTTTAAAAATAGAATTTTTCAGATATTATAATCCCTAAATCCTTTCTTCCCATTCTTAATGACTTTTGCAATTGGAAATAGGGCTTTGCAATTAGGTTCCCTCTGCATTAAACTCTGCAACTGACCCACCACGGTTAGTGTTGGAGTCCTTGGAGGGGTTTTATTCTCTTGAACAAAAGTCAAGTGACAAGAAAGAGTTTGGGCTCCCGGCTCTACGTCGGGCCTGTACATTATTACTGGAATCTCTTGTACCTGTTTTGGCAGATCCTATTTTGGGTGTTGAACATCCAGTTCTGCCCTTAAATATAAAGGAGCAAGCCAAAAGTATTGCACATGAATGGAAGTCGAAGATAAACCTTGAAGGAGATGTTGCCAATGGCAATTCGTTGGAGGCTCAGGCCTTCTTGCAACTTCTAGCTACTTTTGGAATTGCGTCAGAGTTTGATAAAGATGACTTATGCAAGCTTGTTCTTGCATTTGCACGGTGCAGGCAGACACCTGAACTCTGTCGTTCCCTTGGACTTGAATCAAAAATGCCATCTTGGTTGGCTGGTGTTCTGTAATGTTAGCCTCAGTGGCTAGGCTAGCAAAATTTCCATCCATTTTGGTAGATAGGCTTTTTGTTGTTTTTCTGGCATTCATGGCTAGCTTGGTTTTTTTGAGGGACTGGTGGATTTTATCAGTATACTTGGTTGTGGCTGATTGAGTTGAAGATAAATTTTGGTAATCCTCGCTGTAGTAAACCTTCCCAACGTTTTTTGTTTAGTCCAGTGAACGGGTTTCTAAGTTGACGGGGTTGGTAGTCTTTTCTTTAGATCTCAACATTTCATATGCAAGGCAGATACTGAGTGGCCTCTACTAGGTAGACATCTTTTTATGAGGTAGAAAGTTGTATGTAAGTTATTTTGTTGATATTAATAAAGGCACCTGAAGATGATCAACTATGGTAAAGTGTCATAAGGCCTTTCATAAGTGGGGAACTGTTTACTTACGAATGGTCTCAAGCTAGCATAGCTGTTATCTTTATTGACAAATCCGTTGAAGTTGTCTTTATTGTTTTTTCTTTCACAGTAAACTGTCTTTTGGTATTTCAAATGTTTGTGACATATTCAGATTAACTGAAAATTTTGTGACAATTTCATGCAGATGTTGTAGAAACCCTGGTCAATAGTGGAAAAAAAATTGAGGTAGTCAACTTTGTTCATGCATTTGGGCTGACAGAGAAGTATGCACCTGTTCCTTTGTTGAAAACAAATTGAGGTAGTCAACTTTGCTCATGCATTTGGGCTGACAGAGAAGTTTGCACCTGTTCCTTTGTTGAAGGAATATCTGAAAGATGCTAAGAAAGCTTCTCAGGCAAGTTTAAAAAGCGGGAATAACTCTACTATTGCACAAGTACGATTGTATTACTGTTATACAAAATTTCTTGTTATGTGATGATCATTTTGGCTTAGTATTGTTGGTTATATCAGAAGTTCCTTTTTTCACCGATATTTTTATTTGCTGCTACAGAATGAAGTAAATGCAAAAGAGATTTCTACTTACAGAGCTGTTATAAAGTGCATTAAGGACCACAAACTTGAATCGCAGTTCTCACTAGATCCTCTTCAAAAACGTGTAGCTCAGCTAGAGAAAGCCAAGGCTGACAGAAAAAGGTCTGCAGATGCTGTTAAGTCTCAACCTAAGCATCCTCGCGCCAATGGAGGAAATGCTGGTGTATATATGCCTCCGTTAAGTGCAGATGAAAGAACTCCAACTCTTTATGCTTCTTCCAATGGTGTAGATAGAAGCTTTTATAGGTCTTTGGATATAGTACAATATTCTGGTGCAGCTCCAGGTGTTACATCCTACAACCTACAGGGCCAAAATGCATATGACAGATCAAACCAAGGATTATATGGAGCAGGCTATGGTGTTGGAAATAGGACTCCAGTCTCGCTCTCAAGGCCATATATGTATCCATCAGATAACATGGGGCCTTCGTTGTTGGGTTCCGATTCTTACAATTCCTCTACTAATTACAACAACCATCACTTTGGCAGTAGACTGCCTGCCCCTCCTCCAGCTTATCAGTCTTCTTTTATACATTAGGTAGGTATGGTGCTTATCTTACCGTGGTCAAGCAAGTTCTGATCTTATCAAGCCCCATAAAACCTTTTCTATTGGATGTGGCTGGTAGTAAGCACTTAGCTTTGAAGAGGTTTTTTGACTTTGTTTCTGTAAATCTAAAAGATTGGCAAAGTTCATTTGGCAGCTTTTCACAATTTTCAGTGGTGTTTTCTTCTATTAAGGAATCTTCTATTAAGGAATTTTATTTTTGTATGGTATTGAGTGCTTCATCACATTCCCAGGTTACTATATATTGTAGTGTTTACAGTTCAAAGATGATTCTATGCATAATTTTGGTATTTTTTTATTTGTTTGACAAATCAGAGAGGATCAATCTGTCTCTTTGTGGAAGATTAAAATTTGGTGAATAATATATCATTTGTGATCTTCTTCGGAGCTCATAACACAAGACTTTCAATTGCATTGTATGCCGAGGGCTGGTCTTGTGTTGAATATGATTTAATTGTCCACTTGCACGTTACCTCATTGGTACCTGTTTACTCTACGCCTATGAAGCGAATCATATTTTATTTTGATTAGTCCAATTGTAAGGCTATTTTTGAAACTAGACCCTGCCCCTCTTAAGCTGGACCCTGCCCCTCTTAAGCTGCTGCATGATTTAAATCCCCCTTTTTGAGCAGAAATGATTTGTAGTGCTAGTGGTATAGTTGTTATACCCTGCATTAATATTTTTGTGTTCTCTGTAACGAGGAAAAAGCACATTGGAGTTATATGTCCCATCTAGAACTAGCAATTGTCTCAAAAGGTACAAAGAGAGGTCGGTAGGATTATTAAATTAGAATTGTTGAATTTCTCTAGAAGAGATGTTGGTTCAAGCCTACAAGGAGCAAAGAGATTTGATGTTTGGAGTTCTATTATTTTTAGACACCATATTTCTTTAAATACAACTTAATTTTAGAAAAAGTTCAACCGCAATGCAGTTCTGCCATGCAGACATACACTTAAATCGCTATTGGGCTTATGATATTGACAAATTCAAAGTAAACTGGTATACAAGAGAATGTACCAAGCTAAACCATAAGTTACACATCTTCAGACCTAAAAAAGTACATAACAATGGTTTGGCATATCAATAGCGATATCATAATTGCTTTTCCTTCCACATACATACAATTGCTCCAAAGGCAAGGACAAGAAAATTTTTCAGCTCTAGTGAGCACCAGTGGGTCACCAAAACGAGTGACCACTAATGGCTTTCACATTTATACAAGGAATTGGCAAGGGACTTTACATGGACTCCACTCAACTTCAGACACAGCTTCAGCCAATATGGAGAGTGATTCAAATTGAACATAGCTAAGTAGTGGCATTGGCTCACAGTAATACACCAAGTATAAAATATTAAAGCTTTTACAGAAGCAAGGAGTAAGAAAAATTATGAAGCTCAGAGAAGTAGATTTAAATCAATCAAAGCTTGTTGAACGGCTATAATGTCCATAGAAATAATCTTCCAATGTTCTGCTCTCATGTACAAGATTTACACTTTGATCTGGACAACTGTTTGATACCAAATCATCATCAACTCCAAGCATTGCAAGTGATAGATGAGTTTGGATGTCACAAATCCCAGAGTTTTCTCCAAATTCATCCTCAATCAATTCATCTAATTCCATGGACATTGTCAATTACCTCTTGGTCCAATAAGGTAGGTCATCTCCTTCTCCTCGTAGTAATTTCAAAGTCTGCAATAATAAGTTACAGACAAACAATGAGGAAGAATAAGTTCACGTTCTTACATTAACATTTATCCATTGTTTGAAATTTCACAAAGTCAGTTTAATGCAAAGGTAAGCCACTTTATTTGGGGAAACCAAATCTTTCAATTCAAATCTTGCAATCCAGATTTCAGCTAGGATAGTGATTCTCAGGAAAGCTATATACTCTCTTGATATTGGAGCGAAAGCAGATATGTTGGCTCTTCTTGCCTATTCAGGGAGGGGTAATTTGCATACTGAAGCTTTGGTTTGAGATATGATGTAATCTCTTTTGCTAATATTCAAAGAATATTATATTTCATTCATGGAAAAATAGATTATTGGCAATTGAGGCTTTGAATATTTTGCCATAATCCACCATCAGCATTTAGGGCTAACCTGTTTAAGGGTGATGATTTTACAAATTGAACTACTAAACAAATGTTTAGATTACAACCCTAAACACTAGGTCTAAACACCCTTTACTCTATGTCAGAAGGATATGAACTTGATATTTCATGTGTCATTCTTCGTTATGGGAAAAAACAATTCTAGCACTAACTCCTCACAGGAAAGGAAATGTCTTCAAGCAACTAAATTTGACATAAGATCAGAAACTGAAACATATATATGCAACTAATGAGAATAAGAGTAATTACTCTGTCCATTCGAGGTCGAAACTAAGCTGCCTGTCTCAGACAACATGCTGCACCAATGACCATTCTCTTCATCTTCCAAAAGTGGATCTGCAAGTTCTTTTATAGAGCCAGCTGCCAGTAATGGCCTTGCCTAAATTTTGAAATTTACAAGAGATTAAGATTCTGAACCAAGACAAAGAAACCAAAAGAATCCAAAATTATCAAATACAAAACAAGCAGCCTTGCCTAAATTTTGAAATTTACAAGAGATTAAGATTCTGAACCAAGACAAAGAAACCAAAAGAATACAAAATTATCAAATACAAAACAAGCAAGGACACTAGAGCCCTACCCACATAACCAAGCTTTCTTGGCCTTTAGGATTCTTGTCATTGATTGGTTTTCTTCCAGTTATTAGCTCTAGAAGAACTACTCCAAAGGAATACACGTCCATCTTCTCATTAACCTTGCCATACATGAAATATTCTGGAGCCAGATACCTGAAATATGATAGCAGCTAGTTTTATGAAGGCTTGATTATAAATGACATTTATTTTCCTAAGGAAAGAGCTGGTGTAAAGAAAGAAATGGATATTTACCCAAATGTACCTACAACATCACTACCTATTATTGTTTCTCACCCCCTCGAGAATAGATTCACTAATGGATTCCCATAGTTTGAAATAGAATCCAAGGCATCAAAAGGTAAACCTAGGATACCCACTTATTCAAGACATGTTCTCTAGAGACTGTCACTTTGCATTTAAGTAATTTCATTCATCCTCTTATGCAGATCTCAACAAGTTTCCTTCAACCGATCATCTTGGGTACCTGCTTGAGGTACTGGAGAATAACGAAGATGAGCCTAAGCGGGACAATGATGATCAAGAAAGGTAGAGACCCTCATCCACAGTCTGCAGTTCTGTAAAATAAAGAACATGACAAAGATTTTACTTAGAAAACAAGCTGTCAATAATGGGTTCCTGGAAGTAGTTGAATAGAAGCTACTTTGTTTTGTTTTCGTGATTATTATAAAAAGGTAATGATCAGTGAGTTTCTTTCCTTGCAACAGCTATGGACATAACCTTCTAGACAGTCCATTTTCAAATCTTAATGGATCCAATGATATTAAAACAATATTATATACTACAGAGAAAATAATGGGGAACATGCCCACTATTTCCAAAGTTTTAACACAAGAATCATCAACATCTGCTATCGATAAGGAACTTACTTGTTCTATATGCCTGGGTACTTAGAATAATCGTTTTTTTTACATTGTTATTTCAATGATTTATCTGTATTCTAACAACAGACAACAAAATCTGAAACTTCTACCCATAAATCTATGTGCAGATGTCGTTGTGGAGCCGAAGCAATTAGCGTGTAGCCACTTATTTTGTTTCAAATGTGTGCCAAAGGTGAGATAAACCAAGCACTCATTTTCATTATTAAATCAATATATTTTTGAAAGAACATATATAACTGATTCAGGCTGCCATTTCTGTGAATTCTGTTGGTGCAGGTAATTAAATTGTCTGAGGAGTGCCCCGAGATACATCAAGGATTTTATCAGTATACTTGGTTGTGGCATCCATCAGTATACTTGGTTGCTACCACTTAAATACTTTATTTACAAGTCTTTTTTTATTTGTGAGATAAAAGGGAGGGAATTCAGAGTGATGCTCCTATTAAAATTTTTGACTCCGATCGACCTATTATGGCCATTAAATTCTGACTCCCATGGACCGACGGATATTATTATTTTTTCTCTGTATAAATAGGTCAATCTCAAATTTCAGGAGAATGACTTGGAGTCAATTAGAGATTCGCATGTTTTAGTACGTGAAAAATTTCCTCATGGTTTCAGAACCGTAACTGACCTAGCCTCGAAATGTGCTGCATTTGAGAGATCTGAACGCCCATCCATGAACCTAAGTTGCTCGTTCTGTTGAAATTTGAGTTGAGTTGAGTTAGGTTGGGTTGAAAATATGTGGTTAACATTTTTTACGATAGTGGATTGTTAATTTGCTGTAGTGATTTAGATTAAGTTGAGGATAGAATTTTTTTAATATTACTATATTATTAAAAATATATCTGATCTGTAAAATTAACATAGATTTATTTTAAGTACGGATCTAACCTAAGTCAAGAAAAATCAAATTGTATAGATCCATTTTAAGTACGCGATCTAACGAGAAAGATCAATTTTTTTCACTGGAAAAGGATCTCAAATTTTTTCACCTGCAAACTTCTTTAGAGTGAAAAATAGAACGTGTTGATTTTCATAATTTAAATTGTATCTTTGAATGTCAAAAAAAGTATATATAAAATGAAATAAATATTTTAACCATAAAAATTTATAAAAAAGTTAAATGATATATAATATATATGTAATTGAAATTAAAATATTTTACATTTTATCATCAAAATTAAAACGTTGCAGCAGTCCATTTATCGTTCAATATATCATTTTAAACCCTTTTGGGCATTTATTTTTGATTTGTACAGATGGCGTTTCACATAGATTGTGAACATTGGTCCTCAAAGATCTGACTGAATTGCATTGTTGTGGTCATGATTTGTGACCATCACTAGAAAAGACAATCTCACAAATCCTTACTAGATATTCTGGAATACATTTCACAATAGTTTGGTAACGGTTACTAAAATCTTACCCTCCATGGACACACATTCCACTGGCCACAAGTGCTTCAGTATTTCCATCGAGAGTAAAATTTAACTCATTCATACAAAATCTTATTGGGGATGGATATGTCAAGCTGTTAATTTCCTGATATATGGATAACTTTCCAATCTGTTCTCTAGAGACTGTCACTTTGCATTTAAGTAATTTCATTCATCCTCTTATGCAGATCTCAACAAGTTTCCTTCAACCGATCATCTTGGGTACCTGCTTGAGGTACTGGAGAATAACGAAGATAAGCCTAAGCGGGACAATGATGATCAAGAAAAGTAGAGACCATCATCCACAGTCTGCAGTTCTGTAAAATAAAGAACATGACAAAGATTTACTTAGAAAACAAGCTGTCAATAATGGGTTCCTGGAAGTAGTTGAATAGAAGCTACTTTGTTTTGTTTTGGTGATTATTATAGAAAGGCAATGATCAGTGAGTTTCTTTCCTTGCAACAGCTATGGACATAACCTTCCAGACAGTCCATTTTCAAATCTTAATGGATCCAATGGTATTAAAACAGTATTATATACTACAGAGAAAACAATGGGGAACATGCCCACTATTTCCAAAGTTTTAACACAAGCATCATCAAAATCTGCTATCGATAAGTAACTTACTTGTTCTATATGCCTAGGTACTTAGAATATTCGTTTTTTTTACATTGTTATTTCAATGATTTATCTGTATTCTAACAACAGACAACAAAATCTGAAACTTCTACCCATAAATCTATGTGCAGATGCCGTTGTGGAGCCGAAGCAATTAGCATGTAGCCACTTATTTTGTTTCAAATGTGTGCCAAAGGTGAGATAAACCAAGCACTCATTTGCATTATTAAATCCATATATTTTTGAAAGAACATATATAACTGATTCAGGCTGCCATTTCTGTGAATTCTGTTGGTGCAGGTAATTAAATTGTCTGAGGAGTGCCCTATCTGTGTGCAACACAAGGGCAACCAGGGCTTTAAACTTTCTGCAAGGAGAGATTTACAATTTGATTATTACCCTTGGGAAAGAGAGCCAGTCCCACACCAAATGTGTCGTAGTTATACAAAATATACATCATGATACTCAGCTTGGTCCATTTGTCAGATGGCACCGGGTCTAAAATATAAAATAATTTGAAAATGGTGCAAATTCAATCCTTTGTACCTATATGAAGATAGAGATAATGTACACAGTGCCCCGAGATACATCAAGGATTTTATCAGTCTACTTGGTTGTGGCATCTGTCACCTTTAATACCCTTCCAAGGCCCTATTACCGATTACAGTATGGTGCCCATTCTCAAGCTGTCAAATGAATGAAATAGTAAAAACCTACTGGTTGAAATTGTTCCATGCCATGCTTGCAGGTTGACTATTTTGTCAGTCTACTCTTCATTCTTAGCACTTGTGCTGATGCATAACAAATTTCACTCAAATAGGAATCCAAAGTTGACAAACAATTTCTCGTGGCTCTCAATTAAGAGTGGAGATACTCACAAGGAACAGTAATCTGGGAGCCTATAAACATGGCGCTGAAGCATTATACTCAATAAGCACTCTGTTTCGTCTGGGAAGCAATCATACAGGAGAAGGCGCCCTGGAAATATTATGAACACTATCAATTTCATCAAAATTATAACTAAATGAAATTCACCAAAATTCTAACGTGAGGAAAAAGATAAGATTTGATAATTTTATTAATCTGAAACCAATGAACATAAAAGCAGGTAAATCGGACTTTAAAAGCACATTAGTATAAAAACAAGTAGGATGCCAAAGCAGATCCTATACCTAGGCTATCAAACCCAAAAAAACAAAATAAGTATGTAGAAGAAAGAGGCACAAAAATGTGGCATCAAAACAAATGTATTCTAGACACAGATGAACAGATCTTACCGCAACCAATAACAGCTGCAAGCTGAAGGGTAGGTGTTGGAGCATACAGTAAGGGGGAAATAAAATGGAAGACAGTTTGTAAACGAATAGTTGAATGGTGGATAAAGATCAAATCCATCAGACATGCCAGCACGTATTCACGCATGGAACAATCCTCATGATAGCGTGCCGTCTCAAATATAGGTAGAAACCTGAAAAAAATGAGTCTGGAATTGAAGCAGCAGGAGCATGCCAATTTAAGTGCCAACAACCTGGTCTCTGAATCTTTAGATTGCAATCCATTTCCAAGATAAATTGCTAGTCTAGACTTCATCAAAGCTTCCTCCTCCTCCTTTGCCTCTTTCTCCATCACATACTAAAAATCACCAAAATGAAATAACCATTAACTTCTGAACATAAACTTTAAACGCTAAACCCTAAACCCCCATTTTTAATAATAAATCCTAAACGTTAACACTTGGCTACCTTCGAATTATAAAATCTAAAACCTGCACTCTAGAACAGAGCTGTTTGCTATTGGCGTTCTCAAGTCTAAACCCTAGACTCCTAAGTCAGATATGCAGTTTAAAATACATCATTTATACTCTAAACATAATGTTAATGGATCCTTAAAACCGAAATCATGAACCCCAACCTATCGTTGCAGTTTAAATTCTAAGATATGAATCACGAACCTAGATCAATGGTCGAAAATAGGACACGGTGGCATATAAGGGAGTTCTTCCCAGAGGGAAACGCCTTACGGCGTAATTATACAGTGGCATATGCTTATCAACCCCTTGGTTTGTTGATGCATAACCTATTATGGTGTACACAATCAATAAATATGATTAGATTGTTTATATTTTGAAAGATCCATTGGCAATAGATTTTCAAAACCCTATGCAATTTGAGTTGTTGCCCTGAAACACATATCAACATTTCCATTAATTTCACCATACCTGCTCTATGTGGCCTTGAGGAAAGTGAAAAGCTCTCTCCCCAATACGAGGCAAAGTAACAAGTGGACCAGCACATGCATGCCATATCTCTTCATAAAGAAGAGATTCACTGACATCTGCAACAAACAAGCACATGTATTAAACCTTAACTACCTTCAGCACTCTTAAATACAAGGGGTGTCTAAGTGGATCAGACAAAAGGCCTTCGCTAGAGTAGATTAGTAGGGGAGTTTCACAGTAAAAACATAAAAAGAAAGAAGCCAAAAAAAACAAACAAACAAACAAACAGGCTCTTCGATTTTTAATGGTACAGAAAGATGGAAATGTCGTGAGTGGATTTCATATTCCCGGTAATAAACCCAAAAACAGGGCAGCAAATTTTAGTGGAATTGTCTGCTCAATTTCTAGGTCTAAATCAATGGTAAAAACCCATGAACAAAGCACTCAAAAAATAGTATAGTTCATATTTCTTGTGATTCCATACTCAAATCCCATAAAGGAGGCAGTAAAATATTTGGATTATTACAAAAATTCAAAATCCTCCAATCCATCATGTCTATAAAATTGGGTTTATTGAGTATGATCATGAATAGATGATGGTAACTCGCCTGGCAAGGAAGTGAAACAGTTGTCTAAATGCAAATGGGATAATATATCATTCAAGAAGTCTTAATGCCAATAGGTTGTTATGAACTTCTCACACCACGAAACGTAGTTAGAGATGGCCCAGATGGGTAATGGGTAAATGATGGTAACTCGCAGCCAAGGAAGTAAAAATTGTCAACTAAATCAAGATGGGATGGAAAATCATTCAAATAGGCCTAATGCCCATGGGTTATGAACTTCTTACACCGGGAAATTCATAGTTATGATAGTCAGTCAATGGATTTTGAGTAAAATCCACACATAGGGTAGAAGAAAAATGAAAACGTAAACCTATGAGAAAAAATGAGGAGATGGGTTCTGGATTTCTTGTACCAAGAATCCATATATCCAACTGCAAGATGTTGGTTGACTTTATAGGGCCAGAACACCTCGTATACTAATAAAACTTCTTATCCAAATGAAACTACAACAAAGGTGAGAACAGAGTTACCAGTCCCAATCCCTCCCGAAAATGCATTCTGTGTTGAATTTGTACTTTGGGAAGGCATAAGAGACTGAGGAGCTCCTGCAACCTCATTGGGTAAAGTCAAATAGTTACCTGCAGAACTATTATTAGTCAACCTGCCAGAGAAATTTCTTAAGCTATTTGCATAAGCCATGATATCTCGTGGGAAGGAAATCAAGTGAAATTACATGGGCCAAGGCTACTTGGCTCCTACTGAATATTGCCGTATGGAAAAAATAAAACTAGTAGCAGTATACAGTATAGATGCATACGCCAAATGACAGTCAAATTTTAAATCAATATTTTTAATAATTGTATCAATTTATTACAATCTCTTCCTACAAATTACAGATAGCCATTAAGCCAAGAACAGTACATGAGCTTGGGAATCGAACTCACCCCAGGAACTTTAGTGGTGGCTGAGTTAAATGGGTAAGATTTCCAGACTTTGTTGTTTTTATTTTGATCACGAATTATATACTGTTACCTATGTTGAGATATAATAATAACAAGAAATCTGGAGTCCTAAATGCCTAACTTCACCCATTTTACTAAGTATTTTGTCAACAAAACAACAAGATATTTTTGCCAGATTAGTAGAGTAGATCAGGTCAAAAGGCTATTTATAAACTACATTTTAATATCAGCAACATAACCCTCCTTTAGATCTAAGACTCCAAAAGGAAAATCCCATCACAAACGAGCAAAACCGTGATGAAAGATGTGTTCTTACATCGAGGCGTCAAATTCTCTCCAAGTTCGAACATGTAGTTGCCCTCTTCCTTGGGCTTTATATTGGAAGACGTAGACTGACTATTGTCTGAACCAGAGGTGGAGCTCTCTGTCGTACTTCTAATACCAAAATCTTTCCCAGTAAATATCAGTGTTGGCTGGACCTACACGCAAACCGGTTTCTCCATTTCCCAGAAGGATACAAAACCCTTTAAACATATTTCATGAAAGCTTGAATGCCAGGGTAGTGGAAACCTAGTGCTCTAAATGCTAACAAGTGGATCTAGAAAAAAACTGGTTACAGATCAAGATATTCGAAAATAGAAAACTAACCTGAAACTGTGATGGAAGGACGTCCCACGATGACGTTAATTTGCAGCGCTTCCTGGGGTTTGTATGCCCTTCCATTCTTTGCTTCAGGTATGGCAGCATCAAACCGCTCACGTGAACCCTCGGGAGAAAACAAAGAATAGTTACAGACCTAGAACAAATACCCAACGCAGTGAATTAGAAGGTCCTGAAATTCTAGTGATGTTGGCTCAATATCGGGGCAAACGCTGCATAAATTGAGAGATTGAATGCGCCATACCGAATTGGGCATTAGATCACAGATCTCTGGTACATCATAATTACAGACCATAGGTGACAACAGCCCTCCGGCGATGTAGCTGGCATGCCGCGGCGGGAGGACATCACTAAAAAAGAAGATGCCAAGGAAATCGAAACTCCAGCGAAGCCATCACTACTGTCTGCGAAGGGTTTCGAGCGGGTAATCTCTTCAGCATGAGATAAACAGGGAGTTCAACCAACGCTGATTAAAATTCCAACAGCACAATCTCTTTTAATCATCTAACACATCAGATCAATGGTCGAAAATAAGACACGGTGGCATATAAGGGAGTTCTTCCCAAAGGGAAACGCCTTACGGCGTAAATATATTGCAATTAATCTTAAACATTTATTTTGTATGTAAATACAAGACCATTCCAATTACAAATTTGGTTAATAATGAAAAAAATTATTAATCTAATAACCAAATAATTTTAAAATTATAAAATTCTCTCAAAACCTTTAGCTTCGACTTATTTCCATTATTAAAAAAAATTTAACTATTCTATTATTTATGTTTTATATAAATTAATATAAGATTATGCATTCGCATACTACACTTTTTATATCCATTTGTTTTTAGGTGTCTTTATTACCTTCTTTTTTTAGGAAACATGTAAATACAATCCAATATTATGAATAATTCAAAATTAAAGTGTAGATATAAGTAATCTCTATATACAAAAAAAAAAGGTATATCTCAATTTCTATCCTTTTCATATACAAATTTATTTAACAATTTAACAATAAAACTATATAAATTAATCTATGTGATAAATCACAAAATATAAATATTATGAATAATAAAATTCAAAATTAAAGTGTAATGTTAGAAAATAGAATATTAAATATAAGTAATCTCTACATACAAAAAAAATATATATATCTCCATTTCTGTCCCTTTCATATACAAATTTATTTAACAATTTAACCATAAAACTGTATAAATTAATCTATGTGGTAAATCACAAAATATAAGCCCTAATTGAATTCCAAATGATCATTTTACAATGAACCACCCTTTGCCATTATTAAATTTTTTTAACTATTCTATTATTTATGTTTTATATAGATTAATATAGATTATGCATTCATATACACTTTTGACTTGTATCCCTTTGTTTCCATCTCATACGAAATGTAAAATATAAAAATTAAATCAATAGAAATTATGTACTCTACCCAACAGAAGAGAGAGTAAATATACAAATATACAATAATATTTAAATATACAAAGATACAAAAATGAGAGTAAATATACAAATATACAATAATATTTAAATATACAAAGATACAAAAATATTTATTTTATAACCAAGTCTACACAAATCTATTGCAATTAATCTTAAACATTTATTTTGTATGTAAATACAAGACCATTCCAATTACGAATTTTGTTAATAATGAAAAAGAGAGATTAAACTAATAACCAAATATAAATATATTGCAATTAATCTTAAACATTTATTTTGTATGTAAATACAAGAGTATTCTAATTACAAATTTTGTTAATAATGAGAAAAGAGAGATTAATCTAATAACCAAGTAGTTTTAAAATTGTAAAATCCTCTCAATACCTTTATCCTCATCTTATTTCCATTATTAAAAAAGTTTAACTATTCTACTTGTATCCCTTTGTTTTTAGGTGTCTTTACTACACTTTCGACTTGTATCCCTTTTTTTTTAGGTGTCTTTACTACCTACTTTCTTCTTACTTTTCCATCTGGTTTAGACTTAATTATATTTTTGTATCCCTTTGTTTTTAGGTGTCTTTACTACACTTAAAAAGAGAGATTAAACTAATAACCAAATATAAATATATTGCAATTAATCTTAAACATTTATTTTGTATGTAAATGCAAGAGTATTCTAATTACAAATTTTGTTAATAATGAGAAAAGAGAGATTACTCTAATAACCAAGTAGTTTTAAAATTGTAAAATCCTCTCAATACCTTTATCCTCATCTTATTTCCATTATTAAAAAAGTTTAACTATTCTACTTGTATCCCTTTGTTTTTAGGTGTCTTTACTACACTTTCGACTTGTATCCCTTTTTTTTTAGGTGTCTTTACTACCTACTTTCTTCTTACTTTTCCATCTGGTTTAGACTTAATTATATTTTTGTATCCCTTTGTTTTTAGGTGTCTTTACTACACTTAGTTATATTTTTGTATCCCTTTGTTTTTAGGTGTCTTTACTACACTTTGGACTTGTATCTCTTTGTTTTTAGGTGTCTTCATTACCTACTTTCTTCTTACATTTCTTCTCACTTTTCCATCTTTAGACTTAGTTATCATTAAAAGAATAAAAGAACATCATAAGAGAGAAAAAATATACAAAGACACAAAAATATTTAAATATACAAAGATACAAAAATATTTATTTTATAATAAAGTCTACATAAATATATTGCAATTAATTTTAAATATTTATTTTGTATGTAAATACAAGACCATTCCAATTACAAAATTTGTTAATAATGAAAAAAGAGAGATTAATCTAATAACCAAATACTTTCAAAATTATAAAATCCTCTCAAAACCTTTATCCTCATCTTATTTCCATTATTAAAAGACTTTAACTATTCTATTATTTATGTTTTATATAAATTAATATAAAATTATGTTGTATCCCTTTGTTTTTAGGTGTCTTTACTACCTACTTTCTTCTTACATTTCCATAAAGATTAGACTTATTTATAATTTCATTTTTTTATTATTCTATTATTTTTAGATTTACTTATCATTTCATTGTCAGCATATTGTATAATATTTTTATTACTCTATTATTTATGTTTTATATAAATTAATATCAGATTATGCATTCCTTTTTAGGTGTCTTTACTACCTCATGTTTTTATTAGAGAAACATGTAAATACAATCCAATATTATGAATAACAAAATTCAAAATTAAAGTGTAATGTTAAAAAATGGAAAATTAGATATAAGTAATCTCTATATACAAAAAAAACTTGTATCTCAATTTCTATCATTTTCATATACAAATTTATTTAACAATAAAACTGTTTAAATTAATCTATGCGATAAATCACAAAATATAAATATTATGAATAACAAAATTCAAAATTAAAGTGTAATGTTAAAAAATGGAATATTAGATATAAGTAATCTCTATATGCAAAAAAAAAAATTATATCTCAATTTCTATCCCTTTCATGTACAAATTTATTTAACAATTTATCCATAAAACTGTATAAATTAATCCATGTAGTAAATCACAAAATATAAGTCGTAATTGAATTCCAAATATCAATCATTTTACAGTGAACCACCCTTCATTATGGGCAACCTGCTAATAGCTATACACAGAATTATCCTTAATAGCAATCGTCGGATACAACTATGAGAATAAGGAAAATATATTATAAAATTCTGTATTTTTTGAAATATAAAGCATAATCATGTTATAATTTTTAATAAAAAAGTAAATTTTTTAATAACTAACTATTTTTTTTGGTAACCATAGCTTTCTAAATATAAAAATGGTAAAATGATGTTTCTGTGTATCTATTGTACCATGGCTGATTGCTCGTCGATCAAGGAGATTCAAAAGTTGTTTTCGAGCGCCACGCCCTTTGCTGAGCCTTGTTGCTGAGAATGGCAACGGGTAGTTCCAAATCCGACGGGATAAATTAGAGAACCAGAGCCACGCATTGTCAGCGTGAATTGATTATGTAAACCAAAAACTCCGTTAGATTGAATTGATTATGTAAACCAAAAATTCTGTACCTTACTAAACAATTGACATATTAACATATTAAGATGCGAATCGAACCATATTAACGAATATTCCAATTTTTTTTCTCGATAAAGGTGAACTTGGTAACTATGCAATAAACCAACCTGTGAGTGCCCACCCAGGAGACCAGCAAAGTATGGGTTGGATGGTGAACTGGACGATTTGATTGTGCTATGTAAGAAGGTGCAGAGCAACGTCTGCAAGCGGCAAAAGCGAACAACCTCACTCCTGAAAATATCAATTAGACTTAGCTCTTTAGATAGATTGTGGTATCTACTGCCTTTCGCCTACACACAGCTGTTGAGAAGCAAAATAAGGCTTTTGTTTCACTTGTTGGACCTGGTGTGGGCTTTGGACAACAAAACAATATGCCTCGTGCGAGGTTTTGATAAATAAGAATATCCAAATGGAGAAAGTTTTCATTTTCGACTTTGGAATTAGTTTCAGCATTCTTCTCCGCTCTTTCTTTTCAATATGAATTAGGTACAGAAGGAGATCGAGGAAATCAATGAGCGGTTGTTGCTCATTCTCTATATATGTAATTATGCCAACCAACAACGGGAAAGGTCATGAAAGGAAAGGCAGGTCTAGTTTGGGTAGAGTATTGCTAGGATATATGGTTCAGAGTATTGCTAGGATATATATAGAACCATGTAGACTTCTTTTTCAGGATCGGTATGGAGAACCAAAAGACATAAGTAAATACAGGAGCAGGAGCAAAAGAACTTAGAGTGGAGTAAAAGGCAAGGGCATTGGAAGCACTGGTAGCAGAAGTAAGAGCAAGCGGACACTGATTTCAGCCCACTGCCAGCGATTTCTAAACCACATCAACTCACTCCATTGTCCAGAACTATCCTAGCTAAAACCACATCATGGAAAGCAATTTACCTTGCAGACCATCCCAGAGCAAGGTCGAGTATTTTTCGAAGTGCCGACTTGGACGACAGAGAGATCGTGACAACATACTAGTGAACGATTTCCTCTCACGCGTATGATCGACGACACCACCTCAGAGACAAAGAAGAAAGCTGGTTGGTGATGGAGTTACTCCAGCACAAACCCTTGACCTGGATCCCGGGCCATGGCTGGGTGGCGATGGACCATTAATCCTCTGCGCTGTACTCCTATGTTCTGGCCCACTCTGCCCTGAGGAACGTAACCGCTTAGAATAACCGCTGCGTGGAGGTACCTATGTTCTGGCCCACTCTGCCCTGAGGAACGTAACCGCTTAGAATAACCGCTGCGTGGAGGCTCAATGATATTCGCAGGGAACAGAATAACTAAGTGCCACCTGACCGATTTTAGTAACAACCCAGATATGCCCTGTAACCACTCAGATATGCCGTGTGATGGAGGTATCAATCGGACGGTAGAAAATAATTCTATCGTCTAACATAAAAATGGAGGGTGGATTCCCAAGAAGGATGAGCCGGAAAGCTTTGAAGATTTTAGACCAATTTCTTTGTGTAACTACATTTACAAGATTATTTCAAAGGTTATAGCTATCAGAATTGCACCAATACTGTCAAGAAATATATCTATGGAACAATTTGGGTTCCTGGATGGAAGACAGATACATGAAGCTATAGGAGTAGCACAGGAGGTTATCCACAGTATCAAAATGAAGAAAAAGAAGGGAGTTGTTCTTAAAATTGACCTTTCCAAAGCATATGATAGGATCAGCTGGCTATATCTAAGGATGCTTCTAACTCATGTGGGCTTCAGCTATCCTTTCGTCAGCTGGATTATGGGGTGCATCACAAATGTTAGCTTTGCTGTATTGATCAATGGAGCAGCCTCCTCTTTCTTTAACAGCCAGAGAGGCCTCAGGCAAGGGTGTCCATTATCCCCTCTCCTGTTCCTCCTTGTGGCAGAAGGGCTCAGTAGACTGATTCACAAAGCCAGAAGGGAGGAAAAGGTAAAAGGTATCGAGGTAGCAATCAATCTCTACATCACTCACCTTCTTTTTGTTGATGATATCTTGATTTTCACCAATGGTAATGGTAGTGAATTAAAGGAGTTTAAATGTATCTTTGATCTATTTCTAAAAGCCACTGGAATGCAGATTAATTCTGGGAAATCACAAGCTTGTATGGCAGATTTTGAAAGAAGGGGAAGAAATCAAATGGCTGAACTATTTCCTTTCCCTAGTCAACCCCTGGAAGTTCCCTTCAAGTATCTGGGCTTTTGGCTAAAGCCTGCTGCTTATAAAAAAGATGACTGGAACTGGCTCATAGCAAAGATAGAATCCAGAATATCACACTGGAGCTTTAGATGGCTGTCCAGAGCTGGTAGGTTGACCCTTATAAAATCTGTACTACTAGCCATCCCAGTTTATTGGGCTGCTCTAACCTGGATCCCCAAAGGTGTAATGGAGAAAATTAGAAGAATTTGTTGCAGATTCCTATGGGCAGGAACAAAGGATTCCTCGGGTTTACCCTGGGTGGCTTGGGACAAAGTAGCCAGACCTAAAGAATGGGGAGGATGGGGGATAAAAAGACTCCCTGAGTTCAGCATGTCACTAGCAGCAAAATCAGGATGGAGGCTAATAACCATGGAAAACCTGTGGACAAGGGTGGTGAAAAGGAAGTACATAGACCCAATGCCTCTGGAAGAGTGGATCCGGAGTCAAAACAAGAAGGTAAAAAATTCTTCAGCAATCTGGAAGGCCACGGTGGATGCCTTCTCAGTGATCGAGCAAGGTTTAGCTTGGAAAGTGGGAGATGGGAGACAGATCAGGATTGGCAGAGACCCTTGGATTGGTTGCAATGAAGCTTATGCATTATCCCCAGGGCTTCTTCGACACCTTGATTCTAAAGGTATAACATCACTAAATCAGGTGGAAAGAGCTGGACAGTCTACTATTTGGGGACAGGCTTGGAAGGATGATGAAGAATTAGGGTTAAACGGTAGATGGAAGAATGAATGGGAGGGGTTTATTAAAGAACTGCAACGATCCAATGTCAGGTTAAAGGATGAACCTGATAGCTTGATGTGGGCACAAAGCAATTCTGGGGAGTATTCACCAAAAGATGGGTACTCTTTTCTTATGGGAAAGAAAGGCTGGGGAGCTCCGGATTGGTGGGCTAAAGATATATGGAAATTAAAATGCCCTGCCAAATCCAGGCTCTTTCACTGGTGCATCTTAAAAAGGAAGGTTCCAACATGGGAAACATTACAGACCAGGTTTTTTGCTGGGCCAGGGCGATGCCCCTTATGCAAATCAGATGAGGAGACCATCAATCATCTCTTCACCAACTGTGTTTTCTCAAAGAGGATATGGGAGGAGGTCACTGATCTTCTCAAAATCAAAGCCCAGTGGGGGCATGATCCTCTGGAGGTCGCTTGGAGGAAATGGTGGCACTCCTATCCAGAAGGGAATATGAGGAACCTGCCCCTCATTTTCTGTTGGGGAGTTTGGCTCGCCAGGAACAAGAGTCTCTTTCAAGATAAAGATTCACTTACTTCTGTTATAGCCACAAATATCTCAGCCATTTATTCTGCTTTGCCTCCACCCGAGGATAAAAAGTCCAAAACAAAACAAAGAAATATCATTATTCAGGAGGGTATTCCGTGTGGTTACTTTGATGGGGCATCCCAAAACAATAGAGCTGGAGCAGGTCTATGCATACATATCAATTCGGAACATTCACTAAAAGCATCCGTTGGATTGGGTACAGGCACAAACAACTATGCTGAAATATCGGCCTTAAGATACCTTTTATGCTGGCTTCATCAAAGAAACATCAATACCATTCAGATTTTTGGAGATTCACTAAATGTCATAAACTGGGTCAATGGAAGTGCAACTTGTCAAAATCAGATTTTGAAAACAATTGTTGAAGAAATTTCTTATTTGAAGACATTTTTTAACAGGTTTTCAATTTGCCATATATACAGGGACAGGAATGAGGAAGCAGATCAGCTATCTAAGGCTGGTCTACAACAGGATCCGGGCAGCTGGGCAATAGAAGAGACTGTACAGGGACAGTCATACAGATCAGATCAGCCTCCATATGCACAGACTTGATGATCACAGTTTATAATTCTTTTTTGACAGCTCTTCTCTCAGATATATTGTTACTGTTTATGTTTTTGTATATAATCCCCTTTTCAGACTTCATCTCCGGCTTATATTATACAGATTACAGACTCTCTTTTTTCCCGTTTTTGTTTATATTATCTCATGGTTTCAGACATATATAATATTTTTATTGTATGGGGTTGTTTATCCTTCGTAGAAGGTGACCCCGGTTTCTATAAGTCACGCTATGTACTGTTTATACATCCTCCCGGGAGGAAGACTCATACAGCTTTGTTTTATCAGCAGAATAGCTCCCTTTGGGTTGAGCGGTTGGAGATCTCTTGAGCCTCGGCATGGCTTCTGAACAATCTGTAAAAAAAAAAAAGACTTTTTATAGTTATAAATAAAAAGTTTTAGCTTTTTTCCTCGGAAAAAAAAAATGGAGGGTGGAAAACTGTACACAGTGGTAATTTGGGGAGTTGGTTTCAGAGGGAAACGCCTTACGGCGTAATAATTATATATTTAAATATATAAAACAAATATTTAATAAAATTAATGTATTTAATTGAATAATTAATCTATAACATATATGTTAGTGGGGTTGTTTATGGTGGTTGAGAGGAAAGAATGGTATCCACCCCACCTGAATTCAATTACCACAAATTTGATAGATGTTGATAATATTTGTAGTTACATATATTCTTCATATAAAATATATGGTATTGTACCTATGAATATACATAAAACTAGGATCTATAATGTATAAAATACAAGTTAAAATTTAGATATGTTATATATTTTTAAACATGTAAAAACTATATATATATATATATATATATATATATATATAAAAGAAATAATTATAATTGAAATTTAAAATATAATTATAGTTGGAATTTAAATGTTGTATATTAACCATTAGATATTAGATTACTTGTTATCTATTTATCTATTTATTAAATTAGAAGTGTTAAAAATATAATACATATATTATTACATTTGGTAGAAGAAAGAAACATTCTCACCCTCAATTATTAGATTATGATAAATAATATGTAAATATATTCATAAAATAATTTTGTAATAATAATATTATAAATTAAATAAATCACATTAAATATTAATTAAAGCAAGTTAGAAATAATTTATATAAATAATGTACATAAAGTATAATTTAAACATTTTAATTATATAACACTTTTAGATAGAGGAGGAATGACCTGTTATAGAGTTTTATAAACCCAATGTTTCGGACTACCAAGTGAGTCCATCATCAGGGGATTCGTCAATAGATATTCTGAAGCTATAAATGATGTATCCATGAGCTATATTTCAGAGTATATATATATATATATATATATATATATATATATATATATATATATATATATATATATCTATATCTATATCTATATCTATATATATCTATATCTATATCTATATCTATATCTATATCTATATCTATATCTATATATATATATATAGGTTATGAAAGAAATAATGTAAGAAAATTGGTCGGCAATTATCTGATTATTAATATTTAGGTTATTATTAATATTATTTTTTGTTTATAATTAATTTGTTTAATTAATTAATTAATTAATTAAAAAAAATTTCCCCTGGAAAAATCGTAATTTTATTCATATTGAGTAAAATTACATGTTGTAGATGCTGAATCAGCATATGCTTTATCAAAACTTGTCCTGTGCTTCAGGATCTAAGATGATTTACAGTCTAAAAACTATGCTTTTCTACCTTTCTTTTTTTCCACTTTCCGCCAACCCTCATTGTTGGGTGTGGCTATTACAATTGCCATCTGTGCTTCGTTTGTATATTCTTTTTCAGAATCTGAGCTTTCTGTAGAGTGTGCTCACTTGTTGCCTCCGATTTCTTGTTCTGGGCTATATTTCTCGCTTTGCTGCTGTGGACTGATTTGCACTAATGCAGACTCCATCTGTTTTTCATCATTCTGTGGGCTGTGTTCAGTATTATTTCCTGTATATTCTGCTTCTTGGGCTATGCTGATATCTTCTGTGTTTTCTTCTTCTTCTATGCCATATGTGGCTGAAAACTACCATCCTTTCGGCCTTGGTGGTTGTCTTCTTTTCTTGTCTTTTTTGTTTTGAGGGCACATACTTTGTAGATGGCCAGTTTGACGACATATGCGGCATCTAAAGGTTGTGTTTTCATAATCAAGTGGCTGTGCCCATTGCTTTCTGTTGTGTAGTAAGAGGATGTGGTCTGGCAATCCTTGGCTGAGATCCACCTCCACGCAGATCCTGGCAAAAGTGTAGATGTCCTTGGAGAGGCGTTCATTATTTGCTTTTAAAAATTTCCCCAATGCATTGCCAATATCTACTAATACTTTGAAATGCCAAAAGTGAAGGGGTAGGTTAAATAATTTTACCCACACAGGCATTTTGGAGACCACCATAGTATTAGGGTCGAATTCCGGGAACCAAGGTGTTAAAAACAGTCCAGCATTGCCCCAGAACCATGGCCCCTCGTTCAATGCATATTCTTTGTCATTTACTGTATCAAATTTTACAATAAAGAACCCTTTAGAACAAAGATGGATGTCGCAGTTTACTGTCCATATGGAGTATATCCATTGACGAAGGGCTTCCGGCTTGGGCCAAAACCCATTGAACCTGCATATCACAGCTTTGGTTAAATAATCCTCATGTATTTCGTTTACCTCAGGTGTAGAAATTGCTATTGCAGGGTTTTGTGCTGTCTGCTCGATGATGTAGGGTCCGAGGATTGTGACTTGCTGATCTGTATGTGCTTGTGTTTCCTTCTTCCCTTTCACTGCATCTTTGAAGGAAACAGGTCCTTTTGAGCTCATGCTTGGACTTCCTCTGCGGAGTCTTGTACTGAGGTAAATGGTTGAGTCTTTTCCTATGCCATATTTGCTCAGTTTGTGCTCCTCCTGCAGTATTTTTCCTGTGTAGTTCAGGATTTGTTTGCATGGTGGTATGCCTGTCCTTTCCTGTATCCTTTGTTTGAGCGTTTTTATCGCTTCCCAGCTACCTATCCTGATACATATTGTGTTCCCTTCCATGGATCTGATAAAGAGGTTGCTTTGATTCTCCTTGGGCGCTTCAAGAGCAGTTGCTTCCAGATCTGGCGTGTCAAGAGCGCGTCCCCATGTCAGATCTGCGATCTGGGACTGAGATCCTGTGCGGGAGGGAGCATCTGTGCATATATGCCTCCAGATCTGAGCTTGATGAGGGTTGTTCTCTCTGTTTTGCGCCCGATCTTTTTGTTCAGTAGCAGATCGGTGATTAGTATACCCTCCCGAGGTGTGGGGGGTCGATCCGGGTCCATGAATGATAGGTATTCCTCGTTGGGGGGAGCAAAACCCTTTTAGTACCCCTGCATTTTCAGGCGGCTTTCGATCTAGACCATGGTGTCGATTTCCCCCGCGATTGATCTGCTCCGAGGTTCGGTATGTATTAAGGTTTAGATTGCGCGTCCTTACCTCTGGTTTATGGTCCCTGTGAGCTTCTTGTCCTTGGATCTGAGCCAGCGTGAAACTGAATGCCTTTGGAGACGCCAATACAAGGAGATCCAGGCGTCTATCCCAGAATTCTTCAACGCTGCATCCCCAGGGAGCCAGAACTGTCGGGTTTGCGACAGATTGGGAAGGGGGTGTGATATGAAGAATGGCGTTAGTTCTCCTGTGCGCACCAAAATCTCGATCCATCGCACCATGTTCCCGATCTATGGTAGATCTCTCATTTTCCAGAAGAGGGTACCAAATCCCCCATCGCATCTTGCCTTCTTTGCCGATTCGAATGCTCTGCACTTGCTGCACAAGGATCTTTGCCCTGTCAGCTCCAGTAATGATAGGGCAACCTGTGGTAGCGGCGGCCATTTTCTGTAAACCCACGCTTCTGTCCCAGAACTCCCTTTCGCCCGTTTAATTAATTAATTATTTTGTTATATTAATTAAACAAACAAACTAATTAATTAATTAATTTTTTAAATTAATTAATTAATTAAAAATTGATTAATTTAAATTCATATGTTACTATAATATTATAATTAATACATTATGATTTGAGTTTTATTTTAATATTATCAAATGATTAGTTATGAAATAATCAATTATTTGATTTTGTGTTTATATTTTTAAGGAGGATGTTAGATAATGTTTGCTAGTTGTTTTGTTTTTTATTTTATTGATTTTTAATGAGAGAGGAGGGATTAAATTATTATGAGGGATATGAGTTAATTATTGATTCTTTAAGATTTCAAGTAAAGGTTTCCATGTGTTGCTTAGTTTTAATCCATCGTCTCAATTCAAGTTGTTCTTCCTTTTTTTTATTTCAATGGCTTTGTGAATTGTCACACACCCATCCAAGTGAATATGGTTTATGATGTGGAATGGTTTCCAATATTAAACTTTTGACAATGTTTTCAGAGATGAGATTGGCTTGAGATCCACTATAAAAAAGAGTATCAATTTTGCTATGTTTTGAGATCACCCTTATGTGAAAAAGTTCTATCCTCTTCTGTTCATTTGGAGTTTCATTGTGTGAATTTGAAGTATTAGTGCTAGCAATGGATTGTTTTCCCTTCATACCCATGACTGTAATTTTAGTTTCATCACCCGAATTGGATCCAAAATCATGTTGAGTGGTTGCAATTGTCTTTTGTTTTCCCTTGTTGTTGAATTTCTTTGGTTTCATTTCGGGATGAAGCTTCCAACAATGAGCTCCAACGTGACCCTCTTTGGAACAATTCTTTCATGTTAATTTCTCTCCTTCCTTCTTAATAGATACATTTTTCTTTCCCTTCCCTTTGAAACCCTTTTCTTTTCCTTTACCCTTAAATGGACTTTTACTACCCTCTTATGGAGTGTTTTTCCCTCTTGCCTCAAGATGAGTGGCTTTCACACACACCTCATCTAGATTATTGGGATTAAACATAAAGAATGTATGATTAAGGTAACTAAGTAAACCCCCTACGTACTTCAACAACGTGTCTTGTGATTGAAAGTCTACACCTAACATTAGAGACTTTTTTTCTGAATTCTTGGGTGTAATCTTGCACAGTTTGACCTTTAAGTTGTCTAAACTTCTACCGATTCATGATGGATTTCTGCATATAAGCTAGAGGGTAGAATTGTGTAGTGTCCCTTCCTAAATAATTTTGGAACAAGATTTATTTTTTTATTATGGGGCCAATTTTGGAGTTAGTGGACCCCATTCGATGCTATTAGGAGATTAGAGTAGGAGAATATATTTTTTTAAAAAATTAAGTTACACATGGAGGCCACCCTCACTAGGGAATTACGCACTCCCTAGTTCGATATGCATAGAGAGGGAGATAAATTTTGCGTGGAATTGGTTAAGTGGGGCCCATGATGGAGGGAAAAATGGAGGGAAAATTCCCCCATGAAAACTATATAAGGAGGGCAACTCTCTCTTCTCAAATCATTCATGAATGTATATCGATTTCTCTTGGTTGCTCAAGTTACTTAGCCGAGTCACTGGCATTTTAGCACGAGTTCTTCAGGCGGAGAGCTCATCCTTTCTTCGGGGGACTTCGAGTGCCATCCTAGGAATATTTCCTTCATTTCTTCAAGAGGAGATTCTCGTTGTGGTTTCCAGTAGTAGCATTTACTTCCAGGTGGTGCGTGTTTTGGAGGCCGCAGAGAGAGAGGAAGTCGAGTTGTTTGTGGAGCTAAGTAGGATAGTTTTGTTGTGAGATTTTCTAGAGGAGAGGCTAAAGAGAATTTCTAGCTTTTGTGGTAGTTTGGGCACTGTTTGGGCTTCAAGTTTAGTAGTGTGATTTGCGCACTTCCTGGGCCAGTGCAGAAGCATTGTGTGGGAGCTCATATGGTGGGTAGAATATCAGTACTTGAGGTTGATCTTTGGCATGGAGGTTAGAGGAGATATTTGGAGTGGTTTTTCCTTCCATTTTAGAGCATGGAGGAGGAATTTGTGGCCATTTCTTGCAGGCCATTTTGTTGTATCTTCTTGGAGGGCATAGGCCATAGACGAGGTCGAAATTGGGTGGTTGGAGATAGGCCAAACCCTTTCTGGTTTTTTCTGGGTTTTGGCCAAGGATTTTGTGGCTGAAATTTCAAAAATTTTTGAGCACTGGAGGTGGGGTTTCTTGCAGCACCTTTCTATCCAGCAATTGTTATAGCTGGGAGACAACGTAGAGCTTTAGAGGAGAAATTGTTTTCTAGAATTTGGGATTATTGTTGACACTTGGGTTCTGTCTAGATTTCCCTTGAGGCAAGCCCAGGTGCTCTTTCCATACTATTGTACATTGCTCCATTACTAAATAAAATGGCTTAGTTGGTTCCCGTTTCTCTTGTGTATTGAGTATTTGTTGATAGTTTAATTTTTTTGTGCAATAATCGAATTGGCTTTTGTGTACCAATGTTTTTTTAAGTTTAGAACATTACAGTGGTATCATAGCTTAGATTCTGGCTCAGCTATGGGGAAAATTTTCTATGAGTGAAGAAGACCAACATAATATCACTTATAGAGGGCAGAAGTACTGGAGAAAGGAAAGGGAGTTGGAGATTACTCCAGACATGGAGGATCGTGGGAAGGCTGCAGTAGCAGAAGATATGGGTGAGCCCAAGAGCAAGGAGGAGATGGATTTCGATAGTCTCTTGAATGCTTTAAATGATTTGGCAAAGGGGCAGAAGGAGATTTTGGACGAGATCAAAATGCAGAACCGGGAGCGAAGCACTCACCGAGAGTTCATAGTTGGAGAGACTTTTGGGGCCTATCAACAATTCAATCATCCTTCTTTAACTGCGCAACGAACATCCTCAAGTGAGCTAGCTCGAGCTACTTTACCCTCTTTTATAACTTTGGCGTAGGAAGAGACTAGTGGAGGTGAGGATTCATTGTTGATAGGAGAGCATTTCTGAGAATGGCAATCCATGGGGGCAGACTTCAGAGAAGCTTTGACCTTCAAAGACTTTTGCAAGATTAAGCAGAATGAGAAGGGGAAAGGCTATGATACTCAGAACTATGAGCTACATCGTTCTATTGGGAAAATGTATTCCCCTACATATGATGGCACTTCCAAGTGCACAACATGTGCTGGGGTGGAGAAGCTAGACACATACTTCCAACTGAATCAAATGACAGAAGTAGAAGCCATCAAGATGGCCACATTGTACCTGGAGGGGGAAGCACATGATTGATGGTTTCATGGTTTGTACACTCTAGGACATGCCAGCGTGACCTCCTATGAGGAGTTCACATGGAGAGTAGTGGAGCGTTTTGATTAGAAGGATCCAGAGGCTCACTTCAGGGAATTGACCCAGCTCAAGCAGATAGGGCATCCAGAGCATTATATCTTGGAGTTTTTGAGGGTCTCCGCCATGGTGCATGATTTTTCAGATATGAGGAGAGTATACACATTTGTGGAGGGATTGACAGAGCCATTGTGAGGATTGGTGAAGTCTCGCAAACCATCGACTCTTCTGGAGGCAGTATCTTGCACTCGGGATTTGCAGGGGGCCATTCCCAAGGCTCGAGCTCCATTTCCTACACGCACTCCCTACCCACAGAAGGGAAGTGACACTCCTGCACCTATAGAGGAGAGAGCAACCCAAGGGCGAGGCCTGTTGGATGATGAGACAAGGAGAGACCTCGGGAAGAAGAAGGTATGCTTGACATGTCGTGAGCCTTGGGCACCTGGTCATCGGTGCACAACAAGTAGGGCCCATTACATCGAAGTCTTCTGAGACAATGATTAGGAAGATGAGGAGGAGTTGGAGTTTGGTGGTGGGGACAATGAGGAGACATTAGGGAAAGGACCACCACCACCACCACCTCAGGGAGGAGCATCCTTCACACCAACAAGGGGAGTCCTAGCTTCCTTGTGCGAGATTCCCAAATTCTTGACCTTGAGGATCAGAGGTACAGTACAGGGGAAATGTGTCTCAGTCTTGGTAGATAGTGGGTCCACTCAAAATTTTATTGATGCTTAGATGGTCCAGAGGAGGGGCATCACCACTACAGAGTTTGAGGGATTTTCAGTCCTAATACCAGGGGACAAGACTATGCAGTGTACTCGATATGTTCCCACTCTGACAGTGACTATGGGGAACTATTCGATGACAGACCACTTTTTCGTGGTGGATGTACCAGACACCAATGTGGTGCTGGGAGTCTAATGGTTGTATTCCCTTGGTCGGGTTACCACCAATTGGAAACAATTGGTGATGGAGTTTATGGGGCCAGATGGCAAGCCGATGGTTCTTAGGGGCATGCATTCGTACCTCGCTCAGATAGTTTTGGCTCACTGGATGGAGGCTGATTTGAGGCATGGAGACATAGCATGGGTAGTAGAGCTAAGGATTTCATAGGTTTTGGGGAAGGCCACACCACCACATCCAGACATACATGTGGTACTGGATAAATATCCGGTAGTTTTTGTAGATATACCACCGGGGCAACCACTTGATAGAGGATTTGAGCACACTATAGAGTTGGAGCCCAGTGTGCAGGCAGTCATCACCACACCCTATAGGCATCCAAAATCATATAAGGATGAGATTGAGAGAGCCATCGAGGAGTTGCTGGTATTGGGTCATATCAGACCGAGTTCTAGTCCCTTTGCTTCCTCAGTTGTGCTGGTGAAGAAGAAGGACGAGACTCTTCACATGTGTATTGACTACATGGCCCTCAACAAGAAGATGTTGAAGAATAGGTATTCCATTCCACGCATTGATGAGTTGATGGATGAGCTTAGAGGGGCCAAGTACTTCTCTAAGATAGATCTATGATGGGGGTATCATCAGATTTGGGTGAGAGAGGAGGACATTCCGAAGACAACCTTTAGATGTCATTATGGGCATTTCAAGTTCTTGGTCATGCCCTTTGGGTTGACTAATGCACCAACTACTTTTCATTCATGTATGAACCATGTGTTCCGAGGCCAGCTGAGGAGGTTTGTACTAGTATTCTTTGATGACGTCCTAATCTATAACAGGGCATGGGAGGAGCACCTGCAACACTTGGAGACAGCCTTGCGTATATTGGAGGAGCAATAGTTCCACACGAAGATGTCTAAGTGCAAGTTTGGGTTGACATAGATGCTTTATTTGGGACACATCATTGGTGCAGATGGGGTCAAGGTGCATGAGGCGAAGATTCAAACCATTTGAGATTGGTCAAAGCCCCGGGTTGTGACAACATTGACAGGGTTTTTGGGCATCTGTACTTATTATTGGAAGTCCATGAAGGGCTTCTCATAGTTGGAAGCACCCCTTACTAATCTAACTAAGAAAGGGGCCTTTGCATGGAGCAAGGAATCTCAGACAACATTTGATCACCTCAAGGAGGTGATGAGTTGTTGTCCGGTTCTAGCACTTCCATATTTTTCTCAACCTTTCACATTGGAGTGCGATGCATCAGGTGTAGGGATTGGGGCAGTCTTGTCCCAAGATGGGCACCCCATTTCTTTTGAGAGTAGGAAGCTTCTACCTCATGAGATGTCATATTCCATTTACGACAAGGAGATGTTGGCCATAATGCATGCATTGGCCAAATTTAGACAGTATTTGGTGGGGAATCGATTTCAGGTGAAGACGGACCACAACAGTCTTCACCATTTTATGGGGCAATAGGGCCTCAATGGCAGACAACAAAGATGGGTCAACAAAGTGCAGGCCTATGATTTTGATATTGAGTATGTGTGGGGAAAGCACAATGTAGTGGCGGATGCACTATCTAGGAGACCAACTGGGCTTTCACTCATGAGCATCTGTCATGACTAGAAGGCCCAGTTACTGATAGAATACTCCAAGGATCATTGAGCGTGCGACATATTGGAGGCTAGCTATGCAGATGAGCGCTACAGGGTGATGGACGAGGTCATTTATTATAAGGGACACATATTTCTGGTTTTAGAATCACAGTTGAGGGAGCACGTCCTTCGAGCAGCTCATGATTCTCCTTTGTCTGGGCACCAGGGATTTAGGAAGACATATATGGCAGTGAGAGAGCGCTTCACTTGGAAGGGCCTCAAGGGAGATGTACTGAGGCATGTACAGGAGTGCGAAGCTTGCCAGAGGAATAAGGGAGAGTTGACCCATCCAGTAGGATTGTTGCAACCTCTTCCCATCCTTGAGGGGAAATGGGAGAGCATCTTTATGGACTTCATTACTGGACTTCCCTTAGTACAAGAGAAGGATTGTATTTTTGTAGTGGTCAATCGGCTGACCAAGTTTGCACACTTCTTTTCCATACCAACATGATCTTCAACTTCACAGGTGGTAGAGTTGTTCTTGAATCAGGGAGGTCTTTCGTCTGCACAGTCTCCTGAAGACCATAATCAGTGACAAGGATAATCGATTCATGGGAGGATTTTGTCAGGATCTCTTCAGATTAGTTGGCATTGAGCTCCTTTCGGCAGCGTGACAGTATTAGCCATTTTGGCCTGCATCAACTGCTCTATCATTGATGTACCCATAGCCTCGTAAACAACTACCATTCCCTGCTATGGGGGCCGCATCTAAAGTTCTTGGAGTTGCGCCCTGAGTGCCCCCAACACATTCTACTACTCCGTCATTGCTTCCTGGAGCGCCTCCCTAGTGACCTCGCGAACTGTGTTGCCGATGTCATATAGGTCACCCTCAGTCAGTGTAATAGGTTCCCCATCTAGTTTGGAAGCCTTGGTCTTTTTCTGGGGCCCTGTCCGTTCCGTACTGTGCGGCCGCTTTAGCTGTGTTGATGATGTGTGTGGGTCTGCGCCTACCGCTGTGTCATCTGTCCCTTGTCCTATGGTCGGGTCCAGGCCTCTTCCTTCCTACGTCGTGGTTGCCTCAGATGCTGGTGCTGCTGCTGCCTTTTCCCCGGCGGCCTTCGCTACCTCACGGGAAGCCCGTACTTCTGCAGCTAGCTGCTCGTTCCACTTCTATTGTGCTAGCAGCTTGGCGGCATCCTTCTATTTTTGAATTTTTGTCTCATCACACGCCACCAGATTTGGTGTGTACCATTCCGGTGGCCATGAGTTGAGTACCGCGAAAACAACGTCATCAATTGTGATGAAGGGGAGTGTAGTCCATTTCTACTTTGGATCCTTCTGCGCCCTGATATACACATTGTGCATATTGGGTTTAAAGTCTACAAAGCTTTGTAGACTGTTGTATACTGTGGGTGATAGGTGTGGCCGTTTGTTGGTCCCCATCCGTATGCTCGCCTCCATGAGTATCCAGAAGATCTTGATCTCGCGGATGCGCGTGGCGTGCCTTGTCGCCCAAAGTGACACGTATTTTGTTGCTTCTGGAAAGTCCTGGTCAAGGGAGGAAATTGACTATCCTTAGGCAATTATCCTACCACCAACAGGATGGATAAGAGAAACCACAAGTATTGGAAGGTCTTACCCTGCTCTTGGGCCTCCCTGCAGTTCGTCAGGAACTCCTTGCGTAGGAACTGCACCTAGTTGAACCGTACCCCTTCTGCGCATTTCTCGGCCAGCGCGATGATCGTTGCTAGTACCTCGTTGCCACGACATTTTCTCATCACTTTTCCTGCCAGCAATTGGGTAGCAACTCATAATCCTTTGTTTTGAATCCTAGTAATAACGTAACCTCTCTGTTTTTTCTCCAACTTATATTTCTTTTTCATGGCCTCTGTAATCGCCAAGTCTCCACTTGTGCCAACTATTTCTGTGGGGTCTCTTCCCATACAGGGAAGTCGAGAAATCCTATGAATAAGTTCCGTCGTGATGGGAATGGGCTCCTCCAACCACAAGTACACATCGTGTACCAGGAAAAGCAGTTGCCTGATGACAAATATCATGATTGGTGCCTGATGAAAGTGTGGAATCCATAGGAGGTGGAGTAGCTCGGCCTCCTCCACCCCACACAGCCATTCCGTGGCTGTAGCTCTGTAACTGCCCCCTCCTTGCTTTCTTTCATCAGTTGGCTATTTTCAAAATGAGGGAAATTTTCGCTATCCACGAGGTCCCAGTATTCAAACTTCATTGTGGGTACACGGCCCATAGCTGAACCTTCAAACAGAATTCCCTCAGGGAGGAACGGGGTTTTGAGTGCACTTTTAACGACGTCCAAATCTTTAGGTACCTTTATCCTCCCTTTCCGTGGAGGGACATACTTGGGAAGCTTTTCTGTGGCGTGTACTGGTGGGATGTCTTCCTCCATTTCTACCTTTGGTTCAATATCTTCTACGAATGCCTGGAAATCCTCCTCCTCATCATCGCTCTCAATATTAACCGTTTTTCCCTTCTCCTCCATAGACAACTTACCAAACCGTGGGTTGCGCGGAGACATATGGACTGGTCTTGCTCCCTGTGGGTCCTTTTTAGTCCTCAGCGTTCAGGGTGATTTTGGGATTTTTGGCGCATCCCCCACCGGTGACATAGGGCTCGGTGCAGCTTCCTTGGCGGTCAACATTGCTCTGCTTAGAAGGTCCTACATCTCTTTCGACAATGCTTCAAACACTGAACTTGCTTTCAAAGCCTCTAAAGCCGTAAAGTCCATACTCAATAACTGAATTCTCAAGATGCCAAGGGTTGTTTGGTGGAGGACCATCTGGGATTTATAGGCCTGCCAGAATTCAAATTCGACCGATCCCCCCCTCCTTTGGCTCATTAATGCCATATTGGCGGTAGATCATTTCAAATCAAGTTCTGACGCCGTGTCTTAATTGCTTGCCGCCCGCTCCTTGTTGTCTTAAATGAGATATCTTGTCATGAACAGTGACCCCAATGGTCACTTCCCAGTCTACCTGCGCGACAGCGTGGCCTCCCATGCACAGGCACAACCGTTGGGATAGACTGGCCCTGCGTGCAATCCTTCTATCGTGCCGCTTCCATACAGACTCTTTTATAGTCCCGCGCTCTCTTCCAACTGCTTGGAGCACTGAGACTGTGCTTTCTACGGATAGTTAGGTGGTTACTCTAGCCATGCAAGGCTTCCTTACACCTTCCATCCTAGTCTGCGGGTACCCCGTAATTACCTTGATGTCAATCAGTGCTTCACGTTCTTCTTTACATGGTGCGCTCCCCCAATTCCTCTGTCTAGTGAGGTGCAGCTACAACCATGGTAGCAAAACCCCAACTCCTTCCAATGCGGTAATGTGGATGCTTACCTTTTGTTCTGTCGGGCTTAGTTTCTCGGCGCGGCCTGCCTCTGAAATTTTGGTTTGTAGTTTGTTGATTTCTTTGTCCAAGATCCTCCTTTTCTTCCTCATCCGTACTCGATCTTCTTCGAGTTCGCGAATTTTCAAGCGACTTTGCCAAATGGCTTCCTGAATCTGCATATGTTTGGCCTCATGCGACGGCAAAATTCCTTCGTCCTAGTCCTTACGACTTGTTCCACTTATGTGAGGATTCCTTCCTCCCAAACATATGGCCTCGACTCTGCTTGTCATCTTTAGGATCATTTCCGCACTCAGAGTCCTGTACATGGCCCTAGAAGCCCGTCGAACCGCTGGTACGATCTAGTCCCAATCAGTCCGTCTGACCTGGTGAACCTTATTCAAGATCTTGCATATCCTCTTGAAGGCTTTTATGTGGAACTTTTTTGGTATGCGTCGCGGTTCCTGCTGCTGCAGCTGGTTTCGAGTGTCGATCCTTAGTTTGGGATGTGCTTGCACAGCACATGTTTGCACCCATCAACATAGGTGGGCGCGCAAACTACGTCGCCTTGGCTACCCGGATCTCGTTCGACACTGGGGACTTTCAAACTGTAAGCGCATCTGTCTTCTACATTAATGCCAGTTTCCAATAGTCTTCTGATGTGTACTCCACCATTGTGTGGGTGTCATGTGCAACACCCATTCCAGCACACAGTACCGCTGCTGTTCTGGTACTGCACTTTCAAATTTGTTTAAGAATTCATCCACCGCTGTTACCCCATCATATGTTGGTAGTTCCCTTGCTTCTGTTGTCATGCACCACAATGATCTAATCATCATGTTGCAGTTCAACGTTGTCACTTCGTGCAACTGGTTCTTCTAGTGTTCTACTTCTTCATCTGAATCTGAAGTACAGGAACTGTCGCATTCCCACGAGATTCTCCCATTTGCAGTTGGGTTCGCCTGATCCTGGTCTTGCGTCATTATCTGGTAAATGCAATCTAGCTCATCGTTGTTGTCATCGTTGCGCACAAGTTCAGTGTAGCACGCTCCTTCGGCTGGATCTAGTGGAACTACTACGTGTAGGGACTTTTTCTCGAATATCATCTTCCCCTTCTTCAGGTTGACGACTCCATTCATATCAATGGCCCAGTCTATTCCTGGCAACGTAGGATAAGGATTGCTTTCATCAACAATCTCTATCACTTCAAAGTCCATCTACATGCTTGCACCTTCAATATCAACTGTTACCCCTTGCAACATCCCCATGGGCAAAATCTTCTAATGGTTCGCCATTCATAATTTAATAGGGGACCACTGTAATGTGGGCCTGCCCATGCGTTCCCATGTCTGCTTAGGTAACACATTCGTGTCGGACCCCAGGTCCAAGATTACCTGATCCATTTCATATTCACCAATCTGCGTCGTCAACCTCATCTCCCTTCTAGTGCGCAATGTATGCTTTCCCAGTTTTCGGACTACACGCGTCTCACCCGACCTTGCGCACCTAGTGATTAGCTCTTGTAGTCCTTTAACTGCCCTATTATTGTGCAACAGCTTTATGCATGTCTCTAAAAAGATAGTAAGCATAGAAGGATCCATTCTTGGCTTTGGTTGATCCTTACCACATGAAGTAGAGGCCTCCGCGAAGCTCTTCTTAGCTTCCATAAACGTCTCCTTTGCGCGTTCCAAGTCAAACTCCGGTTCCTTTGTAGGAGCCTTATGAACCCATGTATCTTCCTCAGGCTGCTTCCCCTTATCTTCCCCTGTGGTCATGCCGCTTCTGAGCACCATATTCACATTTGGGTCTTCTTTGTGCGGTTCAGACCTCATCATTTGAATATTTTGAGTCGGAGTAGGCTGAAGTACTCCTTTCTCATGCATCTGTGTGATCAACGTAGGACAATCTACTGCTTCATGATCGAATTGAGCACAGTATGAACAAGATATTCTTGTTGGGTTGGTACAATTGCAGGTGTAGTGCCCTGGTCCTCTGCAATTGTAACAAATTAATTGTCTGCGGTCCCTTCCTGGGCCCATCCCTCCTCGTCCTCGACCTTGGCCCTAAAATCCAGCGCATGCCATCCTCGCATTTGGGTTGAGGCCTCGCATTTCTATCTGCATTATATAGGCTGTGGTTTGCTCCATCATCAATTCATAGCTGCGACAAGTATGCTCGTCGTGGTCCACCGACCTACAAAAATTACAAAACAGCTACTGCGGAGTTTGTGTATACTTCTACAACAGATGATAATTGTCCATCGTGTGTTTTCCTCCTATCTGACAGATCGCACACCATAACGTAGGTGTCGTACTCAGCCCTGCTTGTGCTTCTGGTCTCAACGGCATCGGTCCCCCTCCTGCCAAGTAGTTCGCGAATACTGGACAGTGATCCTTGTCATGGCCCTGACCTTTGCATTTTATACACCATACTTTTATTGCATGCCTTTGGTCGTGGTGCCCTATTTTGCTTCAAACTCTGTATCTCCAAGCATAGATTCTGTAGTTGCACATGGATTTGTTGAACTCCTAGCCCCGGATCCTGTATCAGTGTTTCATGCAACCTCATCGCCATCTCCAATGCTTTAGCTTGGTTTGAAAGCTTCTGCTATGATAGTTTCGTCCTTAGGAGGGGTGTCAAAGACGCCACAAACCACGTGCAGTGCTGCACATCCGTTAGCATCATATCAGCTTCTCGGATCATACTCTTCAGCCGCTGATCTAGATCCCATGGGGTCTCGCCTGGAAGCATCGCGATCTCTTTAAATCTAATGATTGACTGCGTCTCTAATTTCGACCGGCTAAATTCTCTATTCAGCACATTCTGGATCTTCGCTATTCCTACATTTGGGTGATCATTCGAGTGCTTGATATACCATGTCAACGCGCGATCCTGTAGCACACTCACCAATGTAGCCTTCTTAATGTTGTTGTCCATAACAGCTTGTGCTTCCCACACTACTCTTACCACGAACAAGAACTGAGCTGGATCCTCATTCCCTACCCCTCTGAATACGGGTAACTTAATTGTGATCGCCATACTGAACTATTGGTTTTGTTGGAGGTGGTGTGGGTGAAGATGGAGGTGAAGGAGGTGAAGCGAGTGGTGGTGTAAGTGGAGATGGTAACTGCGGAATGCGTTGCCTTATCAAACTGACTGCACTTCTCAGAGAGACCCGAGTGAGCTCTTCCTCACTCTCTCTCGAAACTGAAATCAAGGGAATGTCTCCTAATTCCCCGCTACCTTTGTAGATCCTTCCACTCCGCGTTATTCCAAACATTAATGAATTCGCATCACCCGTTTATCACATAATAGCATCTTAATCTAGGTATTCAGGGATTTAATGTACCTACCTCGCGGTCCCTTGAGAAAGAGTCTTTCTGCTTCACTGTAGCTCACGGTCGTGTCTATCACAAATTCAGTTATAAACCCTCCTATTATCCAGTCAAGCCAATGGTTCACAGCTCACGCGATCTTATCTTCTGATGCCTCCAGTCTGCGCACTAACTCCAGAGTCCACACTATTGGTTGGTCAAGTTTATACCTTCCCTGGTTGTCGGCTAACCTCACGGTCCACTCATACAGTTTAGAAGGGAAGGACGCGAAGAAGATCTTGTGGATTTCTGTATATACGTAGCGATCCAGACACCTCTTCTCAGATATCTATGGAGTTTTGTTTTCCTGTGTCACGAACTCGTGAAGCTTTTTGTCCAAGCACTCTTCAATTTCCTCCTTTGTAGGGTTCCAATGGCACAAAATCAAACATCCCTTAGGCAGATCCCGGTCCCGACAACAGGACCATTTGTTGGCTTGATGGGGCCTGACCCAGGTTCAGAAATGATTTAGCCAAAAAAATCCCAAAACTACTGGCCCTTTCGGCAATAGCCCATAGTGCGCGGACTGAGGTATCACCCAAGATATTATGGGAGGGTGTTGGAACTAGGTTTCCACACCCTAGGGATGTCTTGATGAGGTCTAGGAAGTTCACGAACCCAACCTGTGCACTTGCACTGCTCTGCGCAGTCGTCTGCCCTTCGCAACTTGTGCGACTATTTCTGCGTAGCTCTGTAAAGAGTGCGAAGAGGTGCTATCTAGATCCTTTATCCACACTATGCTATTATTATAGATCTTGACTTAATGGTGTGTACCCAATATTCTTATTAACCATTCAACATTCATAACAAGTGTGCACAATCATAAAACTGTAAAGAGATGCATAAATACAATAGAAGCCTAAACACACAGATCTATGAGCAGATGCATAATATTTCAGAATCAAATTATCTTTTATTAATCCTCTGTTTCGATACAATCCCAACTCCACCCTGCACACTCAGCTGCAGGGGTCCACGCACACAGTTGCGGACTCTACCAGGCCTCTGCACACATAGCTGTAGAGCCTCTTCCTACTACTACAGCTCAGGACTCAGACTTATAGACTCAGAGCTTAATTCCTCATTCAAAAACCCATATTACTTCTCCAAAGTTAAAAACTGACTTTGCCCTTAGAGCCTCGCTCTATTTATACAATCCAATGGTTTGCGAACCATGGGTAGGCCGACACATTCTATATTAAATTACATTATTTTAGGGTGGACAACCCTAGACTCTCGCACTCCGCGCCTGCATTTGGTGGGGTCTTTACATTACATTGACCAAAACTCAGGCTTTTAGCCCCAAAATCTTGCTATCGAGGGGTCTGCTTCCCAAAAATATCATTACCCAACTTGACTTCAAACTGAATAGTGGTGTCTAGATTGGAAAACAAATCTTTGTCTCCAGTCATGTGATTGCTGCATCCACTATCTAAAAACCAAATATCATTCAAACATTCTTGAGTCACATTACAAGTCATAAGAATTGGCTTTTGACTATCTTCAAATTCTTCTGAGATGTGTGCAGATTGCTTACCAACATCTCCCTGCCTCTTCAAACACTTAGTAGCAAAATGGCCATATCTTTTACAATAATAACATTGAACTTTAGACAAATCATACCTTTGATTTCCTCGATGCCAGGTTCTATTATAACTCCCCCTTAAATTAGGAGGACGTTGCTAAGATTTCTCTTCAGGATCATAATTATCTCGCAGACGTCTTTGATCATCTACTTTGCTGCCTCTTCCTCTATTACTCAGTCTTCCTCTGCCTCTTCCTCTATGAAATTGAAGCTTAGTTTTGAAGGCATTCTCCATGTGCTATCATCATACCTTGACATCCTAGATTCATGTGCAATCAAAGAACCAGTCAACTCTTCAATTTGCATTTGACTTGTTTCCTTGTACTCTTCTATGGATACAACAATCACTTCAAATTTCTTTGGCAAACTTCGAAGGAATTTCTCGATCACCCTCTTGTTTGAGATATCTTCTCCATATTGTCGCAATTGATTAACAACACTCATGACTTGAGTCATAAAAGCATCCACAATTTCATTGTCTTTCATTTTCAGATTCTCGAAATCTCTTCTCAAATTCTGCAACTTGACGTTCTTTACTTTCGCTACACCTTGATAACAAGATTCAAGAATGTCCTATGCCTTCTTCAAAGATTCTGCATTTGATACTTTTGAAAGTATCATGTCATCTAAGACTTGTTGAATAAGGCCAAGAGCTTTATTGTCCTTCTTTCTGTTTTCTCTCAACAACATTCGTTCAACATTTGTAAGAGCCATCTTTGTTTCCTCATTAGAAGGCTCGGGATACCCATGAGTAACAAATCCCCAAAGATCATGAGAACGTAACAATGTTCTCATTCGAATAAACCAGGAATCATAATTTTTCTTAGTTAAAATAGGAATTGACTGAGTAGTATTAGTATTTGAAGCCATTTTAATTCAATTTACAAAGTACTTTAATTTCTCCAAAAAAAACTCTTCCTTGACTCAATCCACAATGGTAAATAAGCTTTAACTCATTAACCACTTAATATTAATAAGCTAAGTAGAGCCCACAAACAATGACACAAAAAAAACTCGGATGGAAAAATAAATATTTATGATGCCAAAGCAAATAGAGGTTTAATATAAATTCCTTCCTTCAACGTGTAGATAAAATTGCTGGAAATTTTATAACATAAATGTCCCCATCTACTCAACAATTGAAACTTCTCTATAAAAAAAAAAAAAAAAACATTCTCAGAAGGCCTTCAAACATGGAATTTGAAAAATAATTCTACTTATAAAATCTGCCAATCAAAAACTGGCACTATCATGACATAATAGCTTACAACATTGGTAGTTGCGACTTATGGCAGATTTATCTCTTCTTCTGACTCCTTCAAACTTCACGATGCCCCCTCCAGACATTACACACTGGCCTCACAAATCTTCTGCAGAATATTGCAGCTCTATTCAACCACACTCAACAATGGATCCTCACAAAATAAATTCTACTTCACTCTCAGATTCCAGCACTGCACAACAATTACGGTTTTAGTGCAACATTAAACAACTCCAGCTATTTTAGTCACAAGCGCTCTAACTATTCTGTTCATCCTCACACAACAACGAATTTTAGGGACACAACAATGGCTTCTCACCAAATCTCAGGGAATAAAGACTTCCAACGAACTCCAAACTGGCTCTAATACTAGATGATAAAAAACAAATACAGAGAAAACCATAGTGAACAACAACTACAACTACTTAATTACACCAACAATTAAAAAAAACCAGGAGTGGATGGTCTTCCTTGACTCAACATATGTATTTATACAAAAAATCATGTGAGTTACAACAATTAGAATATTAGTTTCGGAGGCGGTGCTGCCCTTTCATTTTTGCAGGCGGTGAGGCAGTGAGGGTGACGGTGACGGAAAATGATTACAACGTGAAATAATTATTCTTACAGTTCAGACTAGTGCCAGGATAGCTACTTAGAAATTCCCATGTAGGAAAAAAACAACTCTAATTGAGCATTTTCCAATGAGGTCAATCGTGATTACTTCGAAAAAACCGCATTTGCCTTCACCCATGAAGATCCACCATGGTAGGAAATCAAAAACTGCTTTGCAGTGACAAACACAACAACTGTATCCCCACTTTGCAGGGTCGCGATGACATTTTCCAGCTCTTGGGGTCTGCAAGAAACTGCCTGACAGATGCTACTGAGTCAATCCTATTTTTTCTCTGCTCATTTGCATTTGTTGGGGACGAGGGGATTGCCTAGTTAACTGCTTAGTCCCGCACGTAGGAAACTAGAGGTTTGCGTATTTCACTCCAGTTAAATGGATAGGATACCAAATGTTTTTCAACGAAACTTTGATGCCAACTAACGTCGTCTAATACCAAGGAAAAGCAGCCATGTGTTAAATTTGGATAGGTGATGATGACAAAAATGAGGGATTCTGATTTGCTGGAGTGAACCATGTTTGGGTAACCAAAGCGCACAAAGAGAAATGCCTTCAACGTAAATATATAATTTCTTTATAGAAACTCCACAACATATTTTGAAAGTATAGAAATCACTCGATATTTAAAGTGGCCAAATGAAATTTTGCATTTTTCGACTATTAAGTAAAAATTTTAATATCTCCACTAAAATAATATTAAGTACAATATAGGGAAAAATAGTTTTAGGTTTTAGTAACATTTGATTTATATTTTTAAGAGACATGAAAGACATTGCTAGTCTACAACCAATAATAATAGAAAAACTTGTATGATTTTTTTTGAAATAGAAAAAATTAATTTAACATTCTTAATTGCTTTATCACTTTTTCATCTCCATAAGAACAAACCTTAATGAAATAATATAATATGCATAAAATCAACCCATAATTAAATATACCTTTACAAAATAATTTGAAATAAATTTTTAACTCACACTATCTAAACTAAACACATACATAAATCGAACTCCCTTAAAAAAAAGTGTGAAGACAACATAATGACAATTATGGTTTGACAACATCATTTCAATTAGATTAGAAGATGAATACAAATGTAATTTCTATTCAAAACAACATATAAAAAGTTTCATAATGAATCACCGAATGTTTTAATAAGAATTATTGTTAGATATAATTTTTTTTGGTCCTTTTTCCTTTAACTTGAAATTTATGGTTAATCCTTTATCCCTTTAACTTGAAATTTATGGTTAATCTTTTATCATGAGATTTATGGTTATTCCGGATTTATCTATATCTCAAAGTCATAATAAACGTGTAAGGTGAGTTGTTACATCATGGTATAAAATATTAAATTATTTTTTAAATTTAATAAGAAATGAATTTGAATTTTTTTTTCAAAATAATATAAAATTTAATTTTATATTATTTAAATACATAAATTAATTTAATATATTTAAATTTATGGTTAACCTTTATCCTTTATCATGAGATTTATGGTTATTCTGGATTTATCTATATCTCAAAGTTATAATAAATGTTTTTTCAAAGGGCGACTGGTTTGTGTATTAATGAAGGCAAATCATCTTTTCACTATGGGGAAGTCAATATGGAAGATATGGAATATATTTCTCAACTCTTCAAGATACAAGCAATATCAATCAAAGAGGGAATGAAATATTTGGGCTACCATTTGAAGCCTTCGGGCTATTCCACAACTGACTGGTCTTGGATCCTCAATAGATATTACAAAAGGATTTCAGGTTGGGAATTCAAATGCCTATCATTGGCTGGTAGGATGATTCTCACACAATCAGTACTTGCACAACTCATTGTCTATTGGGCACACCTTTTTTACATTCTGTCAAGCATCATTAAAAAATTAAATAGTTTAACGACAATCTTCATTTGGGGGGGTTGTAAGGAAAAAAGAAAATTCCATCTTACCAAACTAACAAATATTACCCTCCCTAAAAAGATGGGGGGTTGGGGCATTATGAACCTTCGCAGTTTTGGCTTGGCCCTATTATGTAAATCACTATGGAAAGCGGTACTAGGAGATAGTTTATGGAGCTGTGCTATTAGGATAAAATATTTGGGGAATAGAGATTTCACATATTGGTTCAGGAACAGATCATTGGGACCCGCTCGTGGATCGGCTATTTGGAGGAGTTTCCAAAAGATACAACACTTCTTTTTCAATAATTTGGTCTGGAAATTTCAATCTGGCAACAACATTCTCATCGGCCTTGATTCTATCATGGGTGTAGAGGAAGGTTTCCCTATCCCTCATCAACTTTTACTGTTCCTTCAGCAAAAAGGTATTTTTTTCTGGGCTCAGGTCATTCAGGAATGGCAGGGTGCCATTCCTAGATGGAAATCTGCTATTGATCTGGGCCTTCGTGATCAAATGGCTGTCCAATGGGATAAGGTTATCTAGAATATGAAGAGTGGTGGGATAATCAGGACCGAGGAAATGGATAGCATCGCTTGGCGGGGTATGGGAGGCAGGATAAATGTTTTGGTCAAAGATATATATCTCTCCTTAATTGAAGAACATCATGATAATTCCGGGAAAATATTTCCAATTGCATTCTGGAAATCTGGATGCCCATTAAAAATAATTCTATTCTCGTGGCTTGTATTCCATAACAAAAACCTCACTTGGACCAATCTACAAAAAAGGAATTAGCACGGCCCCGCTATCTGCTCAATCTGTCTATCTGAGACAGAGGACAATATGCATATATTTCTTAACTGCATCCACACACAGGACCTTTGGAAGAAGCTGGCTTCACATTTCGGTTTCATCAACATATCCCATTCATCCATTATGGACGCTTTTGAATGGTGGGGCTCCCAGAAAGTAATATGGAGACCTATTCCCCTTATCGTGTGCTGGTTTGTATGGAAATGGCGGAATAGAGTGATTTTTCAAAACTACAAAGAGGATTTCAAGCTCATATATGATAAGATAATCCCCTATTATCTCTCTATCCTCCCTTATATTCCCCAACAAATGAAACAAAAATCTAATGTAGCTGCCCCTACTCAGTTAATTTATCCGAGGGCTCACTTTGATGGGGCTGCAAAAGACGGTTTGTGTGCATGCGGAATTTATATCAACATCGTCAAAGACCAGCGCTTTTCAATTTACTGGAATGGTGGCCCAGGGACAAGCAACAAAGCGGAGGCCATGGCATTATATGGTCTCCTTATTTTTTGCTCTTTTTTGAATACTGGCCCAATACAGATCTTCGGTGACTCAAAAATCATCATCGAGCATGTGACTGGAAAACATTCAATAAAAAACGCCAATCTTTCTGGATGGATGCATAGGATTTCATCAATTTGGAAGTCTTCTCTTTTCTCCATTTCACATGTAAAACGCTCACAGAATATGATTGCTGATGCGCTATCCAAGAGGGGCTTGCGGACACAATGCAGAAGATGGTATCTGAGCATCACTGTGGGGTCTATCACGCATCAAATTCAGCCATTCTCCATGCCGGGTATATAGGAATACTTATCTATCCTGGTATGTATCATGAACCCATCATTTAATCATCGTCTTATGCTCAGGTATCATGTATTAGTTTCCTTATTCTCTGTATAAGGGTCTATCTCTCTATCAGTCAAGTTATTTAGATCTAACAGTAAATGCAGTCATGGTTGACAGATTAACATTTTCTGTAGATGCATATATGGTATCTTTTTGTAATATGACTAGAAATATGGTCAATATTTCCCTCTACACTATTCTGTACATGATGATTATCATAATATAAAAATATACAACTTTTTTCTTCTGAAAAAAAAGTCATAATAAATGTGTAAGGTAAGTTGTGACATCATGGTATAAAATATTAGATTATTTTTTAAATTTAATAAGAAATGAATTTGAATGTTTTTTGTTTTCAAAATAATATAATAGTTGGTAAAATTTAATTTTATATTATTTAAATACATAAATTGACTTAATATATTTAAAAATATCTAAACTATTAATTATGCAATCTCAATAACCAAAATAAATAATTTTAAAATTTCCAATTAAATTTTAAATAATACTGATCTTAAATACCACCTATAAAAATAAAATTTAAACTACGCTCGTTTTAATTTTGAATTTTTAAACCACATGGAAGCTTAATGACTGAGTGGATTTGGAAAAAAAAGAGCCAACCCTAATAATTTAAAGTTTATATATAATAAAATAATGGAATAGGAATTGATATATAATAAAATAACTGCATATCACCCAACTTCCACGATTGTCCTATTAAACATATAAAACTAGTAATGAAAAAAATTAAAAACTTAAATATTTAAACTACGCATGCATGGCAGCTAAGGAATCCTAGGGAGGTTTGGGAAGCGACACTAATTTAAAATTGATATATAATTATTAATTGCAAAGCACCCAAGTTCCATGATGGTCCTATTAAGCAGATTTAAAATCAAACATTCATTTTAGGAAATAAAGACGACGTGCTGCATGGCCGTGCTCGGGCTCTAAGAATCTCACATTTACTAAACTAAAATCTAAATAACGTTGTGTTCATTTTGTGGCGGTTTGTGCTGTCATTAAACACCCACTATCTCATATTTTAACAGATGCATTTCAGATTATGACGGAGCCATCGGTGTAAGTGTCAGAATCACCTTCTGTTCCTCCATTCCCTAAACTTGCAAAAACAGCGACCACAAAGTCTAAAATTAGTCAATAAATTTATTGAAAGTGTACAAGTTTTGTGAATACCCTGGCTAGATCACGGAATCGAGAGTAGTGGTGTATAAATTATTGTTGTGTGGGAGTATTGAACAAACTAAAATGGAGTCTTTCCGTTTTTAAATAGGAGTCGTCTATTGAGGTGGAGGAATTGCCCGGATGGCCAAAAGTGGCCAGAATTTGGGCAAAAATATTTCAAAAAATCTTGTGGATGTAGTGTTTGAATCATGGTTTTGATGGTGGAAATGGATTCAGCACCATCAAAAACGTCTAGGACACCTAAAATTTTGAAGTTTAACAACTATAACTTGGATTTACAAAAATCTTTGCCGGATTTTCTCTAAATATAACTGGAATTTCCATAACTTTCCGGGCAATTCCTCCAGCTAGTTAGACAACCGCTTTTAAATATGTTATATGAGATATGAATACCATGGGAAAAACCATGGGTTCTCATAAACTTAGAGCTTGAAAACTATTAGTAACTTCACTGAGTCAAGTTTACTTGAACCATCCAATCAATCCCCCTTAAATTTGACTGGAAGAGATTAATTTGGTTCCAATCACTCTCTCAATGTCCATATAAAAAGGTTACCATCTACCAAAGTACATGGGGAACTAGCCATTGTATCCACAAGTTATCTAGGACACTTTTTTATCTACATAGTTTATTAACCATCTCACATTCTCACATTCCCCCCAAGCTAGGATACCAATACACTTGCCACCTTAGTACCTGTTCAAGTGGTCCATTCCACAACATGATAACTCCATGCACCACTGCACTACATGTATGCCTAATCAAAGTCCTAAGGTCTACAACAACCTACCTCAAGCTAGCGTACGAGTGCACCTGCCATCTTCGTACCTACCCAAGTGGTTCATTCCACAACTTGAGTCATCACGTGCTCCTGCGCAACATATGTGTCTGAACAACAAGTCTTACAACTTCCTTGGGAATACCCCTGCCTATGGCAAAATTTCATAACTTGGACCAAAAACTCTAAGGGTGTTTACTCACCACTGGTGTTATCACAACATTGTTGCTCTCATCACACACTGACTCCTTCACTAATTTTAAACACCATTGACTTCATCTCCATTTTGTCTCGACCATACGACCACTCTCTTGCTACATCTCTAACTTTGTCGATCCATATCTTGACCCGACCTTTCTCGCTACTTGACCCCTCTCCTTATATCTCCAACCCATATTATTCATTTGCATCCTCTTCATGTGTTTTCTTGCTACCCTCGAAAATGTTGCACACTTGCCTCCTCGTTCCTCTCATTTATGTGAGTTTGATAGTAGGAATCACTATCTGCAAGGTCCTCTTCTGTGTGGATCTTATAGATAGCGACCTACATTAACACTTTGCATCCATAGAGAAAATATTTTATCATCCACCATGTTTCTTGAGAAACACGTTCACACTCGCTGGGTTAAATTTTTTCTCATCTGCAGTAAATTTAAGAAGGAACCTTCTCTGAGCTTGACATGATACTACTTGTTTTTTTCTTGATCAAAGTCTTCTTTACTTAGGGGTTTACTTTCGATTGTTTAGGCTTTTGATCAACTCTCACAGTTTTCACGGTGGCTTTGGGCTGGAAACAACAATTAGCAACAAGGAATTAAGTGAAGATCTCATTGAATTAGAGAAATTATGAGGTCTAAAATGGGTCTCCTAAGGAATATTATAAAATAATAGTAAAAATAATAAAATAAGATTATATGACACCATCAAATTTTAGAGAGAAAAAATAAAAAAACTACTTTCTCAATTCGTATTTTCAACTTATCTCCTTGCAATTTTACTCAAATTTAATCTCTCATCCAAGGAGTACCCATATTGCAAACTTTTGATGGACTCTACTACATGAAAAATGAGAAATACATGTAAAAACGTGATTGCAATCACATTTTTCATGTATTTGTCATTTTTCGTGTTGCAAGGTCCATCGAAAGTATGCAACATGGCTACTCCTTGGATGTGAAATTAAATTTTACATCCGTCAAGTGTTCTCGCTCGAAATTTGAGTAAAACCATAGGGAGATAAGTTGAAAATACAAGTTGAAAAAATATTTTTTTTATTATCAGAATCTAGACTTCTGTGATTCATATTTTGAATGTTGAGAGATCTTTTGGTAAAAATCATATAAGAGACTTTTAATTGGCGTTTTTGAACCATGAAGTGTGGTTCATCGTCAAGACAAGATGAAGAACCAGATCTTGGCATTAAAAGTTAATAGATGAAAAAAATGTTTACTAGTTGTTAGAGTGTAACAACTAGTTTTGACCAAAGAATAGATATCTATTAAAAATAAATTTCTAATATAAAGAAAGTAACCATTAGAAAATTAAATTAATTTAATTCTTTTTAGTCAAAAGTAAAGTCTTATAGAAATAGCTCAAAATGACAAATAAATGAAATAAAATGGTCAAACCTAAATAATCAAACAATAAAACAATAAAAATAATAATAAGAAAATGGATAAATAATGTAAACAAAAATAAAAATAACACAACATAAAATAAATAAATAAAAGTAATTAAAAATAAAAGGAATCTATGAAATTCCAACTAGAAAAAAAGGAAAAAAGAAAGAAAGAAAACTAATAAAACAAATAAATAGAGAAAAGAAGAGAAAATAAAATAATAATAAAGTAAAAATATAAATTCTAAGAATTTAAGAAGACATGGCATGGTTCCAACACCTGCTAATATTCCAACCATCATCTCTATTTAGATTGTTAGGTCTCCATTCAGTTTCCATGACCCCCGCTGAACTTACGATGATGAAAATGATCAACCCTTGCAATGACCCTCACCTCTTCAATGCAAATGTGATGTTTTGTCTTTTTTGCATGTTTTGCCAAATCTGATGAGCAGGACCTCCTATGTTTGATGTTGGCTACATGTTCTTGAATTCTCTAATTTATTGAGCGGCTAGTTTCACCAATGTACAGTCTCCCATTGGAGCATGGGATGACATAAACACCTTTCCCATCTTTAGGGTCCACAGGGTCCTCCACAGATCTAAGGGAGCTTCGAATAATGTTTAGGGGCCTAAATGTTGAAGGAACCTTATGATTCTTAAGGATCTTAGCAATCTTGTTGGTGATCCCTTGGATAAATGGAAGATGAACCCCTGAAACCGATATTTCAGGTTTTTTAATCCTGAGACCTTTTTCAGCCTTAAGGAAAGCTCTAAGACATTGGTGCTTACTATACCCATTCTTAATAAAAACATTAAGGAGATGGCTTTTCTCATCTTTTAGGTGGTTTTCATCAGAAACTCGTAACACCTGAGTGGCTAAGTTGTTGAGAACACCTAACTTTTGAGTAGGGAAATGATGTGAATTAGCATGAAGATACTGTTCAGTGTGAGTTTTCTTCCGAAAAACCTAGTGGGAGAGAGACCCATTGATCTGATTGGGAAAAATAGTTTTTTCTGTGCTAAAATTCTTTTTTCAGAATATATTAAATATGTTTGAGGATTTATGAAATTATTTGTAAGCTTAAACATGGGGTTTTAAGTGCTTTTACGTAATTTTTATGTGCAAATTAACATCAACAAATGACTAAACAATAACATATAACAAACATAAACATCACCATAAACAATATCACAACAACACATGATAAAGGAGTTCACCCCTCCTGGGCTAGATCTCCTTCGTCCAACTTCTAATAGCTTGGCCCTCTATATTATGATAAAAAATGTGAATACATTAGTTTACAATGCTCAAAAAACTCTGAAACCTGTTCCAATGGCCTGAGAATGCCCAAAAATGCATGTGTAGCCTCTTTCTGCTCCTGATTTGGTAAAAAACTGAAGAAGTTATGGCCTTTCCCAATCTTCTACTAATTGCACTGCAAATTCCCCAAAATCCGGCACCATCCTAAAATTTTTCCCCAAAATGTGTTAACTTAGCGGTAATTTCGCCAAAAATTGGGCAAATTTGTCGGACGAGTTAAATGTCCTCTAACGCCTTATTTTTGAAAAATGTGGCCACGTGGCCGAGGCTAAGGCCAATGGCCTGCCCCCGCTGCACTACTCTCCGTCAGTGGTTGTGTGCTAGTGGTGAGACCAAGGGATGGCCTCCATGGGCTGGCCCTACCCCGAATTGGTGCGCAAGTGATATTTAAATATAACCCAAGTTCTATATGGTTAAGAAACAAATGCGATAGCATGTTGGTGGAGGATTTGGACTTGTTGTGTGAGGTTGCGGGTTCGACCCCCGCTGCCTCTACCCAGACTTGACCCATAATTTTGGTGGTCCCCAGGCTGCCACGTGGTGGCCTCCCGCTGGGCCATGTGTCAGCTCGTGGTTGGCCACCAATCCAACGAATTAAAAATGTAGAATTTCGTCCAATAAAAAATTGACGCTTGTCACCCTACCATTCGTCGGAGGAGCCCATTGACCAATCAAACTACCACATAGATCTACCCAATTAGCACTACGTTAGCAGTACAAATTGCTCACTGGGCTATCACATTTTGCAAAAATTCCCTTGTTTGGGAAAGTGGAAAAACATGATTCTGGGATAATACAGTGTCTGTTTCGCGTGAAACGAGTTGCATTGGATTTAGGATGATGAGAATTATGCAGTCACCCAGGTTCCACACTGATCCCACAACTTTAAATTTTGAGCTATTTTTTGAGCACCTAATCATTCCTCGCCACTGGAAGCCTTTTAGACTCCAAAAGATCAATTTCGGTTGTACAACGGGTGAGGGTACAGTTACCTCACCTTTCCAATATTGATTTGTTTGGCCTCTGAAGAATTTTTTCCCTTGAGCTCCACTCGAAGGTAATCCACATTCTCTCGTTTTGAAGACCTTGTTCTTCTGTCAAGAATTGTGTCTTGCTATAATTCATCAAGGTATTCAGGAGAAAAATCCTCTATGGAAGGAATTTGGACATTTTCTCCTTGATCTTCAATCAAATGAGGCTCATACAACCTTGAGTTTTCAACATTAACAACAACATAAATTTGCATAGATGAAGGAAAATCCAACCTGAAGGAATTGTTACCAATATTTTCCAAAATTTTGAATGGACCATATCTAATTGGTTTCATTTTTTTACCTTCTCCTTGTAACCTTTATTTGCTAATGTGAAGCCAAACTTCATCACCAACTTGGAACTTGTGATCTACACGATGCTTGTCGTGCCTTGCTTTGTACTTGCCTTGGCTCTTTTCAAGTTGTTTTTGAACTCTTTGGTGTAGCCATTGGATTTGTTCAATGAACCTTCTTGCTTTGTCTATGTCACTATGAACATAAATAGCAACATCTTTTCCAAAAATGAAATCCAAAGGAGACTTAGGCAAGTATGCCAAACATGCCTTAAATGGTAATATTTGAGTTCAAGAGTGCTTGGCTTGGTTGTAAGCATGCTGAATATAGTGCAAATGTTCATCCCACAACTTAGGATGCTTGCTGTAATACCCACAAAGAAGATGTATCACTGTCCTTTTCACCACCTATGTTTGACCATCTGTTTGCGGATGAAATGTTGTACCCTTTTTCAATTTGGTGTCCATGAATCCCCACAAGCTTGACAAAAAATTCCCAATAAAGCGAGAACCTTGATCACTAACAATGGATGTGGGAAATCCAAAATGCACCCATACATTCTAAAAGAATAACTGAGTAGTTTGTTCAGTTGTAGTTTTCTTTTTACATGGCATCAAAAGACACATTTTGCTGAACCTATCTGCAACTACACAGAAATAATCATGACCTCTTTTTGATAATGGAAGACCTCCTACAAGATCCATAGAAACACTATCCCATGGTCGTGAAGGAACCAGAAGTGGTGTTTACAATCCTAACTTCCTATTTCTAGGCTTACTGATTGCACATAATGAACATCCTTTAATAAAACGTGACACACTTTCAAGCATACGAGGCCAATAACAATACCTTTGTAGATGTGCCACTGTCTTACTTACACTGAAATGACCAACATTAAGAGAAGTATGTGCCTCTCTTATGATGTTGATTCTTTCTCCCTGTGGAATACAAAGCTTGCCAAGATGGTAAAAGAAGTTATCATGTAAATGATAATCCAATTCCTCTACTTGGTTACATTGACTCAAGCTTGCATAAACATCTAGAAAGTCATTGTCTAATGCATATTGCTCAATATAACATTCATGCAAAACATAATTATGCTTGAGTAAAATGGTTGCACTAATAATAGGCCTAGAAATCATATCAACAACTTTATTGTAGATACCTTTCTTATACCTTATTACCAAGTGGAATTGTTGAAGAAAACCCATCCATTGAAAGTGCCTTGATTGCTGCAACTTAGATTGAGATTGCAAGTATTGCAATGACTAATGATTAGTGTGAATGATTGTTTCCTTACCCATAAATTAGTGTTTCCACGTTTTCACACTTTGCACCAATGCATACCATTCCTTGTCATATGTAGGATAATTAATCTCTGCACCAATGAAAGTTTCCGAATGAAAACAAATAGGATTACCATGTTGCATGAGGACTGCACCCATGGCATAGTCACTAGAATAAGTCTGGATCTCAAATTACTGTCTCAAGTCTGGAAGTGCAAGTACTAGAGCTGAACTGATCTTTTCCTTCAATGCATCAAAGGCCTTTTGTTGTTTTCCTCCCTACTGAAAAACCTTTTTCATACTTGTCAATGCATACAAAGGAGCTGCTATAGAAGAAAAGTTAGCAATGAATTTCCTCCAATATTGGGCTGCTCCCAAAAACATCTTACCTCAGTAACTGTATTGGGCCTTGGCCAATTCAAAATGACATAAACCTTGGAGGCATCTATTTTCAACTCACCTCCTCCAAAAATATGACCAAAGTAAACTAAATAAGTTTTTCCAAACTCACACTTTGACATCTTTAAATACAACTATTCTTTCTTTAAGACATCAAGTACTTTCCCACATGCATGACATGTTCATCACGAGATTCACTGAAAATTAAGATGTCATCTAAGTAGAATATAAAAAACTCATCAAGAAATGGCCTCAACACATCATTCATCACATGCATGAAGGTAGCAGGAGCATTACATAAACCAAAAGGCATAACTAGCCATTCAAACAAACCTTGTTTTGTTTTGAATGTTGTCTTCCAAATGTATCCTTCAGCAATTCTAATTTGATGGTAGCCACTCCTTAAGTCCAACTTAGTAAAATAATTTACATCTTTCAAATGATCAAGTAAATCATCTATTCTAGGCAGTGGGTAACGGTTCTTTACAGTAATCTTGTTCAATGCATGGAAGTCCACACACATGCGCCATGTTCCATCCATATTTGGCACCAATAGAATAGGTAAACCACATGGCGAAGAAGATGGCCTGATGACCCCTTTAACCAACAACTCTTGAATTTTCTTTTTAATTTCTGCACTTTCCATCACTGACATCTTGTACATGCTAATGTTAGGAAGAGGACTATCTTGCTGCAATTGTATCTCATGTTGGATTCCTCTCTTGGGAGGCAATCCTTTTGGTTCCTGAAACATTTCATCATATTAGTTAACAACATCAACCAATTCAGATTTCAATGATGAATCACAACCTTGAAAAGCTTCATTATCAATGTCATTCTTGGGTTTGATAATTAGAAGCACAAAATTCTCGCTTGAATTCACTAGTCTTTTCATCTACCCCGCATTAATAAGTGAAAGATTTATTTTCTTGCTATGAGCTCTCATAATATATTCTACTCCATCTTTGAACAAATGGTATATTTGTTTTCATTTCTATAATATAGATTTTCTATCATAGAGATACATGCTGCCCAAAACTATACTACATATTAGTCTAATGACACAACATCAAGCTCCACTTCATCTATGAAATTTGCAGTAATGACGAATTTCAGTTTAAATTTTCTAGTTACCTGCAATTGTGCATTGTCACACACCCATCCAAATGAATATGGTTTATGGTGTGGAATGCTTTCCAAGTTTAAACTTTTGACAATGTTTTCAAAGATGAGATTGGCTTGACAACCACTATAAAAAAGAGTATCAATTTTGCTATGTTTTGAGATCACCCTTATGTGAAAAAGTTCTATCCTCTTCTTTTCATTTGGAGTTTCATTGTGTGAATTTGAAGTACTAGTGCTAGAAATGGATTCTTTTCCCTTCATACCCATGGCTGTAATTTTAGTTTCATCACCCAAATCGGATCCCAAATCATGTTGAGTGGTTGCAATTGTCTTTTGTTTTCCCTTCTTGTTGAATTTATTTGGTTTCATTTTGGGATGAAGCTTCCAACAGTGAGCTTTATCGTGACACACTTTGGAACAATTCTTGCATGTTAATTACTCTCCTTCCTTCTTAATAGATACATTTTTCTTTCCCTTCCCTTTGAAACTCTTTTCTTTTCCTTTACCCTTAAATGGATTTTTACTACCCTCTTCTGGACTGTTTTTCTCTCTTGCCTCAAGATGAGTGGCTTTCACACACACCTCATCTAGATTATTGGGATTAAACATAAGGATAGTATGACTAAGGTAACTGTGTAAACACCTATGTACTTAAACAATGTGTCTTGTGATTGAAAGTCTATACCTAACATTAGAGACCTTTTTCTAAATTCTTGGGTGTAATCTTGCACATTTTGACCTTTAAGTTGTTTAAAGTTATGCCAATTCATGATGAATTTATGCATATAAGCTAGAGGGTAGAATTGTGTAATGTCCCTTCCTAAATAATTTCGGAACAAGATTTAATTTTGTATTATGGGGCCAATTTTGGAGTTAGTGGATCCCATTCGATGCTATTAGGAGATTAGAGTAGGAGAAGATGTTTTGCTTTAAAATTAAGTTACACATGGAGGCCACCCTCACTAGGGAATTATGCACTCCCTAGTTCGATATGCATAGAGAGGGAGATAACTTTTGCATGGCATTGGTTAAGTGGGGCCCATGATGGAGGGAAAAATGGAGGGAAAATTCCCCCACAAAACTATATAAGGAGGGCAACTCTCTCTTCTCAAATCATTCATGAGCCTATATCAATTTCTCTTCGTTAATCGAGCTTCTTAGCAGAGTCACTGGATTTTTAGCACGATTTCTTTAGGCAGAGACCTCATCCTTTCTTCGGGGGACTTCAAGTGCCACCCTAGGAATATTTCCTTCATTTCTTTAGGAGGAGATTCTCGTTGTGGTTTCCAGCAGTAGCATTTACTTCCAGGTGGTGCGTATTTTGGAGGTTGTAGAGAGAGAGGAAGTCGATTTGTTTGTGGAGCTAAGTAGGAGAGTTTTGCTGTGAGATTTCCCATAGGAGAGGCTAAAGAGGATTTCTAGCCTTTGGGGGAGTTTGGGTGCTGATTGGGCTTCAAGTTTGGCAATGTGATTTTCGCACTTCCTGGGCCAGCGTAGAAGCATTGTGTGGGAGCTCATCTGGTGGGTAGAGTATCAGACATTGAGGCTGATCTTTGCTGTGGAGGTTAGAGGAGATACTTGGAGTGGTTTTTTCTTCCATTTCAGAGCTTATAGGAGGACTTTGTGGGCATTTCTTGCAAGCCGTTTTGCTATAGCTTCTTGGAGGGCATAGGCCATAGAGGAGGTCAAAATTGGGTGGTTGGAGATAGGCCAAACCCTTTTTGGGTTTTTATGAGTTTTGGCCAAGGAGTTTGTGGCTGAAATTTCAGAACTTTCTGAGCACCAGAGGTGGGGTTTCTTGTGGCACCTTTCTAGCCAGCAGTTGTTGTAGTTGGGAGACAACGCAGATCTTTAGAGGAGTAGTTCTTTTCTAGCGTTTGGGATTACTGTTGACACCTAGGTTCTATCTGTATTGCCCTTGAGGAAAGCCCATGTGCTCTTTCCATACTATTGTACATTGCTTCATTACTAAATAAAATGGCTCAGTTGGTTCCCATTTCTATTGTGTATTGAGCATTTGCTGATAGTTTAATTTTTCTGTGCAATAATCGAATTGGATTTTGTGTATCACTGTTTTTTGAAGTTTAGAATGTTACAGTGGTATCATAGCTTAGATTCTGGCTCAGTTATGGGGAAAATTTTCTACGAGTGAAGAAGACCGACATAATATCACTTATAGAGGGCAGAAGTATTGGAGCAGCGAAATGGAGTTGGAGATTACTCCAGACATAGAGGATCGTGGGAAGGCTGCAGTAGCAGAAGATATGGGTGAGCCCAAGAGCAAGGAAGAGATGGATTTCGATAGTCTCTTGAAGGCTTTGAATGATTTGGCAAAGGGGCAAAAGGAGATTTTGGACGAGATCAAAATGCAGAATCGGGAGCGAAGCACTCACCGTGAGTTTGTAGTTGGAGAGACTTTTGGGGCCTCTCAACAGTTCGATCATCCTTCTTTCACTGCCCAGTGTCCATCCACATGTGAGACATCTCGAGCTATTTTAACCTCTTTTATACCTTTGGTGCATGAAGAGACTGGTGGAGGTGAGGATTCATTATTAATGGGGGATTATTTCTAAGAATGGTAATCCATGGGGGTAGACTTCAGAGAAGCTCTAACCTTCAGAGAATTTTGCAAGATCAAGCAGAACGAGAAGGGGAAAGGCTATGGTACTCAAAACTATGAGCTACATCGTTTTATTGGGAAAATGTATTTTCCCTACATATGATGGCACTTCCAAGTGCACAACACGTGCCTGGGTGGAGAAGCTGGACATATACTTCCAGTTGAATCGAATGACAGAAGTAGAATCCATCAAGATGACCACATTGCACCTAGAGGGGGAAGCACGAGATTGGTGGTTTCACGGTTTGTCCACTCTAGGACATGTCAGAATGACCTCCTATGAGGAGTTCACACGGAGAGTAGTGGAGCACTTTTATCGAAAGGACCCAGAGGCTCACTTCAGGGAATTGAGCCAACTCAAGAAGACAAGGCATCCAGAGCATTATATCTTATAGTTTTTTAGGGTCTCTACCATGGTGCCTGATTTTTCAGATACGAGGAGAGTATACACATTTGTGTAGGGATTGACAAAGCCATTGTGAGGACTAGTGAAGTCTCGTAAACCATCGACTCTTCTGGAGCCAGTATCTTGCACTTAGGATTTGCAGGGGGCCATTCCCAAGGCTCGAGCTCCATTTCCTACATGCACTCCCTACCCACAAAAGGGAAGTGACACTTGTGCACCTACAGAGAAGAGAGAAACCCAAGGACAAGGCCCGTTGGATGACGAGACAAGGAGAGACCTCAGGAAGAATAAGTTATGCTTTACATGCCATGAGCCTTGGGCACCTAGTCATCAGTGCACAATAGGCAGGGCCCATTACATCAAAGTCTTCTCAGACAATGATCAGGAAGATGAGGAGGAATTGGAGTTTGGTGGTGGGGACAATGAGGAGACAACAGGGAAAGTACCACCACCACCGCCACCTCAGGGAAGAGCATCCTTCGCACCAAAAGGGGAGTCCAGCTTCCTTGTGCGGGATTCCCAAATTCTTGACCTTGAGGATTAGAGGTATGGTACAGGGTAGCGTGTCTCAGTCTCGGTAGATAGTGGGTCCACCCAAATTTTATTGATGCTTAGATTGTCTAGAGGAGGGGCATCACCACTACAGGGTTTGAGGGATTTTCAGTCCTAATTACCAGGGGACAAGGCTATGTTGTGTACTCGATATGTTCCCGCTTTGATAGTGACTATGGGGAACTATTCAATGAAAGACCGCTTTTTCGTTGTGGATGTATCAGACACCAATGTGGTGCTGGGAGTCTAATGGTTGTATTCCAGTTACCATCGATTGGAAAAAATTGGTGATGGAGTTTACAGGGCCATATGGAAAGCTGATGGTTCTTAGGGGCATGCATCGTACCCCCCTCAGACAGTTTCAGCTCACCGGATGGAGGCTGATTTGAGGCGTGGAGACATAGCATGGATAGTAGATATGAGGATTTCATAAGTTGGGGGAAGGCCACACCACCACATCCAGACATACAGGCGGTACTGGATAAATATCCGATAGTTTTTGGAGATACACCACTGGGGCAACCACTTGACAGAGGATTTGATCACACTATAGAGTTGAATCCCAGTGTTTAGGTAGTCATCACCACACCCTATAGGCATCCCAAATACTATAAGGATGAGATCAAGAGAGCCATCGAGGAGTTTTTGGCATTGGGTCATATCAGACCAAGTTCTAGTCCCTTTGCTTCCTCAGTTGTGTTGGTGAAGAAGAAGGACAAGACTCTTCACATGTGTGTTGACTACATGGCCTTCATCAAGAAGACGTTGAGGAACATGTATCCCATTCCGTGCATTGACGAGTTGATGTACGAGCTTAGAGGGGCCAAGTAATTCTCTAAGATAGATCTGCAATGGGGGTATCATCAGATTCGGGTGAGAGAGGAGGACATTCTGAAGACAACCTTTAGATGTCATTATGGGCATTTCGAGTTCCTAGTCATGCCCTTTGGGTTGACTAATGCACCGGCTACTTTTTAGTCATGTATGAACCATGTGTTCCGAGGCTAGCTGAGGAGGTTTGTACTGGTATTCTTTGATGACATCCTGATCTCTAGCAGGACATGGGAGGAGCACCTGCAACACTTGAAGACAGTCTTGCATATATTGGAGGAGCAACAGTTCTATGTGAAAGTTTGGGTTGACAGAGATACTTTATTTGGGACACATCATTGGTGTAGATGGGGTCAAGGTGCATGAGGAGAAGGTTCAAGCCATTTGAGATTGGCCAGAACCCTGTGATGTGACAACATTGATAGGGTTTTTGGGCATCTGTACTTATTATCGAAAGTTCATGAAGGGCTGTTCACAGTTGGCAACACCCCTAACTAATCTGACTAAGGAAGGGGCCTTTGCATGGAGCAAGGAATCTTAGACAACATTTGATCACCTCAAGGAGGTGATGAGTTGTTGTCTGGTTCTAGAACTTCCATATTTTTCTTAGCCTTTCACATTGGAGTGTGATGCATTAGGTGTAGTGATTGGGGAAGTCTTCTACCAAGATGGGCACCCCATTTCTTTTGAGAGTAGGAAGCTTCTACCTCATGAGATGTCATATACCATTTACGACAAGGAGATGTAGACCATAATGCATGCATTAGCCAAATTTAGACAGTATTTGGTGGGGAATTGATTTCAGGTGAAGACAGACCACAACAATCTTCGCCATTTTATGGGGCAGCAGGGCCTCAATGGTAGACAACAAAGATGGGTTAGCAAAGTGTAGGAATATGATTTTGATATTGAGTATGTGCGGGGAAAGAAAAATGTAGTGGTGGATGCACTATCTAGGAGACCAACTGGGCTTTCACTCATGAGCATCTGTCATGACTGGAAGGCCCAGTTACTAGTAGAATACTCCAAGGATCATCGGGCGTGCGACATCTTGGAGGCTAGCTATGTAGATGAGCGCTACAGGGTGATGGGTGAGGTCATTTATTATAAGGGACACATATTTCTGGTTTTAGAATCACAGTTGAGGAAGCGCGTCCTTCGAGCAGCTAATGATTCTCCTTTTTCTAGGAACAAGGAATTTAGGAAGACATATATGGAAGTGATAGAGCACTTCACTTGGAAGGGCCTCAAGGGAGATGTATTAAGGAATGTACATGAGTGCGAAGCTTACCAGAGGAGTAAGGGAGAGTTGACCTATCCAGCATGATTTCTGTAGCCTCTTCCCATCCTTGAGGGGAAATGGGAGAGAATCTCTATGGACTTCACTACTGGGCTTCCCTCAGTACAAGGGAAGGATTGTATTTTTGTAGTGGTCGATCAGTTGGCCAAGTTTTCACACTTCTTTACCATACCAACATGATCTTCAGCTTCACAGGTGGCAGAGTTGTTCTTCAGGGAGGTCTTTCATCTGCACAGACTCCTGAAGACCATAATCAGTGATATGGATAACCGATTCATGGGAGGATTCTGGAAGGAGCTCTTCAGATTAGTTGGCACTGAGCTCACCCCGAGCACCAACTATCATCTATAGATTGATGGTCACACATAGAGGGTGAGCAAGTGGTTATAGGGCTATCTTAGGACTTATGTGATAGGGTAGTAGAGGGATTGGATTCGATGGTTGCACTTGGGAGAGTATTGTTACAACACCATCTATCATATGTCCATTGGTATGACTCCTTTCAGTTCTTTATATGGTTATGATGCTTTATATTTTGCTGATACTATTTTTGGAGACTGCAGGGCCCCAAAGGCCAAGGATTGGATCCTGGAGAGCCAAGATATCCTCAAGGTTCTTAAGGATAACTTATAGGTAGCCCAGAACTAGAAGAAGATGTATGCTAATCGACATCGAGTAGAGAGACATTTTGAGGAGGGTGACTTGGTCTACCTTTGATTGCAGCCGTACTGACAGTCCACACTCAAGTAGAAGGGGGAAAGCTGCAACTGAGATTCTTTTGGCTGTATAGAGTGAGCAGAAGAGTTGGAGAGGTGGTTTACGAGTTGGAGCTACCACCAGGGAGCAGGATTCATAACATATTTCATATATCATGCCTCAAGAGGGTGTTTGGGCAGCAGGTTACAACAATCATGGAGTTGCCTCTGCTTAATGATGAGGGGCATTTGATCTTAGAGCTAGAAGCCATCTTGGAAACTAGAGAGAGGAAGCTTAGGAGCAGGATAATCAGAGAACATTTGGTGCAATGGAAGAATCTACTGGATGAGGATGCTACTTGGGAGGGAGAGCACATTTTGGAGCATATGACATTGAAGTTGCTTGGGGATAAGCAACATTTGGGAGGGGAGGATTGTAATGTCCCTTCCTAAATAATTTTGGAATAAGATTTAATTTTGTATTATGGGGCCAATTTTGGAGTTAGTGGACCCCATTCGATGCTATTAGGAGATTAGACTAGGAGAAGATTTTTTGTTTTAAAGTTAAGCTACACATGGAGACCACCCTCACTAGGGAATTACACATTCCCTAGTTCAATATGCATAGAGAGGGAGATAACATTTTCATGGAATTGGTTAAGTGGGGCCCATGATGGAGGACAAAATGGAGGGAAAATTCCCCCAGGATAACTATATAAGGAGGGCAACTCTCTCTTCCCAAATCATTCATGAGTGTATATCGATTTCTATTGGTTGCTCGAGCTGCTCAGCCGAGTCACTGGCTGTTTAGCACGGGTTCTTCAGGCAGAGAGCTCATCCTTTCTTCAGGGGACTTCGAGTGCCACCCTAGGAAGGTTTCCTTCATTTATTTAGGAGGATATTCTTGTTGTGGTTTCCAGCAGTAGCATTTCCTTCCAGGTGGTGCGTATTTCTGGAGGATGTAGGGAGAGAGGAAGTCGAGTTGTTTGTGGAGATGAGTAGGAGAGTTTTGTTGTGGGATTTTCCATAGGAGAGGCGAAAGAGGATTTCCAGCCTTTGGGGGAGTTTGGGGGATGATTGGGCTTCAGGTTTGGCAGTGTGATTTTCACACTTCCTGGGCCAACGCAGAAGAAGTGTGTGGGAGCTCATCTAGTGGGTAGAGTATCAGTCCTTGAGGCTGATCTTTGCCATGGAGGTTAGAGGAGATATTCAGAGTGGTGTTTGCTTCCATTTCAGAGCTTGGAGGAGGACTTTGGGGCCATTTCTTGTAGGCTGTTTTGTTGTAGCTACTTGGAGGGCATAGGCCATAGAGGAGGTCGAAATTGGGTGGTTGGAGAGAGCCCAAACCCTTTCTGGGTTTTTCTGGGTTTTGGCTAAGGAGTTTGTGGCTGAAATTTTAGAAATTTCTAAGCACCAGAGGTGGGGTTTCTTGCAGTACCTTTCTAGCCAACAATACCTTTCCAACTGGGAGACAACACAAAGCTTTAGAGGAGCAATTGTTTTCTAGCATTTTGGATTACTGTTGACACCTGGTTTTTGTCTAGATTTCCCTTGAGGCAAGCCCTGGTGCTCTTTCCATACTATTGTACATTGCTCCATTACTAAATAAAATGGCTCAACTAGATCCCATTTCTATTGTGTATTGAGTATTTGCTGATAGTTTAATTTTTTTGTGCAATAATTGAATTGGATTTTGTGTATCACTGTTTGTTTAAGTTTGGCACATTACAAATTGTCTTTTAATTGAAGCAATTAAATCATACCAAGAAATTGAGATCATACTGTGTTTTTTTATCTCTTCTTGTGTCTTTGATTCCCGCCATACTAGTGTTGCACCCTCCATCCTCAAGGAAGCTAATTAAATGTTTATGTCATACTCTTAAAGGTTTTAAATTTTGCAATAGACCTCCAACTAATGAACCCAATTATCAAGTTTCTCTGCATTCACTTCACCATTATACATGGGTAGTTCAAATTTAACATCAAGTTTTAACAAGGGTGATTTACCAATGCCTTTTGAGGTATGTTGATGAGTATGAGTAAGGGTTGTGTTAGTGGAAGAGGGTGAAGATGCCCGTGAAGAAGAAGATGAAGAAGATGGTGGAGAGGTCGGAGGTTTATCTCCATTTCCATTACCTCCTCTTGAAGAACCTTCTCCTTCGGGAGGTTTGGAGCTTTCACCCTGCAATCTGATATTCCTCTTTTCATAGATGACATTCACCATCTCTATCATATCAAAGAAAACCTTCTTGAAGACCTTCTCATCCTCTGTCATGTTTGTAGGCTCTCCTTCATGAGACATGCTCACTGAAGTCTCAACTGAAACTTGAGGAAGAACTGGTGGTGGAGATTGTGGAAACCTTGCCCTCCTCCCCCTTGACCCAACTTCAGGGCTTTCAACCTTGCCTCTCCTCTCTTGAGTTTTAACCTTGTAAGCATGATATTCACTTCCAAACAGTTAAATCCTTCTTGCACAAATAAAACCAAGAGCTCTGATACATAATGTGATATGATTGAGAAAATTAGTTTTTGCTATGCTAAAATTTCTTTTCAGAATATATTAAATATGCTTGAGGATTTAGAAAATTATTTGCAAGTTTAAACATGGGTTTTTCAGTGCTTTTATGTAATTTTTATGTGAAAATTAACATAAACAAATGATTGAACATCAACGTATAACATACATAAGCATCACCATAAACAATATCATAACAACACATGATGAAGGAGTTCACCCCTCTTGGGCTACGTCTCCTTGGTCCAACTTCTAATGGCTTGGCCCTCTTTATTATGATAAAAAATGTGAATACATCAGTTTACAATGCTCAGAAAGCTCTGAAACCTATTCTAATGGCTCCAGAATGCCCAAAAATGCCTGTGTAGCCTCTTTTCACTCCTGATTTGGTAAAAACTAAAAAAGTTATGGCCTTTCCCAATATTTTGCTAATCGCATCGTAAATTTCACAAAATCCGGCACCATCCTACAATTTTGCCCCAAAATGCATTAACAAAGCGACAATTTCATCGAAAATCAAGCGAATTTGTCAGACGCGTTAAATGTCCTCTAATGCATTATTTCGGAAAAATGTGGCCATGTGCCCGACGCTAAGGTCAACAACCTGCCTCTGCCGGCCGGGTCCCTGCACTGCTCTCCACTGGTGGTCATGTGTTGGTGGTGTGACTAAGGGTCAGCCCCAACGGGCTGGCCCTACCCCAAATTGGTGCATAAGTGATATATAAATATAACCCAAGTTCTATATGGTTAAGAAACAAATGTGATAGCGTGTTGGTGGAGGTTTTGGACTTATTGTGTGAGGTCATGAGTTTGACCCCCGCTACCTCTACCCGAACTCAACCCATAATTTTGGTGGCCCCCAAGCTACCATGTGGTGGTCTCCGGTTGGACCACGTGTCAGCTTGTGGTTGGCCAACAATCCAGCCAATAAAAAATGCAGAATTTCATCCAATAAAAAACTAACACTTGTGAGCCTACCATTTGCCAAAGGAGCCCGTTGATCAGTCAAATTGCCACATAGACCTACCCAGTTAGCACCATGTCAATAGTACAGACTGCTGATTGGGCTATCACATTTTGCAAAAATTTTCCTGTTTGGGAAAACGAATATAACATGATTCTGGGAGCATACGGTGTTCATTTCACGTGAAAGCAGTTGCGCTAGATTCAGGATGACGAGCACTACATGGTTGCCCAGGTTCCACATCGATCTGAAAACTTTGAAATTTGAGCTATTTTTGAGCACTTCATCAACCATCATCTATTTTTGAAATAAGTGTTGAAGAATCTAAGGCAGGATGATATTAGTGATTCTTCTAACTATGATAACTGTTTGTGATTTCCTTTTACTTATTATGATTATCTTCTTCTTCTTATTATTATAGTGTGTTCTTCAATCATCAAACAACTACCAAAACAAGAAGATCAACAAGATACAAGTACACAAGATGTAGGCTCCAAACCAAAGAAAAACCTCTCCTCTTGTGAGGAAAACCCTTCAATCTCTTCTTATAGATTCTTTACTGATGAATACCAGGACCATTGACCAACATTGAAGCCCTTCCAAGACCAAGATCAACTTCTCAAGATTGTTCTTGCTTCACTGCCTTCCAAACCCAACAAAATCTCTTTTGGAAACACTACTTCGACCTCTAGCCACAAATTTTCATCCCTAACTATAGATATACAACTTCGGTCCCTCAACTATAGCTTCTACTTCACACGTGTGGATTAGAACTGCTTCTTCGTTGCCTCCAGTTTCCTCACTTGACCTAATTTGTCTTTTGGATCTAGAAGGGGACTTTGTTGGCCCTTCCTTCAACTCTTTTTCACCAAATCGAACCTCCACAACAAAACCCTAGCCCGATAACAGAAAACCTAGCAAAAAGCTGTAGAATTTCAACCTTCTTCTTCGCACGTGTGGGGAGTAAGAGAGAGAGAGGAACCCAAAACACTTCTTCTCCTTCTTATGCCTTCTTCGCTTGCCTTTTTTTCTTCTTCATTCTCATGAGAGAGAAAAGATTGAATTTGTCCAAATGAGGTCGAACTGACTTCTATATATAGGTCTTCCAGGGGTACGAATTTCAACTTCTAGGCTAACTTGATAGGCTAGCAAGCCGACTTGGTCTTGGCAGGCTTAGTAAAATACAAAAATATTTTTTTTACAATATACAATATGCTCAATGAGTTCTTCATGCTATGAAAATGTCCCTATTTGATTTCTTTCACCTAGGATAATCCTAGAAGCACTTTCAATTAGTGTTTTACCTATAAAATAAATTTCTTGGGAAAGAAACCCAAGATCAATAATAATAATAATCATTTTTCTCTCTTTTACAAAATACAAGAATAAAAAATGCATTTCATCTTTATGAAGACCGAACCTAGTTACATTGTCTTCAACACTCCCTCTTAACTAGGGAGGTATTCATATATGGTACATGGCTATTCTCAATATTAAAGAGATCTCATAAGAAGAGTCAGACTAGTAATCCATTTGTATAGCATTATTATAACCAACATTGTCACATAGCAAGGCCTTGACTAACAACTCTATCTCTCAATAGATCAGAGCACTATGTTGGTGAGACCAATGATTATAGACACATTCATCATTGTCTTTCAAGGCACATACCCACCTGGGTGTTCACCAAGTATGACCTTCTAGGACTATTCTTATCTTGGGTCCCCAACCCTCAAAGAATATTGGTACTCTTGCCTACTCTTATCTTGGATGTCCTACCACATCGTCAAAGAGTATCGGATGACATATGATTACTCAATCCTCCATTCTTCCTTCCAAAATGAAGACAAAAATGATGTGTCTATCTCTCCCTTTCAACGTGGGAAGATATGTCAACCGATCCAAGCTTGTTTCTAAAATACACAAGCTTCTTATTGGGAAGAAACTTTGTCAAAATATCAGCGGTTTGATCATTAGTGTGGATATACTCCAGCTTTAGTACACCATCTTGTACCAACTTTCGAATGTAGTGGTACCTGTTGTTTATGTGCTTCATCTTTCCATGAAATATTGGGTCCTTAGACATCCTAATACAACTAGTATTATAACAATGTATTATGGTAGGATCCAACGGTCTTGCAAATAGATCAAATAACATCTATCTTAACCAGACCACTTCCCTACTTACTTCATAGGCTACAATGTAATTGGCCTCAACACTACTCAAAGCCACTATCTCTTGCTTTCTTCTCATTTAAGAGACCACGAAGGATCCCAAGCTAAAACATCATCATGTAGTGCTTCTTTCATCCTTCTCACTGCCTCCCCAATCAGAATTAATAAATCCTTCAAGATGAAAATATTTTCCTTTTTCATAATTCAGGCAGTAATGGACAGTTCCCTGCAGATATCTCAGTATATTCTTGGGAGCTATCCAATGATCATGTCTAGGCTCCATCTAAAATTGAATGAGAACATTTACTGCAAAACATATGTCTAGCCGAGTATTCACTAGATACATGAGGGAGCCAATTAGTTGTCAGTACTTAGGATCCATTGGACTAGATTCAAAATTCCTTAACATTTTCAAGTTTGTGTTCATTGGAGTTGTCATGGGTTTCTGTTGCATCATATTCAATAGCTCGATCGCATAATTTCCTTTTCCTAGGAAGATTTTGTTCGGTTCTTGCCAAATTTCTAGTCCCAGATAATAATGCATAAGTCCTAGATCCTTCATATAGAATTTGGATGCCAACATTTTTTTACACTCTTGAATTCTTTCTTCATTACTAGTTAATGGATGATCATCTACATATAGAAGAATGATGACAGGTTCATCATTCTCTACTTTGATGCAGAGATTGGGATCTAATGTGCTTTTCCTGAAACCCAGCCTTTGCAAGTATGCATCCATTCTAGCCTACCATGCCCTAGGAGCTTGCTTGAGGCCATAAAATCCTTTCTTCAATCTTCAAACATGAGTTTCTCTATGCTTTACTTCGAATCCCAATGATTTCTCTATATATACTTATTCATCTATGGTACCATTCAAGAATGTTGTTTTGACATCCATTTGATGTACCTTCCATCCCGTTGATGTTGCTAGAGATATAAGAGATTATATCGTGGTATACCTTGTTGTGGGAGTAAAGCTTCATAGTCAATGCCTTCTTCCTGAGAGAAGCCTCGAGTCATGAATATAACCTTAAATTTATCTATGCTTCCATCTATAGCATGCTTGATCTTATACAACCACTGATTTATTTTCTGGTCTTGGGACAATTTCCCAGACTCCATTCTTCATAATAGATTGGTATTCCTCATTCATTGTATTCTTCCATTCTTGGTGTTTGGCTGCTTCTTCTAAAGTGGAATGTTAATCTTCAATGAGCTTTGACATGTATGCTGCATATCGTGAGTATCTTTTCAGTTTCTTTCTCTCCGTGAATCTTCCTCTTACAATGTGACCTTTTGCTTCTTGAAGTGTAGAAGTTAGCCAGTTAGGTCTCTTTCTTCTTTAGAGAGATTGGTTCATTGGGACCTTCTCCTTCATTATGAGAGACTTCTTAGTCCTTTTTTAATTCTTCCTCAAACATAATAAGATCCTCCTCATCAGAATCAGATGGGGGATATTTAGATTTCTCGAAGGCAATGCTCTCATAAAAAATTACATCTCTGCTTACTTCTATTTGATGTCCTTCCTTTATGTAGATCATGTAAGTCTTGGAAGAGTTGCTATATCCAATAAATATTCCTTTCTTTCTTGCGGGATCTAGCTTATTTCTTTTGTCCTTGGGAATGTGAATATATACATGACACCCAAATATCCAAAGATGATCAATATTTGGTTTCTTCCCAGTGAAGACTTCTTTTGGAGTTATATTTCCAAGTGACTTGTGAGGACTTATATTTTGAATGTGTAGTGTAGTCTTCGTTGCTTCTCCCCATAGGAATTTCGGTAGATCTTGATCATGGAGCATAAGTTTGACAGTTTCTTCTATAGCTCTATTCTTTCGTTCAACTACTCCATTATGTTCGAGATTGTATGGAACTATAAGCTCCCTCTTAATCCCAGCCTCCTTACAAAAAGAAATGAGTTCTTTGGAACTATACTCACCTCCATTGTCTGACCTTCAAATCTTTATCTTTCTTTCTATAAGATTTTCTACATCTGCCTTGAATTCTTGAAATTTTATGAATACTACATCCTTGGATTTAAGTAAATAAACCCAAATTTTCCTTGAATGATCATCAATGAAAGTAACATAATATAAATGGCCTCCAAGTGATTTAGACATGGGACCACATGCATCAGAGTGGATGAGATTTAGAATCTCTTGAGCTCTAGATGTACTATTTGAAATGGTTTCTTTACATTCTTTCCAAGAGCAAAACATCTGTAGACTCCTTCATGACTTTCTTTGAGATTTGGTATCCCATTTACAATGGAGTTTAGAGTTGGAAAGATCTTGTAATGAAGATGGCCCAATATTCTATTCCAAAGTTCACACTTACTTATCTCAATGTGGACAAGGGCTTGATTTAGAGGAGATGAGAGTCTATAGAGTCTTCCTTCGTGAACTCCAATGGTTATAGATTTTTCAATGCTGGAATATTTAGCCCAAACCACTACTTTACCATCTATAAAAGAAACTCTATCTCATTTTCTTCTAATGATGAAATATAGATAAGATTTTTGCCCAAACCTAGAACTTATAGGATGTTGTTTAGATGGATGTTACCTCTTCCTTCTAGCTCAATTGATGTGGATCCAATTCCTTTTACTGAATAACTCTTGTTGTCACCAAGCTCCACAGAGTATGAGGACGTCCCTTTGGATAGGGTTTTGAGTTGCTTTTGATATCCAGTCATGTGTCTTGAATCTCCACTATCTTTCACCAATATATTTTCATCTTGACTTGTTCCAGTGAGGGCTGAGAACAATCCCTCATTCTTTGAAGACTTGAGATCTTTGGAAGAGAAGAGATTATTCCACACTGCCTTGAAATTTTGCATGATGAGACTTGCTAATCATGAACACTTTTCTTCAAGCTTCTTCATAATAGAGTTGACCTTCTTCACGCCTTGTGCGAACCATAGCTCTGATACCATGTTAAAGAATCTAAGGCAAGATGATATTAATGATTCTTCTAAGTATGATCATTGTTTGTGATGTCTTTTTACTTATTATGATTATCTTCTTATTATTATTATTATAGTGTGTTCTTCAATCATAAAAAAACTACCAAAAAAAGAATATCAACAAGATACAAGTACACAAGATGTACGCTCCAAGCTAGGGAAAAACCTCTCCTCTTGAGAGGAAAACCCTTCAATATCTTCTTATAGATTCTTTATTGACGAATACCAGGACCCTTGACCAACACTAAAGCCCTTCCAAGACCAATATAATCTTCTCAAGAATGTTCTTGCTTCACTTCTTTCCAAACCCAAAAGAATCTCTTACAAGAACACTACTTCGACCTCCAGCCACAACTTTTCAGCCCTAACTATAGATCTGCAACTTCGGCCCCACGACATCAGCTTCTACTTCACACATGTGGACTAGAACTGCGTTTTCTTTTCCTCCAGCTGCCTCACTTGACCTAATTTATCTTTTGGATCTAGAAGGTGACTTTGTTGGCCCTTTCTTCAACTCCTTTTCACTAGATCAAACCTCCACAACATAACCCTAGCCCAACAATAGAAAGCCTAGTGAAAAGTTGCAGAATTTCAACCTTCTTCTTTGCACATGTGGAGAGAAAGAGAGAGAGAGAGAGGAAGCCAAAACATTTCTTCTCCTTCTTTTGCCTTCTTCACTTGCCCTTTTTTGCTTCTTCCTTCGCATGAGAGAGAGGAATGAATGTGTCCAAATAAGGTCAAATTTTCTTCTATATATAGGTCTTATAGGGGTACGAATTCCAACTTCTAGGCTGACTTGATAGGCTGGCATGCAGACTTGGTATTGGAAGGTTCAGTAAAATACAAAAATAAATATTTTTACAATTTACAAGATGCCTTCTAGGGTCTTCATATTATGACAATGTCCCTATTTGATTTCTTTGGTCTAGGACAATCCTAGAAGAACTTTCAATTAGTGCTTGACCTATAAAACAAATTTCTTGGGCAAGAAACCGAGCTTAATAATAATAATAATCATTTTTTTTCTTTTACAAAATACAGGAATCAAAAGTACATTTCATATTTATGAAGACTGAACCTATTTACATTTTCTTCAACAATAAGAATGTCGAGGAAAGGCAAGATACCATTGATTTCACATTCCATAGTGAACTTAATGAAACTAGATTGATTATTAAAATGTTGGAAAAAGAGTTCCAACTTTTCCCAACATGAGATTAGATGACACAAGTGTCACCCACAACCCTTTTCCACATCTTAGGATGGAATAGATCAGAGGCCAATGGCTTAGATTCAAAGTCTTCCATGAACATATTAGCCACTACAGGGGAAAAGGGAGAACCCATAGCAACACCACAAGTTTTCTCATAGAATTCCCCTTCAAAACTGAAAAAGTAGATGTAAGACAAATTTCAACCAAATAAGATGTATCTGGGTCCATAATGCATTTGATGACTTCAATGGCCTCATTAATGGGATATTAGTGTACAAGGAGACCACATCGAAACTTACTTTTTAATCCTTTTACTTTTTTGACTCCAAAAATGGTGAATCATCCCCCCTAGTTGACATGATCATCTTGAATCCTATTGGTTTTTATAAAGTTTATTTTGGTTGTACATTTTTATTTTGAGACCCATTTTAGACCTCAAAATTTCTTTAATGAGGGATGTTGATCCTAAGTCAAATTCTTTCCTTGTGAAATCATTTTTCTGCCCATGTCCTCTACTTGGAAACAATGCCTTCCTCAACACCTCCAACTCATGTAATGCCTGCTTGCCACTAGAGTCCATATGAATCTTCCTTATCAATTATATCAAACTCAACACAGAAAAAGTTAAAAAACCTAACCTGCATCTACTACTAGAACAAATTAAGAAATTCAATCTCATGAACTAGTTTTTAAATAATTTTCTGGGCTATTCTTGCTCCTCTTTCATGGCAAAATAAAGCATGCATTTATGCCTTGTTGGTGGAACAATCATCTTGATTTCAAATTTACAAAAACTATGGACACAACCTTACCACCATAGTCTAGGGCTAACCACCACGTGCATGATGCTGTGTGAGATGCAAACCAGAGTCCAACACCATTTGATAATAGTGTGATGTGATGTCATGTACCTTTATCTCTGGCCATCACATAGATTTTATGCTCACAAATGGAACAACCATATCTATGCTTAGATTAAACTCCATCTCACCCTACTGGACGTTCATCTCCATCACCATATTTATGCTTCAGCTTCCACATGAGAAATTAAAAATAACAAACAAAACACCCTTACACGCATGTCATACAACTCTGCTTTCCAACGATTTACAAATTTTGTGTTGAAATGTGCAACAAGAAATGCTAAAAATAGCACTGCTATAAATAGTCGGGCTATAAATAGCAGTTCAGTCATTGTGGATCTTAGCAACAATGGGTGAAAAGTGAAAGTGCTAAAAATAGCTTTTCTAAAAAATAGCATTTCGAGATCCCTTCTTATTTTAGTCAATCCCTCTACTAAACATAGGAAGTAAAATTCGAATTTGATGTTAACATCTGTTTGTAAATTGATTAATTAATTCATCTTGAGTTAATTAGTTAAGGAATTATGAACATGAAGTCTATGTGAGGACATGAAACAGTTTCTCCTTTGATTGAGGGATTTATCCATCAGTTAAAGAGATAAGGATGAGTTGTAATTAGTTGGCTCAGTTAACTGAGTCAAGTCCAGTTAGATTAATTTAACAATTTGTTAGATTAATGAGAGTTCAGTTAGTTAATTCTTGCATGCATGTAACTACTATATTTCAGATAACTAAATATTCACTCATGGATAACTCATGTATGTTAGTTCAGTTAGAGACCCAATTGAGATCAGATGGAGGGACAGTGTACTATCAGTTGCAAGAATATTCCATTGTGAATATTCCTTGCATGCAGAAGGAATATTATTCCTTAAGGATTGCGCAGTTGGATCAAAGGTTATAGTGTGTGTGATGAGGCCAATCCACACATGTGATATCATTGGACCCCAATCAAAACTGTGCAAGGAAATAGGAGGCTTGGAGGACTTGAGGAAGATATATTCTATGTCTATTGAGTCTGTGCACTGTATTGTTTGATTACAGAGAGAGTAGCATAGCTTGAGAGCTAATTATTTTTGTAACTTGAACAAGATTTCCACTTGTATGATAATACAGAGTTGGGGTTTTACGCTGGTGCTTTCCCTAGTGTTATATCTTCTGTGTTATGGTTGATTATTTCTCATTCTCAGTTATATCTGTTCTTGGTTGATGTTGCTCATGTTTGATTAAGCTTCCACTAAATTGTTTGTAGAAGTAGATCAAGTGTTTTGCTTTAGTACATTTCATTACTAGGTGATCTACAGTGGGAATTTGTACATGGTATGGGAGAAATGGTGATCAAGGAAGAACAATATACAAGCAGAAGAAGTTCAAAGTTTGGTTTCTGAATATTGAATTGAGTTCTTATAACATCTATTTCACCGATGGCATTCAATGGTTTGAGACTCAAATATGCCCTTAATGGCAGTTCAAATTATATAGCCTGGAAGGATCTCATGGAGGCAGTGTTAGAAGATAACGGTCTAAAGGACTTCATTGATCAAGAAGCCCAGAAGTCTATTGATGCTACTCAACCGGCAGAATGGAAAAAGTGTGTGGCTAGAGCAAGGAGAATCATCTTGGAGGGAGTTTGATATCACATTGTCTTGAGCCTCCATGAAAAGGAGACTCCGTTTGTGATGTGGAAAACATTGAAAGATCTTTATCAAAATAGTAGTGATTAGAGGAAGATGGCGCTGAAAGATAAACTTCGAAAGATCAAGTACGAAAAGGGTGACACAATCTCTATGTTCCTGGACAAGCTCACCACCTGTAGGGATGAGCTTGGAAGCATAGGGATCGTGACAGTTGATGATGACATGGTGAGTCTTGCACTCCTCGGTCTTCCTAAGTGCTGGCATAGCTACTAGGAATCGGTTAATGGAAGAGAGAAACTACCAGATTGGGAATGACTTTGGTCGGATCTGATGCAGGAGGAGATAAGGTGAAGTACCAGAGATGGATCTTCATCAAAACAAGATGATGAAGAAAATCTAGCTTTAGCGAGTAAAGCTAAGAAAGGGAAAGGGAAGGCGTCCCAATCCAAATCTTCTCATGGTGGGAAGAAGGTTGACAAGTCGAAAGTGAGATGCTTTCATTGTCATGAAGTGGGCCATTATGCAATGAATTTTCCACTAAAGAAATCCAAGAAGGGTTCCTCCAAGGGATCTAATGGTGATGCATTAGCCTCAGAGTTTGAGCTAGATTTCTCACTTATCGCATGCATGGTTTCATCCATGGTGGGATGTGTTTGGTACCTAGACAGTGGAGCTTCTTGAATCTTTTCAGTACATTGGAGGAGAAGGATCTACAGATGCGGATTGAGATGGGTGATGATGGAAAGTATTGTGTCTCAGGTGAAGGTACAATTGTGTTTCAGAGGGAGCATGGTGCTCCTCTCACCTTATCTGCTGTGAAGTATGTGCCAGATTTTAAAAAGAATCATGTGTCCATTGTTATGCTAGAAGATAAAGGCTATGATGTGGTCTTTAGTAAAGGAAATTTTTTCTTGAGGCATATTGGCACTGGACAGACCAAGCGAATTGGGATTCGAGTAAAGAATCTCTACAAGCTGGAGGTAGATGACTATGTTGCAATGAGTTCCAAAGCAGAGGTGGTGCAAAGCCAAGATGTTGGTGAGCTATGGCATGGAAGACTAGGCCACTTGCATCATGGGGGCTTGAAGATCATGCAGCAAATTTCTACCGGCTTACCCAAGGGAAAAATAGAGCAAACATACACATGCAAAGGATGCACCCTGGGTAAGTATGCAAAAGCTTCCTTTCAGGATTAGGATAGTAGAGCTGGAGCAATCCTAGAGTGAGTTCACTCATATGTATGTGGACCATTCTCTATAGCCTCCACCGCTAAGAAAAGGTACTATGTTATTTTTATTGATGATTTTTCTCGTAGATGTTGGATCTACTTTATGCAAAGGAAGGATCCAACCTTCTTGAGGTTTTGTGAGTTTAAAGCCTTGGCAGAGAAAGAATGTAGAAAGAAAGTAAAAGCCTTGCGTAGCGACAATGGTGGAGATTATGTTTCCCAACAGTTTAAAGACTTCTGTGCTGCAAAAGGAATTAAATGGGAATTGACGGCACCTCATAACCCAAAACAAAATGGGGTGGCCAAAAGGAAGAACAAATCTATTGTGGGAGCAACTCAAGCGATGTTGCATGACCAAGGCCTACCACTTCATCTGTGGGCTGAGGCATGCAATACATTAGTGTACCTTCAGAACAGAAGTCCTCGTCATATTTTGGGGATGAAGACACTTATGGAGGCTTTTTCAGGGAAGTGACCAGATGTGAGTCACTTCCGCATCTTTGGATCACTAGTTTTCTGTCATGTGACCAAAGATGCTCAGAAGAAGCTAGACCCAACAAATGAGTTGGGGATACTTGTGGGGTACATAGATACACCCCACAACTATCGTGTGTTTCTGCTTGCCAGTCAAAGGACCGTAGTGTGTAGGGATCTGAAGTTCGATGAGCAGAGAGCCATGAAAGTGTCACTTGAGAGCAAGCTCAAGTTGCATGGTGATGAGGAACTTTTAGTTCCAAAGGAGGAGGAGCCTCCTGATGATGTGGATCAGCCACATGCAGAGGATCTAGTAGTGGAGACCACCACTCCTGGAGAGTCTTCTAGAGACAGGCGGAAACGTTCGCGGGAAGCTGACAGATTGATGCTAGATGTGAAAGAGAATGTTGGGCAGCCATCCTCTCAGTGCAGATAGAGGAGATATCCCTAGAGATACACTGGATACATGGCCCTGGTTGGGGAGTGTGCAGCGACCAAACCTTCTTATTTTCAGGAGGCAGTGCAACAACCTGTTTGGGTTGATGCAATGGTAGAAGGGTATGATTCTATCATACGAAATATTGTGTGGGATGTTGTCCCTAGACCCGGGGACAAGTCAATGGTTAGTTCATGATGGCTTTACAAGGTAAAGCAAGCAGCTGATGGCAGTGTTGAGAAACACAAGGCAAGGTTTGCTGCCCGAGGTTTCTCACAGGTTGAGGGGATCGACTATGATGAGACCTTTGCTCCCGTAGCAAGGTACTCATCTATCATATTGATGCTACCTCTATCAGTTCAGATGGGTTGGAAGATCCATCAGATGGATGTGAAGATGACATTCCTCAATGGGAAGATTGAGGAAGAGGTATACATTGAGCAGCCTGAAGGATTTGAGACCTTCGATTGTGAGTTGCATGTTTGCCAACTCAAGCAAATACTGTATGGGCTGAAGCAAGCACCCTGTGCTTGGTATACTAGGATCAATAGCTATTTCACCGGATTGGGCTTCACCAAGAGTGAAGTAGATGCGAACCTTTACCACATCATGGTAGAAGGTAAGCCATTGATTATTGTACTTTATGTCGATGATCTGATTTTGACAGGTGATGATCAACTGATCAAATCTTGCAAGGAGGACCTTGCAAGAGAGTTTGAGATGAAGGACATGGGCCTCATGCACTACTTTCTAGGCATGGAAGTGTGGCAGAAAGATGGGGAAGTATTTGTGTGTCAAGGCAAGTATGCCAATGAGATACTCAGGCGCTTTCACATGGAGAGTTGCAAACCCATGCAGACTCCTCTAGCTGGGAACTAGAGAAAGGAGGATACTACTTCAGGTGAGGTAGTAGCTGCTACTGTTTATCGGTAGCTAGTGGGTTCACTCATTTATCTAGTGAACACATGACCCAACTTATGCTTTGCAGTGAACCAGCTAAGTCAAGCTATGGTTCAGCCTACCAGGTTGTTTTGGAAGGTAGTGAAGCATGTGCTGAGATATCTCAGAGGCACTACATAGTATGGATTGTGGTGCAGAAGGACATAGGGAGTGAAGCTACAAGGCTTCACAAATGTGGATTGGGCTGGTAGTCCATCAGACTAGAAGAGCACTTCTGGAGGAATCTTCAACCTTGGTTCAGCTGTAGTTTCTTGGTATAGTAGGAAACAGAGATTAGTTGCACTTAGCTCAGCAGAGGCTGAATACATGGCTGCCAGTCAGGCAGCATGCGAGGCCATTTGGATGTGGAAGATTCTAGTGGGATTGTTTGGTCAGATGATGGATCCTACAATGATATACTGTGATAATCAGAGTTGCATAAAACTCTATGAGAATCCAGTGTTTCATGACAGGTCCAAGCATATAGATATCTGTTACCATCATCTACGGGACTATGTGGTCAAGAGGATCATGATGTTGTAGTATGTTTCGACCGATGAGCAGGATGCAGATATTTTGACTAAGGCATTGTCAAAATGCAAGTTTGAGTTCCATAGAGACAGGATCGGGGTTACCGATAATCCCTTTCTTGTTGAGAAGGAGTGTTGAAATGTGCAACAAGAAATGCTAAAAATAGAAAATGCTAAAAATAGCACTGCTATAAATAGTCGGGCTATAAATAGCAGTTCAACCATTGTGGATCTTAGCAACAATGGGTGAAAAGTGAAAGTGTTAAAAATAACTTTTCTAAAAAATAGCATTTCGAGATCCCTTCTTATTTTGGTCAGTTCCTGGACTAAGCATAGGAAGTAAAATTTGAATTTGATGTTAACAGCTGTTTGTAAATTGATTAATTAATTCATATTGAGTTAATTAGTTAAGGAATTATGAACACGAAGTCTATGTGAGGACATGCAACAGTTTATCCTTTGATTGATGGATTTATCCATCAGTTAAAGAGATAAGGATGAGTTTTAATATTGAGTTGTAATTAGTTGGCATAGTTAACTGAGTCAAGTCTAGTTAGATTAAATTAACAGTTTGTTAAATTAATGAGAGTTCAATTAGTGAATACTTGCATGCATGTAACTAATGTATTTAAAAAAGAAAAATTGGGAGGCGAAAAAATGGCAGCTAGCGGGAATTCTCAGAGGGTTTTGGAGATCGAAAGCGGCAGAAACAGAGGGGGTGCTCATGGCGTTGGGGGTCTGAGTCCGCTCAGCCAAACGCTGTGGAAGGCATCGACTGAGACAAAGAATATTGGAAATGTGTCGGCGTGGCTCTCATGGCAGGAGCTCTTTGTGGCTGTTTCTATTAGCAGCGGTGAAACTCAGCTTGTCTTTCAGGGCTTGACAGGGTATGCGGTGCCCGAAACCCTCATGGCTCTGATGGGTCTTTGGGGATTAGGGAAACCCACAATACTGGATGCTCCTGCAGGTGAAGCTCAGCCTCGTTTCCATGTTTTCTTGAGAATGTGGCCTCCAGGCGGTCGAGAGGCTAAGGGTTTTGGCGCCAATGGGAGTTTAATGGCGTAGGAATGGCGAAATGGCTCTCGGCCCTCAATGGCTGCTCCAAGGGCAGCGTATGCTTTCTGCCGGCCCGTTTTTCCCGCTCTCTCTTTTCGGCAGACCCCGGCTGTCTGAGTCGAGATTCAGAGAGGCTGTTGTTGATAAGGAAAATAAAAACAGCGGCAAGAACAGGGTCTCCCAAGACTGTCACGCAGACCCAAAAACAGAATCAGAAGAACGAAGAGGCAAAGAGGAGGGATTGGCATAAGCAGGAAGTGCTCCCTTCCTCAGCAAAAGGTATGAACCAGATCCAGCCGTTTTCTTCTCCCTTTCAAATTTTTATTAGACCTCCTGTGGGTAACCCTCATATTGTCTGGGTAAACGATGCTTTTACTATCCTGCAACTTAAGCATAAAATATGGGAAATGATGGGGTATCCTGTACCGATTCAATATCTGGTCAATGGGCTCCGCTCTCTACAGGACTGCCGGCTCTTAAAGGACTACTCCATAAAACCAGAGATGACCATTACCCTCAATTTGCGGCTGCGAGGGGGTGCGGCTCAGAGCATCCCAAGATCTGCAGAGGGAGACAAAAGGAATATGCCCAACAGCCAACAGCAATCAAATAGAGGCCCCTCCTACAGAAACATCCTTCAAGGGCAAAAAGCGGCGGGCTCTCCTCCAGAACATGCTGGAAATACACCGAGATCTTACATAGTAGAACTTCAAGAACAAACCCCAGCACTGGAAATTAACAGTACAGCAACAGAAGAGCACACAAAGATATATGAAGGCCAGGCACTAATATGCCACTTTAATTGTTTCTGGCCGAAACCCATGGACCTCTTTCACTGGATTTGTACTCAGTGGTCTCTGGAATGTGAAATACACCTTTGTTCCAAGGAGTTTTTTATTGTTAAATTTCAAACCGCTGAGGAAAGGGATACAATAATCAGAGAGGGGCCTTGGTTCTGGGGGTCCACGGGGTTGTTTATCACCCCATGGTTTGCAGATTTTGACCCCAACACCATGTTAGTCTCCAAACTACTAGTATGGGTGAGGCTTCACAACTTGCCTCTTCATTTTTGGAACGATCAGGTTCTGGAAAGCATCGGAAACAGCCTTGGGCGGTATATTAAAACAGATACGGAAAGGCAAGAAAACAGAATTTTCACCTTTGCTCGGATCTGTGTAGAAATAGATCTAAGTAAAGGTTTACCAGAGAATATCATGCTGATCTATAAGCAACAAAACTGGCTGCAATCTCTTGATTACGAGAATACAACGTTCAGATGCAGGAATTGCAGGATGACAGGACATCTTCAAAATACTTGCCCAGAGGTTAAGAAAACAAACAGCAAAAAGAAACCGATCAGGAAGCAGAGGAAAGGTTGGCAGTTTCCTCCTCCTGAGCCAGAAGAGGATGAGTCAGAAGAAGAAGAGGAACCAGTACCATCAGAAAGCAATAAACCTACACAGGAACCTGAGGTGCAAACAGTGGACACGTCTGTTCCCGTGGATCCACCCCATCCATCGGCTGATCGGATTGTTGTGGACCCAGGCAGCGGAGGAATTAAAAGACAACATACTTCAGAAACATCAGATTCGGATAAGGACTCAGGAACTCCTCATGCCGAAAACCAGATTGTCCTTGCCTCTTGTGAGCCATCTCTGGGAGAATGGCGCAAGGTCGAAAAAAAGAAAGGGAGAAAAACGTGAAGCTTTCCTCTTTTCTCCCCTTTCTCTTCCCCTCTTCTTTTCTTCTTCCTGCATTCTTTGAATGCAGGCTTGTCTCGCTTCGCCGCTTTGTGTGCCAATGTACACGAGCTGCTTTGACAACGAGCTGTTCTGGTAGCTGAGACTCGCCCCGTTTGCTGGCGGTTGCAGTCTCGGCGTTACGCTTACATAGTTTATGTAACCCTTTTTATTAATAAAAGGTTGGTCTTTTTCTGTGGAAAAAAATGTAACTAATGTATTTTAGATAATTGAAGATTCACTCATGGATAACTCATGCATGTTAGTTCAGTCAGAGACCTAGTTAAGATCAGATGGAGGGACAGTGTACTATCAGTTGCAAGAATATTCCATTGTGAATATTCCTTGCATGTAGAAGGAATATTATTCCTTAAGGATTGCGCAGTTGGATCAGAGGTTACAATGAGTGTGATGAGGCCAATTCACACATGTGATATCATTGGACCCCAATCAAAACTGTGCAAGGAAATAGGAGGCTTGGAGGACTTGAGGAAGATATATTCTATGTCTATTGAGTCTGTGAGTTGTATTGTTTGATTACAGAGAGAGCAGGATAGCTTGAGAGCTGATTCTTTTTGTAACTTGAACAATATTTCCACTTGTATGATAATATAGAGTTGGGGTTTTAGGTTGGTGCTTTCCCCAGTGTTATATCTTCTGTGTTATGGTTTATTACTTCTCATTCTCAGTTATATCTGTTCTTGGTTGATGTTGCTCATGTTCGATTAAGCTTCCGCTAAATTGTTTGTAGAAGTAGATCAAGTGTTTTGCTTTAGTACATTGCATTACCAGGTGATCTACAGTGGGAATTTCTACGTTTTGGGGGTTCTCTAATTCATCAATCCCTCACTTTATCCACTTCTTTTGTCATCATTTCTCTCCTTCCCTCTCTAGCCAACACTCTATGCAATGAAAAATGTTTCCTCACCTTTGTTTGGATCTATTGCATGTTTTTTTTGGTACGACCTTCTACACACATACTCTACCAGACCATCAAAGCTCTGATCAACACATAACATGATGCAAGAGCATCTCATGTTTTAAAATTATGTATTTATTTAATTTGAAGAATGTAGAAAACTCTAGATTTTATGAATAATTCTAGAATTTGTTAGAGATTAGGTAATTAAGTTAGATTCCTAAAATTGAGAGGATTACTCTCAACTTCCTTCAAATATCCAAGAATAAGTTTCTCTTGAGAAATTCGAGAGATTTCTTCCTCCAAAATAAACAACAATGTAATTCAATTGGAAAGCCAAGTTTTGTGAGAAAATTAATTAATAAATTTTATGTTTGTTTTTTTAAAGAATCCCTCATTTTTTTCTCTGTGTCAAATTTTGGTATTAGAGCCAAAGAGTTTTGTTGGCCTTTTTATGGAGGCAAAGTGGAGGAGGGGTATGAGACCAATTTCCATTGATCCTTTCGATTTCTCCAAACACATGGATATTTGAGTTTTGAATTTCATAGTTTCTGCGCCTTCAATATCCACATGGGCCGACATCTGGATGAAGGCAATATCCAAGGTATTAGTTACTTTTGGTGAGAAAATACCAGTTCTTGAAGTCTTCCCAGTTATGAGTAACAAAGCATTATCCTCATGTCCTAATCATTATTGGATATTAAAGGAGTTGTTTTTTTTTCTCGTTGTTCCATCTATCATGGTTATAATTATATAATAGCAAAGTTCATCGCCTCCATGGTGTTATTGATGGGAACAAATGTCTGTCTTCAAGGGAAACTAATTCAGAACCATTGGTGGGATATTGGGTGGAAATACTAATGCTGAAATTGCCACCCTGCTCGGGGCATATCATAAAGGTAATAGACAGAGGCACTTCGTCAGCGCGGTGAAGGGGATGAGATGGCCTAATTTTGAGCTTGGATTTCCATGGCAGTAGAATCCATTTATAGGCAGTTCCGAGCATTATGCTAAGAAAGAATCCACTGCTAGTCCGATGAGTTGAGCGTTGGAGAGTCGGAGTAACGATTTGTGAGAAGCTGTGAAGAAGCCATGTGATAAGTCGCAAAGAATGGAGTATTCTACCATGTAATAGATCATTTCTGGGTGACTATGTGATTCTGCCATGTAAGAAATGGAGTATTTGACTTGAAAAAAATGTGCATTGTTCGTTGACCGACGTGTTCAACAAAGTTTTGGAGACCTGGTCACCTATTGTTACTTTTTGCAAGTGAGGTTACCTTTGACCATGCATTTAACAATTTGTGGAAGACTACTCAGATTAAAATAAGCCATTATTTTAAAATTAGTATTCATTGAAGGTGGAAATTATTAAGGTGACTTTATAATTATTAATGTTGGTTGGTCTATAAAACACTTTGTAATATTTAATTACTATTTTTAAAAGTCATAAAATTTATAAAGTGTTTTGGTCATTTATTAAAGGAGGCTTTAAGTAAAGAATCGGTAAGCAATTATTTCCTTTATTAAAATATGGCACATAGATCCATAGGAGTTAGAGGAGCTAGGGAAGCTGGAATTGGTCAAGGAACACCCACTGCCAACCAAGTCTCACTCGATGAAGTGAGACATATTCGAACAAGATTAGATGCATTGGAGACAACATACAGAAGAGATGTCGACATTGGTGATATCAGTGAAGTAGAAGAAAGCTTAGAAGAAGAAGTTGAAGAAGAAACTCCAGAAGAGAAAATGGTCAAGATGATCGTGGGAATAAGAAGTAAACCAAGATTGTACGTGCCTATGTACGAGGGAAACTTAAATCCAGAAGAACTGATCAATTGGATTAGCACCATGGATAAATATTTCGACTATGAAAATGTAGTTGAAAAGAAGAAAGTTAAGTTCACGGTGACCAGATTAAAAGGACATGTTGCACTATGGTGGGATAGCTTTCAAGCCAAATGGAGAAATAAAAATAAAGAGAAGATCACTAGTTGGGATCGCATGGTAGCCAAGCTCAAAGTTAAATTTCTTCCTTGAGATTATTAGTTAAATATTTTCCGACATATGAAAAATCTTAAGCATAAATTTATGTTTGTAAAAGAATATACAAAATAATTTTATAGATTAAGTATAAGATCTCGTCATGTGGAAGAAAATGATGAGAAATTAGCTAAATATATTAATGGCCTAAGATTTGAAATACAAGATGAATTGGATATTTTGTCTCTGAAAACTGTTGAAGAAGCCTATCTTATATCCCTCAATATAGAAGAGAAATTGGCAAGGAAATAGAGTCAAATAGGAAAAGGAAGAAGCACAATAAGGAGCAGAGGGAAATCAAATAGAGGATCATCAAGTAGAGTACAATCAAGCAGAGTATTTTCTAGTGGAAGATTTGCCATTCAAAAAGAAGAAGGAAACCATTCACATTAGGTAGAATCATCAAGAGGAGATTCTCAAGGACAAAGACCATATCAAAGAGGTAGAGTTCGATCTTTTGTGGTAAGATGTTATACATGTAACAAAGTTTTCCATAAATCTAATGATTGTCCAAAACTATTTTCTAGTCAAGGTAGCACACATATAGCACAAACTGATACAGAAAGTGTACAATTCTCTACACATGAAAATGAACTCGAAACTGGTGAATCCTTGATGACGAAAAGAACTTTATTAAAGTTTCATGAAGAAGTAAAGGAACCTACATAACGGAAAACATTTTTCAAAACTGCCTGTGAATTAGGAGGAAAATGTTGTAAAGTCATCATTGTTAGTGGGAGTTCTGATAATATAGTATCCACAGAAATGGTAGAAAAGTTAAATTTAAATAAAACTAAACATCCTACTCCCTACAAAGTCTCATGGTTGCAAAAGGGACATCAGATATTAGTTAGTGAACAATGTGAAGTGGAGTTTCAAATAGGATTCTACAAGGATAAAATTCTTTGTGATGTTATTCCTATGGATGTGTGTCATATTTTGCTTGGAAGACCATGGGCATATGACAGAAAAGAAATACATGATGAAAGGTTGGAGAAAAGCATGTACTTTTGCCTTTGAAGAATGAGAAAGAACCAGAAGAAGGCCCATCTAAGGTAATGTTACTTAGTGGAAAAGAGTTTCTTCAAGAAATCAAGCATGAGGAAATAGATTTTGCTTTGATCGATAAGCCAAGGTAGTCCTTACAAGCAGAAATTTGAGTGATCTTCCAGAAGAAATTCAAAATATGTTGAATTAACTCATTTATATTGTAGTGGATGAATTTCCTGATAAGTTTCCTCCCATTAGAAGTATCAGCCATCATATTGAACTCATTCCAGGTGCCAACCTTCCAAATAAAGCAACCTACAGAATGACTCCAAAAGAGAATGAAGAGATTAAAAATCAAGTGTAGGAAATGTTGGATAAGGGTCTCATTCGAGAAAGCTTAAGTTCGTGTGTTGTTCCAACAGTGTTAAATCCAAAGAAGGATGGAAGGTGGAGAATGTGTATAGATTCTCGAGAAATCAACAAAATCCTAATCAGGTATAGGTTTCCATTACCTCTTGTTGATGATCTTATATATTTTCTATGTGGTGCATATTTTTCTAAAATATATTTAAAAGGTGAATATCATCAGATCATAATCAGAGAAGGTGACAAATGGAAAACAATATTTAAAACTAATAATGGTTTATATGAATGGTTGGTAATGCCCTTCCGACTTACCATTGCTTTGGGCACCTTTATGAGGTTAATGAATGAAGTCTTAAAATAATTCATTGGAAAATTTGTTATAGTTTATCTTGATGATATCTTAATTTACAGTCAATCAAAAGAAGAGCACCTAAGACATCTTAAGATGGTTTTGAAGAAGTTACAACAAGAGAAATTGTTAATCAATTTAGAGAAGTGTAGTTTCATGAAAACAAAATTATTGTACTTGGGTTTTGTGAATTCGAAGTAAGGCTTAAAGATGGATAAGGAGAAAGTGAAGGCCATAATCAATTGGCCAACTCCAAGAAGCATTTTTAAGGTAAGAAGTTTTCGTGGATTGGCAAGCTTCTACAGAAAATTTATCAAAAATTTCATTGCTATATGTGCTCCAATTATAGAAATTATTAAAGAAATAAATTAACCATTCCATTGGACAAAAGTAACTAATAAAATCTTCAAATTATTAAAGAACAACTTATTTTAGCATTGTCAGATTTCAATAAGTTGTTCCATATTGAGACCGATGCTAGTGGAACTACAATAGGAGTTGTTCTAAGTGAAGAGGGAAAACCAGTCGCCTACTACAGTGAAAAACTCAATGAAGCCAAAAATAAATAATCTTCTTATAATAAACAATTCTATGCCATCATACAAACTTAAAAAAAATGGAGACATTATCTTATGCCAAAATAGTACATCCTCTAGACAGATAATCATTCCTTACAATATATCAAAAAACAAATGAAATTGAGTTAAAGACATGTTTAATGAATTGAATTCTTACAAAATTTTACATTTGTTATCAAGAAGAAAAGTGGGTAGTCAAATAAATTAGCAGATGCATTAAGCAGGATCAATTTAATTTTGCAAGAATTCCCGGTAAATGTCTTAGGATTTGATGAGCTGAAAGATATGTATAAAGATGATCCAGATTTCAAAGAACCTTATTCAGCTTGTGAAAATCCTGTAAGTAGAGATAAAACTCCATGGTTAGATTATATGATACAGGGGGGGGGGGGTATTTTTGTTGAAAGGAATACAACTATGCATTCCAAGATGTTCAATGAGGGAAAATATGTTAAAAGAAAGACATAGTGGAGGTTTAGTAGGTATCTTTGGACAAGATATAACTCTAGCACAATTAAAAGAATTTTATCATTGGGCTCACATGCAAGTAGATGTAAGAAGATTTGTTGAAATATGCAAGATATTTCAATATGCAAAATGTAGAAGTCAAAACACTGGACTATATCAACCCTTACCAATACCAAATCGACCATGGGACTCTATAAGCATGGAATTTGTACTAGGATTGCCCAAAACACAAAGAGGAAGTGACTCAATATTTCTTGTTTTTGAAAGATTCTAAAAGATGACACACTTTATAGTATGTAAAAAGGAAAATGATGCAACTAACATAACAAACTTATTCTTCAAAAAAATAGTTATATTACATGGATTACCTACAAGTATTGTTTATGACAGAGACACTAGGGTTGTGGGTCATTTTTTGAGAACTCAATGGAAAAATTTAGGGACCAATATCAGTTTTAGTTCAATATATCATCCCCAAATTGATGGTCAGACGGAGGTGGTAAATAGAAGCCTTGGAAATATCTTGAGAAGTTTGTTAAGTGATCATCCCAAACAATGGGATCAGGTACTTGCTCAAGCAGAATTTGCATATAATGACTCACCTAACAGAAGCACATGATTAATTCTATTCCAAATTGTTTATGGAATGCATCCAAGAGGAATTTATGAGTTAAGAAACCTTGGAAAATGACAATTTAGAAGTGCAAATGGTGAATATTATGCATCCAGTATGTAGAAAATACAGGATTGAGTCAAACAACAATTACAGGAAGGCATTGAATACAATAGGTAAAACAAGAGGTCTATACAAGAGGTAAAACAAGAGGTCTATCCTATCTGGGACTATAAAAGGTGTAGGAGTATATACAAGAGCTATGGGATCAATTTTGTTTTCTTTAGGCTCATCCCGCTGAAGAGAGTCATCATGAGATGTGGGAAAAGTAAGGAGGCCAGGATCAAAGGGAAACTCAATATTTACACTTTTTGAATAGGTCGAGTGAAGATTTTGATCACCTTTATCATGATGACTCTCTTCAGCGTGATGAGCCTAAAGAAAACAAAACTGATCCCATAGCTCTTGTATATACTCCTACACCTTTTATAGTCCCAGATAGGTATAAACCTCTTGTTTTACCTTCTGTTCTCCATGCTTTCCCTGCAAATTATTACCTATATTTGACGATATTTGACGGTGAATGTAAGAATGTTAACACTGAGCAACATGTGCAGAATGTTGAGACTTTTCTAGACCTTTTTTGAAGTTGATGAAGAAGATGTCAGTATAAGGTTTTTTTCTCTTTATTTACAAGGCAAAGTGAAGAGTTGGTTCAAAACCCTGCTTGATGCGAGCATCTCAGATTTCCAACAGTTCGTCAAAGTTTTCCTTGAAAAGTGGGTGGTAAGACAAAACCCTTTCTTGATTATAGAAGAGTATAACCAGCTGAAAAGATTGCCAGGGGAGACAGTACAACAATTTTCTGCCAGATTTAATCAAGTTTATTATTCAATGCCGGTTGATATAAGACCTCCTCCTAGATCTGCTCTCTTGCACTATCCGGGTGCCTTTGATCCGGAAATGGAGTTTCAGCTGAGAGAAAGGAATCTTGCAACACTTGAAGAGATGCAGAACAATGCAGTAAATGTAGAGGCTCATTTGCTGATCAGAAGGGCAAGGTTGAAGGAAGAAGAGATGAAAAACGTGGATCCAGAGAAATCGACATCTCTAGAGGTAAAGCTTGACATTTTGGTAAGTGCAGTAGAAGAGATGATGCAAAGGATCACCGCAAGGAATGGACTCTCTGAAATGACAAAATTTGACCTTGACACCTTAAAATCACTTTGTAAGAGCATGTTTGATCACTGGAGGAAGGCTGCAAAGACTGACACTAATAGAATGATCCTACAAATGCACCTATTAGTGATAAATTTTAGTGGGAGAAACAACTACATTCAACACTAGAAAAGCAGATTGAATGTGGCCAAAAGGACCATGAATAAAGAGTATTTTGAATACTTGGTTAATGGAAGAATCAACCAATCAAAGATGCTACTTGGATGAAAACAAAAAAGATTAAAAAATATGGTACCAGTATTGAAGAAATTCAGAAGCAAAACATATGAATGTATCTTTTTCTTCCTGGTAGTATGATGCAAGAGCATCTCATGTTTTAAAATCATGTATTTATTTAATTTGGAGAATCTAGAAAATTCTTGATTTTATGAATAATTCTAGAATTTTTTAGAGATTAGGTAGTTAAGATAGTTTCCTAAAATTGAGAGGATTACTCTCAACTTCCTCCAAATATCCAAGAAGAAGTTTCTCTTGAGAAATTTGAGAGATTTCTTCCTAAAAAATAAATAGCAATGTAATTCAATTGGAAAGCCAAGTTTTGTGAGGAAATTAATTAATAAATGTTATGTTTGTTTTTTTTTAAGAATTCGTCATTTTGTTCTCTACGTCATAACAACTTTGACCACAGTTCTGGTGCTAGTTGTTAGGATCATGAAACACTGAGAGAAGTGGTTTTATGAACGAGAAAAAATGGAGATCATAGAAAATTTTAGGGGTGAATGTCAACCCATGGGCGAAATTTAAGGGTTTTTATATTTTAGAGGGGCATATTTTTTTATATTATACCCATTTTCTATAGTTAGCCCAAAAATTATTTTAAAAATAAATAAATATTATATTTTTGGCAATAAAAATAACACCATAAAATGTATTTTCGCTTGTAATTTTTTTTCCAAGCCTGATTGGCCTTGTTTCAGGGTGGGATTTTCTTCAATCGCCCCCCAAAAATTTACAAGCCTAATTCCCCTCATTTTCACTTGTAATTTTTTTCAACCCCGATTGGCCCTGATTCGCCTTGTTTCAGGGTGGGATTTGCTTCAATCACCCCCTAATTTCCAGGTCTTGGCACCCTCTACCATAATCCATTCCTAGAGATTAAGGCTTGGTTGAATTTGCCCCAGATTTTAGGCGGTTGGTTGCATTTTCGCCTGTATTTATAGTGTGAACTTGATGCAACCACCCTGGACTGGATGTAAAATTATATATGCACTGAAATGGGCCTATTGTAGGCTTAGCGGAACTGAAACTTCCTTTCTTACTTGAATCTAGAGATAGCTAATAAAGATCCACGAAGTGGGTAGGCAAGCTCGCTTAAGCATCTGACCCTTGAAGTGGCCCATCAGTTCAGCCCTTGATTTCCCATTACTGGTGCGAGTATGGATTCCAAAACTTGTTCACCTACTGAATGATTCTTTATATTTTCTTCTTTGGAGCATCCACCACCCCTGCATATGTATTTGAAACTGGACACCTCAACTGGTAGATATGAATTAGATAGAGGGTAGGTGTGTAGATCGATGGCAGTGTCCTTCTTGTTGCTTGGGCTGTGCCAAAAAGTTACATTTTAAACTCAATTTCCCATTTCTTCTTTAGCGAGTCTGGCTTCCCAAAATCAAGTGACAACTACAACGTGGGGAAATAGAGTCTTTGGGGATGTTTGAAAGTGCCAACAAGATAGGTATGCATTATGCTTGAAAGTGTCAATATAATTTTTTGTCTAATTAAGTTCAAATTTCTGACCACAGATCTGAAAATCAAGATGGAAACCAATATTTAGGATAACTCTACTTTGTCTTTGGTTTCAAAGTCCACATCTTGATCTTTTTGTTGAAACTGAGTCATTTTCACAAATATGGTTTGCTAAATTCCATCTGTTATTGTGAATAGTTTTTAAAAGCCCAAAGTGTGCTAGCCCCCATAGACTCTTTGTCCAACATACTGGCATCCATCTTAAATTCTTGTAGTCAGAATTGAGAAAGCTATTGTAGCCACCACCACAAGGTTGCATGCAAGTCCAACAGATCAATTTAAAATATGTCATATGTTGCTTTTCCAATTTAATTCTATTTTATGGAGGGTCTAGTACCACTGATGGGTGAATCCACTCATACTGGCATTCCATGTATATACTACATGGAAATTTAAATCATTATCGTAATTGTTGTCTAATCACCAAGCAAAGTATACTTCATTTGGCTATTAAAGTATCATTTGACATGCACTTCTTTACAAAATGATGAATTGACCTAAGCAGAGACAAAGGCTCGAGTGGGTTGAAATTACCTTCTGTAGGCTTGTACTTTGTTTACTGTCACGATGATTGGGCCCTTTTGTATTATTAATAATTTCTTTTAATATTTTCTCCATGAAGACTTCTGTATTATAAAACAACTGTTATTCTGAATTTGACCTTATGCACTCTCTTTGATTATCAATAGAGACTTAAGCTATTGTCTCTATTATCAAACTTAAAAGGAATTTATAGTTTCAATAGAAGAATTACACATTGATGAAGGCCATGTATCCCAAATGTTTGAGTACCATATATGGTTCAACCAATGAAGAAAACACTTTGATAAAGGAAAATGGTATGTGGTCAAACGCCATTTTGTGTCTATACGAAAAAGGAAATTTGAATTTCCTGCAATTGTTGACCATAGCCTTTGGATCAGACTGGTGGCATTGGAAAGAGGACATAGAGGGCTACTACAGGTCGTAATTTCAGAACTTAAAGACTCGAAATTACAGAGTTACAATCGTTTCAAGATCGAGCTCCTAAAATCAAGAAAAAACAAGATGAGGAAGTTTGATGGCAAGGATCCAGAAAATTGAATACTTCAGATGGAGAAATATTTTGGTCTACATGGTGTACCACTGTTACAAAAGGTATGTATTGCATCTTCATATTTAGAACCGGATCAATTTTTATGGTATGAAGTGCTTTGTTCTCGTAAACAACTTGCTATGTCACAAGGTTCGTCGAACTTTAACCTTTTGGCTCGAATTTTGGCGAACCTTAAATTTTTTTTGAGGTTTGGCGAACCTCATAGCCATTGACCAAGTCCATAGATCAAAACTCATAACTTCATGTCACAACTCAAGCTTGTAATTTATCCTTGCAGTTTCCATGTCCATGATAGCATTTTTGATGTTTACTTATGTTGATTTCTTACTATTTTATCCTATAATTCATTATATATATATATATATATATATATATATATATATATATATATATATATATATTTATACACGAACCTAATGACGAACCTCATCCGAACCTCATCAAAATATTCGAACTCAAACCGAACCTAATCATTGTCAAACCCTAACTCGAACCCGAACCATGTGACATTAACCGTAGGTGATTGAGAATTGACCATTTACAATCGAAAGTGCAATGAATTTTGAAGTTCCTTATTGCCTCACCTCCACGAGCGTAAACAAATTTCTTTGAAGGAAGAATTCCTCCAATTCTAGGGTCCAACTCTCACCCTCTAACTCGTATGAGATTAGATAAGGACAAATAAGACTAAGTGTTATAAAGTTTCAGAGTGTACATAATAATAACAATCTATTTTTAAGTTGATGGCCTAGCCAAATATCAAATTGATGGATGAGACTCCCTTGTTTGTGGGCAAGGGACACCCTTCTATGTAGTGATTTGACTGCTTTAGTCTATGGAGGTGTACATACTCTACTTCCCACTAGATTTGAACATGTATGCTATTTTGTAAAAGAATGGTACTAGTTTCAAAAATCTTCATGGTAGGTGCCTTTTCATTCATATGTTTCCGTTTTGAAAGTAAATAGGAAGTACATTGTCATGAGATGATTAATATAAAATAATACCTGCAATGCATGGTGAATATGTACTAATGATTGATTTTCCCATGTATCTAAATGCATACTTGAATAATTTTTGTGCCGTGAGAAAGTGGTGCCTCTACAACGAGGGCTAGGGGAGTAATCTTCGTTACTTTGTGTGTGTGTAATGCTAAAAAATGAAAAAGGAAAAGAAGCAACATCTTCTATAAGTTTAAATTAAAAAAATATGGCTTATCATTCAACTTACCATGATTTAACAACATCCATCTTAACCTTAGATTTAATATGGGTCCAAACTCCAGAGGGATAAAAAACTGGGATGTAAGCTTTAATGCTTATTGAACCATATTAAAGGGTGTTGAATATTTGAAGTTTGCCTCTCTAGTTTTTTAATTTCTCATGATGCTTAATAGATCTAGTGTTAAGATTGATCTTTGCTAGTTAATTTCAATGCAAAACATTGATGCACCTTGATTGGTTCGTTAGATTTTTCACTCTTTGTTGGTGCACAAGTGATTATTTGTTAGATCAATAATGCAACCAAGCCATGCATGTGGCTTTGATGTATGTCGTTGAAATTTCTTCTATTTTTTGGATGACTTAATTACTTTATTTGAAAGAGCATTACTGTTTTGTCAGTTAATTAATTCTATTACAGGTTGATTGATCCACCTTTCTTTGTTAATTTTCTTAGTGGTGCTTATGTTGAAAATGATCTTGTTGCTCGGTTTGGACATTTATTTGGTGGTGCCATGCTGAGGAAAGTTTCTGAAACAGTAAGTGAAATGCTTCCCTAAAGATATTTTATGGGCAACAACTCTTGAAATAATAGTGCAAAGATATCTTCTCTTGAAAGTAACACCTATAATGGCTTTTGGATCAAATCTTTTAATTTTTGTTTATGTGACATTCATGTTTTGAAAAATTTGTAGATATGTTATCAAAGTGAAAGGTTTGATGTTCCAGAATATTTCCAGTAATATGTACATCTTATGAAAATTCGAGAATGTTATCTAGGATTCTGCAGATTTTTTCAACTACTAGATTCAAAAACGACAAAGCTTGTAGGATATTTTAAAGCTTTACTAAATCCTTTAAACTTTCATGCTTAATGCAAGATTTGTTAATGTCGTTTGTGGCATTTGAGTGACAATTATATGCCAATAGGATGGAATATAAATTAGTAATTTTTTAATCATAATGTATTTGTGTTATGGAGGTAGTGGGATCTAAATTATATGCATGAATATAATTTTAGTTAACAACTTTCCGTGAGTGAAATGCTAAGATATAGGAGTCAAAACAAATGTAGATGATAGAGGATAGAGAAAGGAGAAAGGTGTGCCCTTCAACATTAACTTTCTCATAACTCTCTTCAATGATCCCCTTCATTGTAGGATAGAAGTAAAGGGAAATATGTTGGTTTTTAAACACACTATAGTAGTTGAATCTTGGGAGAATATTTCTTATGGGGGTTGGGGATTGAGATATAAAAGAAACTACAATACAAGAAAACTATATTTAAGGATGGGCAATGATTATTTACATTTTCATCTCTTTGATTTCTTTTCATTCTTTGATGTTTACTTTACTATTGATGTTATGTTAAGTGATAAAATGAATCTAAACATGAATGTGTTTCCTCTCAAATCAATCTTCTTCTTCAAGTACATTTCAAAAATTGTATGGAATATATAATGCAAAATAAATAGATAAATAAATATGAGATGAAAATTCCTTCAACAATCTCTAGGGAATTAATATGTAGCTCTTGAGGTGATTTTCACATATTGAACTCCTTTTTCTGATGATATCTTAACACCACATGCTCCACCTGACCCCCAAGTTAAATTGATCACCAATTTATTCTCTACTACCAAGCATCCATTGTCCTCTGAAGCTAGGAGAGATTCCACCCTAGCATCACTTCAACTCTAGTCTCTTCTTCAAACCTTAGTGGAAACATTGAAAGACTACCACGAATCACTCCCTAGGGGACCCATAAACCCAGGCCATTCTCAAAGAGACATTGGGAGACAAGCTCTGAAAGTGGACATTGCAGTTTTTGGCTTCAAGGACGAAAGTGATTGTTCCTTTTACTTACAATCAATTCCTACTTTGAGAATGTACTTATAATTAACAACCTACAATAATTAGGGTTTCTTATGGCTCTTCTATGTCTAGATTTTCTTTTGTACTCTTGGGAGATGAAATTTTTGACTTTTTACTCCCAAATGGTGCACCCAACCTTGCTCCCGCAGTGATAACTAGATATCCACTTCACCTTATCTCAAGAATTTCCTCAAGGTCTAGTCAGGATTCCCAGTTATGAACAAATTTGGGGTTGTTTAACAACATTCAATAAAATTCTAATGCAAACTGCAGATGGAATTACAAATGCTCACATAGAATTCCCATTTAACACATGCAAATTTCATTGATTCACCCACTTCTTAGCATGCTAGATGGCTACACAAATGTAAAACAACAAGGGAATTCTACAACAAATCCGTATGAAATTTACCCATTTAACAATGGATTTCATGCTATATTATGCCTACATTCAAATCCATGAGGATTCATATTCTATTTTCTACATAGAATTCAAAGAGTCACTAATCTTTCTAGTAGAATTTGTCCAAAAAATTGACTGCAATGGAATGAGAATGATTCAAAGCCCTTCCATAGATATCCAACATGGATATCAACCCAAGGCAAACTAGTAAACCAAAAGGACTAAGATAGAACTTCAAGGTTGATGTTGTTTCAATGTTGTAAAAACGAATTATTATATTTTATGTCTTAATAGTTTTTGGTTACCATTGTTAAACAATTTTTTTTTGTGAAAATCCATTTTGCATCAAAATTCAATTTCTGATATATGTTCTTTCAATGTTTACTCAACAATTCTTTTGCAAAGTGAAATTCTATTTTCTATGAACAAGTGAATTTATATCAAGCATATCTCAATGAAGCAATTTGGGTATAAATGGGTACACATAATTATGAAAGGAAAGTTTAAATATTTTTCTCTAAAATCTTTGAAATAGCAAAAATTTGCTGTACCCTAAGTGAGTTCAAGACAAAAAAGAAAACAGGGCATAGAATGTATATTGGCTCTTTAATTGATGTCTATTTTTATTGGGTATGATCAAATCCTTTTTTATTCATATGTACTTTTGAACTATGCCCTATAGGATAATTTGAATACTACCCATAAATCTAGTAATTCTCAAGTCTTGGAAATTATTGATGTAGGTTTGTAGATCGATTTGAATTGTGGAATATTCACTGAGATGTCAAAAGATAATCATGGGAAGCAACCATCAAGGCAAACATATGTATTATCATATTTTCAAAAGCCCCCATCCAAAAATACACATTCTCTTCATGATTCAAGCTCCTTTGAACAAGTTGTTACTAAGAGAGATGTTAAATCTTGTGGAAATGCATATGATATACATATGATGGATGAAAGAATAGGTTTCTCAAGTGATTAGGGTGAGATAAATGCAATTTCAACAGAAATTGGTGATGAATTTATGTTAAAGATTTTTCCTTGGAAGGTGACACAATCCATTCATGGAAAAATAAAAAAGGCCAGTGGACTATAGGGAGACAATTCCAAGAAGATTAGGTCTCAAGTTTTCCATTTATTGAAGCAATACCTCCTACAAATGAGAACGAGGTTTCCCGAGATGTTATATGTAATGTGTGTACTTGGAAAACTCGCAAGGTAGTGAAATTTTAGATGAAGCTAGATATAATACAAAAGCATGCAGGGAAGGTGTAGGAAAAGAAAATTTTAAATGGTGAAGCGAAAACTATTATCAGTTGGAAATATTCTGAGGAATGTCGACATATCCAATATGTAGAAGAATACAAAAAATATTTAATAAGTAAGAGGAAACTTGAGGAAAATGGAGGAACCATCATATCTCTATTTTAAAAGACAATGGAAAGAAGTTTGTTATCCAAGATGATACAATTGAGCATTGTATTTCACATCTTATGTAACGGTCATCCTATGATAGATTATCCAAATCACATGAAATTTCTATCTTTTCTTCAAGTGTCAAACTTTCCATCTTCTCATTGGTTTGTAACCAGTGGTTGGGAATGGGCAAGATATCTAGCTCAAGTAGAAAAAGATGATTTGAAATAGAAGATTGCAAATGTTAGGTTTTTGATATTTTCTTTGGATGAGGTTACGACTATAGATAATACTTCATGGATCTGCATGAGCATTTATATGGTTAATGACCACATTAGGCATTCCTATCTACTTGGGATTAAAAATATGAGAGACTTCTACAACTAAAAATATTTATGAACTTGTTCATAATAGTTTGAAGGAAAGTGGTATGGATCATTTAATGATTGAAAAAAAGTTGGTATGTGATGGAGCAGATGGAGAATCGGTAATGTAAGGACAAACAAATGGCCTTTGTGTTAGACTACAACTATCAACTTCACCATATATGCTTAATATTCATTGTATGGCTCATAGTATGAATCTTGCATTTAAAACAGTAAGCAAGTTTCCATCAGTTTCAAAAGTTGAAGATCTTGTACGTGAGACTCATGCATACTTTTCTTGTAGTCCCAAATGATATTTAGAGTTTCCATAATTTACAGATGGTGTTAGGATGGAAAAAAACTACTAAAAGATGTTGATACAAGATGGATCTCATTAAATGGACCAACTCAAAGACTATCTAGTGAGTTCAAATCTTTGGTAGGGTTGACGTATGATAATTGCTACAATGTAGACAAAGCTCAAGATCTTCTTTTTCGACTAACTGATATAGAGAAATTATTGACATTAGCTGGAATTCTTCCTATTCTACATGAAATGAATGTCCTCATGAAAATGTCTCAGAATTGCACAATGTATATTGTAGAATACACAAATGCGAGAAATTCAGCATGCCTTATATTGGATATTTTTTATATGATGCTAGACACTTTTACTAGTCCAGAGTTTACAAGTTGGACTAATATCAACAATATACAAAATACTAAAATTTTGTTGACATGCGATGAAAAGGGATTCTATATATCATAGTACGTGGGTATATGGTTCCCTTTCATTATATTAGTAAGACGAGACGAATCAATAAAGATTGTCCCATGTCAAGAGACTAAATTGATAATATTGTGATTTCAGTGAGACATAATTTGATACAAATTGAAATATCACTATCATTAGAGAAAAGAGAACGATTTCCTTGATATGAATTGTTGGAGGCCATGTGTGTGTTATACCCTCAATATTGGAACATTTGTCAATGTCCAAGAACTTTAAAAGTAGATTTTCAAAAGAGATTCAAATGTTTAGTAGACCACTTTTGCAAGAAAGTCTCGATATATGGAGAACAAATTGAAGGTATTTTAGATTCATCAAAATTGTATCAACAAGGTGGATGCTTTGCTCAAACAATGTGGAAGAAATATCCTTTTTTGGAGAATCCTAATGAAAACGTTGCTATAACAAGATTATGGACTACTTTAAGTGCTAGCCAATACTTGTAAGAAAACATATCAGAATATTTCAAATTAGTAGATTTGTGTCAAACCATGATTTTGGGATAAGTGGAGGATGAGAGAATGTTTAGTACACTATCATTATTGAAGTCAAAGTTGATGAACAATCTTGATAAACATGTGGATAAAGGTTTAATATTGTATGTAACAAAGTATGACATTAACAATTATCCATATGAAAGAGCACTAGCTCTTTGGCGATCAGATTATGATAGAAGGGGAGAAAATAATATAACAAATTTATATAATGAACTTGATGCAAAACATAATGTTTTGGAGCCTCATAATGACAATTCATTTGGAGAAGATCATGTTCACAATGTAGAAAATTAGGACCAAGATGAGAACTAGGGAATTGAAATACCCTAGGACTCTTATTTTGGTATACATGTTCCGTTGGTCATGCAAGATTACTATATGTCAAATTTAGGTAAAAATAGGTTCTATATTTTTTATTTTTCATTGTAACATTGCAACTAAATTTATTTGATGCATGTTATTTTAAGATGGATGTTTCATATTTAAACATTACATTGTTTGTTTCTTATATGTGATAGGAAATGAAGCTGGATTTGATGAGGTTGGGACCTATTTCTTTTCACATAGATAGTGTCTGAGTATTATTAAATTATAAATAAATAATTCAATAAGACCAACGCAAAGCATTAATGGGCTCATTCAAGTACATGGAACTACCTTGATGTCTCGCTCTAATATCTTGGAAATTTTTAATGGTTTATATGTTGCTTGGTTTGGGGCATTTTGTTGAGTTTTGAGTTTTGTTTTCGTCAAATATTTAGTCCTTTGAATGATTTTAGTTCTTATTTCATGCTTAGATTCATAGATCTAGTTTTATAATTATTATTGTTTTCTTTATATATTTGGTGGTTTGAAGAAATTTGCTTTTATTTCCTTTCACTTTGTGGCATGACTTTAGCATCTTCACTTTTAGAATCTAGTATACTAATAATTATTTTATATTTTCTTAGAAAGTAATTATTGATATTTGCTAGCCCCAAGAGTTAGCTCAATCGGTCAATCAAGTGCGTCGCTAATGGGAGGTCACAAGGTTGAAACCCGAAAGCTCTTGGGGTCAGGTCAGTAAATAGGTCAAGGGTTGTGACCCCCTTCGGGTGGGGTCCACCCTAGCGTTGTTCGATCCTGGATGTAGCGGACCCACTGACCATGGGTATCCGTGAACCAGTAGTGAAAAAAAATATATATATTGATATTTGGAAAGGGAAATGAGCCATGGATAGCTAAGTGAAGAGAAAAATGGTGTATGTACTAGGTTCTCATGCATTCATCGTAGGAGACCTATTGACATGAGACTGAAATTCTTTTGTATAGAACCTTGTCAGTCATTTGTCGACCATGCTTTCAAGTCTTTCAGGTATTAAGTTGTTTGGGTCCCCACATGTTCTTAGGACCATTAAGAAATGAGATAACATGAGTCAATCCAACTCATGCCCTGAATCTACCTTTTACCTATTGATGTAAGTCTTTTGTTACCACTTCTTATCACCAAAAAAATTCTACCATAGCATAAACCAACTTGAAGACAACACTTCTCATCTTCTTTTTACATAAATTCTCTATGGATCTCCCTACTATACATTCTCGAGACCAACGTCGCTTCTTGGTAGGTCTCTCCACCATACCACTAATCACACAATAGACACACACTAGTAACTAGCACATTCTTTAAATATCTCTAGTATCAGTTATTGGTGTCCCTGTCACACTCAACCAATATAGTCTTGTAGGCCTATTTTTTTGTTATATATTTATTTTGTGTTCTTTTTTGTCTTTAACTTTAACACCATCCTGTATTTCAACATTTGTAGGTAGTGAGAAATGGTTACTTTGACACAACACTAATGACTCAAGTGTCAACATAATTATTGATTACAAGAATGTGGCATTCAATATTGCAAAAGGAGTTAGTGATTTTTCTTCGTTGCATGAAAGTTTATTGAACTAGCATGGAATTGTTTCCTATCTAGTAGTGTTCATATTTAGTATTTAGTGTCTTACATGATCATGTTATATTTTTGAAAAGTTCAATTTTCGTGAGGGTTATCTTTTTGTTGGGCTATGAAAATTATTATATGAGGGTCTAAGTGGTTAGGTGTTAAGATTTATAAAGAGTTTGATTTTATATTGGTACTTGAAGTGAAGCTAGCTTTGATCTTTGACTACAAATGATATGATGAAGTTGTGACCTACTTATTTTCACATAGATAATGTCCTAGTATTAAATGATAAATAAATAATTTAAGAAGTCTAACGCTTAACAACAATGGGCTTATTCAAGTACATGAAATTACGCTGATGTCTAGCTCTAATATCTTAGAAAATTTTAGTGGTTTGTTTGTTGCTTGTGTTTAGAAGATTTTTTTGAGTTTGAAATTTTTGGTTTGTTTTGGTTAAAGATTTTTTTAGTCCCTTCAATGCTTATAGTTCTGATTTCATGCATAGATTGATAGATCTAGTTTTATTATTATAATTATTAAAGTTTTATTCATATATTTGGTGGTTTTAGGAAATATATTTTATTTTTTTTCACTTTGTGGCATGATTTAAACATCTTCACCTTTTAAAATATAGTAAAATATTATTCTTATTTTAGATTTTCTTGGAAAAGAACTATTGATATTTGGAAAGGGAAATAAGCCCTAGGTAGCTAAGCGAAGAGAAAAACAGTCTATGTACTAGGTTCCTGCGCATTCATCGTAGGAGACCTATTGGCATGAGACCGACATTCCTTTTATGCAATTACACTTTTGATGCCAAGGCGAAGCTGAGTTTGCTGACCTAGGAAGAATAGTGGTAGCTGATCATAATGCTAAGGAGATTAGAATGCTAGTTTCACCAAAAACTGACCATGCCACCAATGTTGGTGGAACCAAAGGTCCTTGCTCATTTCCTTCCATAACGTTTTATGATATTTTTTGTTCTTGTGTGTGGTTAAAGAAGTGCAACTTAACTCATGTTTCAAGCCTGTTGTTGTCATCCATATGCCTTGCAAATTTGGTCTCATGACATAAATTGGGGTTTGATATGCATCTTGAAGTTGAGAGCTCAATCAATGCATCATTACACAAATATACATGCACAAATACAAAGAGTTGATGAGTCACCCAACCTTCATCTCTGGCTACAAAATGAAATGCACCTCACTTTTCACATTGCAATCACATAGGCCTTCATATTTTCATTCAATTTTGCAGAAAATGGGCACTGGTTTGTAATACAATTTTTGTTTTTGCCTTTTCCATTTTGTCTTATTTAGGATTTTGATTTTCCATTGGTTTGTATTACTTTTCTTTTCCCATTTTCTGATGCCCATACTTAATTTTTCAAAAAAAAAGTGTTGAAGGACTAAATGGTTTTGTTATAGCAGATCTCTTCATATTGCTCTGAGATATAGGGTCAACATAGATATGTGATGCACAAAGTTAGAATAGTACTTCATTTTTTGTTTCAATTTTTTTATAGTTATACTCAATCTTCAGTGTTGCTCTGAAAATGTTGTTATACTCTATCTTTCTCCTTTGAAGTTTTGATATAAAACTGAAATAAAACATCTGGCACATAAATTAATGTAATAATTCTAGCCCAGTTTTTGGTTATTTTCTTATTACAATTTCTCCATTTTTCCATATTTTGTTGAATTTGTAGATGTATATGCATTCTATGTAATGATGGAGCTTGTTTTTAGCTTTTTTCTAAGGTGATTATAAGGATTTTTATTTTCCAATTTATCTATATTATATAGTGAGGCATAAATATTGATCACAAAAATGTAGTACACCAACCTCAGATGAAAACTGACAGAGTTGAAATTATTGTTATCTTGGCTAGGTAGTCTAGACCAAAAGCCATGGTTTCAGAAATTGGTGCAATCAATGATCTATGTAAGCATTTAAGGAAAATTCTTTAGGCCACAATGGAGGTTGTGGGTCCATTGGAGGCTGTTCAGAACATGTCTCTCCAAAATTCCTTAAGGCATGATGGGCCTTTGGCCTTGATAATGGAACATCTTACTCATGGGTAACAATGTGGTAGCATGAAAGAATTGAAATTATTTTTAATGATGATAAGGGAAACATAACCACTCCTTCCATGTTTTCTTTCACCCCATTAGAAAGATTAGTTGGAGCTCCCACCAAAAATTAGGTGTCAACTAATCCCCAAAACTCCATCTTCATTGCCAAGAGACTCGTCTAAGGGTGATACAATGATCCTAGTGTACAAAGTGACACAATACACTACCCCTTCATTATTGCTGCAAGAAACAATTGTCAGCCCATCATCCAAGTGGAGTAAAGGTGAGACAAAATAGTTTGCAGCTGAGGAGATATCTTCTATGATTTTAATGAAAATGAAAAATATAGTTGAAGGTTTCCTGGGTTTTGATGTGATAAATGTGGGGCTCATTGTGCCTACCTATTTTAACATTTCCTAGAGGAGGGATACCAAATATGCAACACATGTTGTTGGTCCTAGTGTAATGAAAATTATTAACGAACTCACCACTACAAATATAGCCTATGGAGTTCACACAAATGTTTATTCTTCTAATACAAATAATAAAATCTTGGTTTTTAACTTAGGTGGAGGCACCTTCAAAATATCCATTCTTAAATTTTCATGGTGGTAAATTTGAGGTGAAGGCAAACAAATTTTTCAGTCATTGTGTTTGACACTTAGAAAGAAAAATCAAGAAGCACTTGAGCACGAGTGCCATAAATCTTCGAAGACTTCATTTAGAATGTGAGAAGGAAAAGAAAATTCTATCTTTCGCAGTGGAGACTAATAGATATTGATTGTCTCTACAAAGGATTAGATTTTAACATGAATATCACAAGACCCAAGTTTGAAGAGATCAACACTAATTTGTTTGGAAATTCCATGCAAATAGTGAAGAAATGTCTAGAAGGCGCCAAGATAAACATATAGAAAATTGACGAAGTTGTATTGGAACAGGGGGGTATTCTTTTTGGATATTGTTTGGGCTACCTTTTGTGGTTGTTTGCCATAAGGTGGTCATGTTGTGACAAACACTACAACTGATGGAAGTGTCCTTACTTCGACATTTGATCCAAAATAATTGTTTGGCAGTTCTTTGTTGAGATCTAGTTCAGTGCTTAATTTGGCATAGGTGAATACTCTAGTTTTCTTGTTCTTGCTGCTTGAGTTAATATATTTTCCAAATGAGTTCCTAATTATTTCACAGACTTCTTCTTTTCAAATATGGAGTAGAATATTTTGGAAGTCGTGCTTCCACTGGTGTGGTGGTGACATACATTTATTGGAATGGATTCTGGAGACCATGGCTTTAAGAAGATTCCCACTCTTTCAAAAAACCAAGATCTTCCAATTAAGACTCTAACTCTCTCCTTTGAAGTTTTGAGATAAAACAGAAAGAAAACATCTGGCACATAAATTAATGTAATAATTCTAGCCCAATTTTTGCTATTTTTTTATTACAATTTCTCCATTTGGCTAGATTCTATTGAATTTATAGATGCATATGCATTCTATGTAATGATGGATATTTTTTTTAGCTTTGTTCTAAGGTGATTATAAGGATTGTTATTTTCCAATTTATCTATACTATATAGTGAGGCTAATATGTTATAAAGGGTGTTTCTTTTCTTTAATGTCTAGTACATGTGTTCCTGCTTTGACTGCTTATAAGGGAAGAAGGGGTTAGTTTCCCATGGAGGCTTGATCCTTTCCTGCTCAAAGGGTGGCTATATTCACGTTGTCTTTTTCTAGGAAATGCTTGGGCTTTATTGGACATAAGTTGAAGGGTGGAGTGTTGTTGCTATTGGGACCTAGCCTTTAATTAAACAAAGGGAATTAGATGATGTCCTAAAGACTCTTATGTGAGAATACTCCTTTGGCTTTTGTCCCTTCAGTGTATTTTGACTTCTATATTAGTCATGCAATGAATGTTATTAGGGGATAAATTATTAATTTATTTTTAGGTGAAAAATATAGTTCCATCGATGAAATCATTTTAATTCTTTTTTTCTATGCTCACTACTTTATTGCTTCTTGTATGTGTTGATGTTTGCATAACAATGTAAACATTTATGCAAATGAAAATATACCAATCTGAATGTCAATTCTACTTATTGCATTATCATTTTTCATGCAACATTGAGTAGAACATATATCTATGATGTAAAATTAGTTTTCATTCCTTTGTTTTCTCTTTGCATGGCATATATTTTAGCACTAAATTCCATTTGGATTGGAGCATAGTGAGTGTAAGGAAGAATTGGGAAAAATTGAAAGAAATTTTGAGGGGCCCAGCTTTGTGATAGCCTTTTCTTCTCTCTATATATATTCAATTCAATTGTTAGCAAAGTTATGGGCCAACTTTATACCTAGAAGCTACTGAAATACATATCATTCTAGAATAAATTCACCAAAATTCTTTCTACAACAATTAGACAAAGCATTAAGACGAACGAGGAATTTATTTTTTGGTCTAGGTAAACAAAAATAGCTGCACATACTTGAGTTGAATGCCGTTAGTTATATTTTGAGGTTGTCTGCGTCAGGACTAAATTAACATTCCCAAATATTTACTAGATTGAAGTCGCTAGTTTCCACTGCTGAGGTCCTCTATGAAGGACTTGGATTGGAGCATTCTGACTTTTTAAAACGAGTTAATAAGCAACTTTGTGATGAAAATTCAAATATATCATCTCTCTTGAAACTTGTTCAAGAACTACCTAAGCATTTTTTCCTTGAACCCATACCTCTCAGTGAAGAACTTAAAGAAATTAGAGCAATTTTTCTTGTTCCAAAAAATAGTTATGAGCATCCTATTAATTTTGTAATAGGCATGCCTATTGTAATTACCTTGCACATCACTTTGCATAATGTAACTACTGAGCACAAAATTTGGTTGTTGATGGTTTTGGGAGACTCGGTACAATATAACCAAATAGATGTCAATGAATTTGAAGGAAATGGTGGAGTAAAATCTGGTTCAGTTATTGTGCCATTTTATGCTGCGAAAAAAGTTGCATTATGTTTCTTAGAAGTTTTTGTTATGATGGAATGCCCCTTTGAATTTGGGAGAGTTCTATTAAATATATTTTAGGTTGATCCAAAAGGCGAACTTGTTTCACTATCCAATGTGGAAAAAATTGATCTAGTTGCATGTATCAGGAAGAGAACAAACACATGAATGGGAAATTGTTCCTATCAATGTCATTCTCCCCTTGTGCAAAGGGAAATCACCTTTATGATTCATTTATAAGCTACCTTCTCTTTTTTGTTTTTCTTACTCTCTTTTATTAGTATATATTTATCTTTTTTTTTATTAATCTCTTTTTATTACTTTGTCTACATTGGATATTCGAGTGGCTATTTGTGATATCCTGAAAGGGATTTCAAAAGTTGACCCTTCCTTGGCCTTGCCTGTAAGATAGTGGTTCTTGTTTGGTTTTGTTGAACCAAAGTTTGATATTATTTAATGTCCCATGATCTCAGTTTATAATGACTCTACTTTTTTATTCATTGGTTATATTTTTAAAGTATGTTATTCATTTATGACCTAAATTCTTGTTGCTTCCTTGCAGACAAAACTGGTAGGTGATTTAAATGCAATATCATTATCTATAGTTGGAGAATATGATTATGATAAGAGGCTTGCTGCTTATGAGAAAATATCCCCTCAATTATTCTCCCATATAGGTGAGCCATATACCTTGCTTATTCTCTCACATTGTGTGTATGATATGTCATCAGAAGACCTCTCACTCAGGCATAGGGCCTCCAATTGTCTGCTTTCTTTTATTCAATTTTATGCCTCTTTATTAGAAAGTGAAGAGGTAATGAAACATGAATATTTTCAATATGACCTAAAAAGTGAGAATAAAGTTGAAACCTAATCATATAAACATTGTGAAGCAAGGACTGCTTGATTCTTGCATCAATGATGGATGTGGAAATTGGTCTTAAATATTTGTTAAACATTTCATTTATAAACATGTATTAAATTATTTAGTTATGCATAAGCATAGGAGATCAATAGAAATGGCATGGTTTAGAAATATTCTAGATGTTGGAAATCTAAATGAGGTAAGATATAATGTTTGAGTTTGTATGTGTTTATATGTTTATATTTGCAAGTGACATTGGAGTGGCATATTGTTAGTCTTTGTTCTATCCTTTTCTTACCATAACTTGCTGCAATCTATTAAAATTTCTAGTGTATATGGAATGTTATGAATGGAAATATCATGCAAATATTTGTGCCACTCTTTTTCAATTTATTGTTTGGGGCCAAAGGTGTCAGGGACGGAAATGTTGTGAATTGTTTCTTAGAAACCCTTTATTTTATTGTTGGTAACATAACATGGGACTCTTACTTTAGTTTATTGATTAGAGAATTTCAAATGATGGCTTGCCTGACGAATCAATATACTTATATGGATGATATGTTCTATATTAGATAAGTTTCATTTTATTGATGGAATACCCTAAACTGTAGAACCAGAAAAAAACATGACCATCAAATTGAGATTGGTGAAATGAAATTTGATAAGCTAGATATGGAATTAAGGAGGAATAGTGATAACACAAATAGTATCTCCCCTAAAATACATGAACATCTACAACATTCTACCTAAGATAAATAAGTTGATGATATCTCGCTCAAATGTGGTTAATATTTTAGTTAGCCATTCTGCAATAAAGTTATTGAAACTTATGCCTTTGGAAACAATGGAATTAGAGATTCTTCATATTATACAGGATTTTGCAAATCTGCTGAAGAGGCACCCTCATTTTGTAAGAAATGAGGCCAGGGCCTCCTTAGTTGCATGTGTGAAGGAATTAGGACCACAATATTTGCAGTTCATTGCAAAAACACTACATACAATATTAACAAGGGGTTATGAATTGCATGTTTTAGGCTATATTGTCAATTTCATCCTATTGAAAGTTTCACATTCCCTAGACATTGAGATATTGATTATTGTGTGCAACAACTTCTAGAAGTTGTAGAAAATGATATCATGGGAGAAGTCGCTGAAGAAAAGGAAGTTGAAAAAATTTCCTTCAAAATGAAGGAGACAAGGAGTACCAAATCTTTTGAAAGTTTGCAGTTAATTGCTCAGAGTATTACTTTCTCTATGCATGCTAGTACATTGTTGGTACTTGTTAGATGCAATCTTCATAGAACACTTACACCAAAAGAAAAAGTTAAGATTGAGTCCATGTTACACTATTTAGCAACCAATCCTCAGGCTAATGCATCATTAAGTCAGACAAATTTGTTTTTTTTTTCTATATGGATTGATTGAGGATGGTATGGAGGAAGAAAATATGGGTAGGAAGACTACTTTGTTTATTAAACCTAGCCTAGCATCTTCAAGATCATTGGACTCATATAAAAATTCAATGAAGGGACCTACTGATGATAAGCTAGATACACCCAATAGGTATCTAATTTCAGTGTTTTCACTGAGACTTCTTGAGAACCATATGAAAAAACTAAAAGTAGATAAGAGTGATTAATATTTAATAGTGATGTTAGACCCTTTTATACAACTATTAGGGCATTGTCTGAAATCTAAGTATGAAGGAGTTATATCACATTCTATGAAATGTTTGGCTTGACTATTGAGACTTCCCATTTCATATATTGATATTCATAGTAGCAATATTACCTTAGTTTTTAATACGGTCCTAACATCAGGAAAGAGTGATAGTCACTTAATGCAGTCTTCTGTTAATTTACTTGTTATGATTTTGAGACATGCAAATACAACCATCTCAAATGATCCATTAAAGATTCTTCTCCAATGTCCACTCTTGATAAATTTAGAGAGTATCTCAACTATCATTGCACTATCAATTTTGCAAGCAATTGTTAAGAAGGAACTACTAGTTCTAGATTTCTATGATTTAGTCACTAGAGTGGCATGTTTGATGGTAACTAGTCAAGCTCTTCTGATTCACTAACAATGTAGTCAATTTATTTTATAGTTTCTTCTTGAATACCCTCTTGGTGCCAAGAAACTACAACAACCCTTGGATTTCTTAGTGATTCACCATTTTGTACTAGTGATTCACCATGATTTTACAAGATAATATAATCTGATGAGAGATTCACCAAAAAAATTATATATACAAATTATTTTATTAATAAAACCACCTTCCATTTTTCCTATGTATCATGGGGATTCACCCATTTATTATACATATAAATTTAGGGAGGTTCTTAAAATTTTCCCTCATGGAGATGGATTCAATGGTGTTTGAGTTTAGTGAAGGAGGCAACGTGCAATGACAACCATGGCAGTGTGATATCACCAATGGTGAAACAAAGTTACCAATCAAATGAGAATTATTACTTCAAAATGAGAAATTTAGCCAAAAAAACCCAAAAAACATGAAAAAACAACCCAAAAATGAAAAGTCTTCATGCTACATTAACACTTTTTTTTTGGTAAATTTTCAATTTAAAAAAAAAATGATAGTAAAAACCAATAAAAGCCAATTTTTGTGGTGCAAAAAACACCATGAAAATGAAAAGTGTTGATGTTGGAATAACATCTTTTTTTGTCGGGGTAAATTTTCAACATTTTTTAGCAATGACGTTAAAGATAAAATATCATGACTTTGAAAAACCTTAAAATTCCAATCATTTTAGGCATGGTATTAAAGATAAAATATCATGTCTATGAAAAGCCTTAAAATTCCAACAATTTTCAGCCATTACGTTAAACATAAAATACTTATAATTGTTTTCAACCATAACATTAAAGATAAACTATCGTGACTCAAAAAAGCGTTAAAATTTTGACAAATTTTCAACCATGGATTTAAGACCAAATATCATGACTAAAAAAAGCCCTTATGTTTTCAATAAATTTCAACCATGGCATTATCGAAAAATTATATGGCTAAAAAAAATCTTTAAAAATGAACGCTTGAATGAAAGAGTCATTATACCTAGAGTATTTTTTTTTACATGCTAAAAATATAGCTATTTTCAAATATTAGCCTAAGACAACCTACACTGCAACAAAAACTTAAAAATCAACCATCAAATTGACATGCAGTGTAGGCGAATTCAACCTATCACAATGAAACCTTAGAAATCAACCATGAAATTGACACACTGTGGGGGCAAACTTGGTCCATTATAACGGAAACTTTAAAATCAACTATCAGATTAACACATAATGAGGCCGGGTTGCTAGTAGAGGATTGACATGGGCCCTGCTAAAAACCAAAAACAAAATAACAAATAAATATATAAATAAATAAATATGAAAAATACAAAACAAAACAAAAAATTAAAACTACAAGTCTACCGAGGTGGAGGAATTTCCCAAACGATATTTTTGGCCGGAATCTGGGCAAAAACATTTCAGCAAATCTTGCAGAAGTAGTGTTTAAATCATGATTTTGAAGCTAGAAATGGATTCAGCATCATCAAAAACCTCCGGGGCACCCAAAATCTTGAAGTTTAACAAATATAACCTGGATTTACAAAAAATCTCTGCCGGAATTTATCAAAATATTACCAGAATTTTCATGATTTTCAAGGAAGAAAAGAAGTTTGTTTAGACTACAACAAATTAAAAGATTCAAAAACATTAAAAGTAAAAAAAAAATTAAAAAAAATGAAAAGTTTGAAAAATAATAACTAATAAATCAAAATTTTTACTAAAACATAAAAAAATTGAAAAGATAAAAAATGGCCCAGTTGATTGGAGTTCCAAGCGCACAATCAATTTGATACAGGGCCATTTAATGCATAGTCAATTGGAGTTCCAAGTGCATAACTTTGTAAGAATTACCTTGGCAGCCTACCTTTTTATCCCTGGACAAAAGTTTTTCATTGAATTTTGGCACATTCAATCGATTGAGAAATCCCTTTTCGCACAGTGGAAAAACCCTTTTCGCGAAAGTTGGTTGCGCTGCGATCTAATGCCAAATTAAGGGAAGTTAATTGGATCAAATTGAGTTTCTTATTGTGCTTTCACAAGACTTGAGGTTAGCGAACAAAGATCACCATGGCCTTGTTCGCAAAGTTTTTCCTTGGCGGATTCTGTAACAATTTTAAGATATAGTGAAGAATTGGTTTGGTCTGACTATTGTAGAATTTTATGTTGGTTGGACAAAGAATCCGTGGTGGCAGCTTCGAACCCTCGACCATACCGGGTGGATCTTAAAATAAAAGGAATTTCTCGCTGGCTAGCGATTAATGCTCTCGCAATGATCATGGAATGGATTGTAATGGCTTTTGACCTGTAAATCATTTTTAATTAACAATGAGCAGTGAGAAGTGAGAGCATCGAGCAATGAACAGTGAGCAATGTGAGAACATGGAGCTTTTATGTAGCAGAAGTATCGAGAAGTGAGTAAGGAATAGCGATAACATGAACAACAGGGAGCAGTGTGAAGTAATCTTGGCATTTTATAGACCTACATATTTCTCGAAACAGGTTGGATGACAAATGCATTGAAACATGACAAAGGAACAAGAAATTGTAGAACATGTGGAGACAAATGATTTAGGACAGGTGAAAATTACCTCATCCGCCAAAGCTGGGAAGTGGGTTGGGTCAATGCTAAACAATATTGGGGCATTTTAAAATGAAGAATAGCCTGTCTAAAATGGGAGAAAACAAGGAAGAAACGATCTAAAAACAAAAGTACTTGATCCCTTCACAAAAAGCACTCAAACAAGTCCCCTCTACAAGCACGTGGCAACAAGAAGTCCAAAGGAAAATTCATTGATGATTCTGCCTTATGTAGTCCCATATCCACACCTCTCACCTGGTCATCTAATATTTATGTGAAAGAATTGTTAAATGCAAAACGAAGGTTGGAGGTTTTAGAAGTTAAAGGGTAGGAAAGAGATCATAAAATTCATATAATAACATCTAAGAACAAGGCTTTAGAAGAAATAAATAAAGTTTTAAAAGAACAAGTGGCATTGCTATAGGAAGCTCCCCTGATAGAGAAGACAGAATGGCAACGCATGAAGGCGGATGTGCAAAACATAAAGAAATATGTAGTGGAAAGTACAGAGGTGGTGAATGTGAAATCATCCCAGGATAAAGGGAAAATGATTTCCCAAATAAACAACCGTGAAGAGAACGCGAGAGAAGAAATGAAAGGATATTCCACCAAAGTTTCCAAAACTTGGGTTCAAGTTATTAGCAATTCTGCTAATAAGGAAGGAGAAAAAAATATTCAGGTTGACAACATGCAAGATAATGAAGGCAAGAAAAGACAAAATAGGGCAACAAACATAATTATTAAAGGGGTGAAAGACTATGGGAAAAATGAATGTATTGTTTACCTTGTAAGAGACTTCTTGAAAGACAAGTTTCTATGGCAAGGACAAATATGCCAATAATGGAGGGTGGGTAAGTTTAATGGGGAGAGACGCAGGCCCATAAAAGTCATTATGCTTAGCTTGTGTGATAAATATATCATTCCAAGCAAGAAACATCTCTTGAGGGGTTCTCGTTTTTTCCTAGAAGAAGATTTAACTGTAAAATAACATGAGGAAAGAAGGGAGGAAATTTTAAAGGTTAAGACAGCAAGAGATGAAGGCAAGAGAGCATGGATTTATAAAGGCACGGTTGTGATAGCGCAATTTGGGCCTCGTTTCAAAATAGAGCAACGATATGGTAATAAAGAAGAGGCAACAAACTCTTCAACAGGAAATCAGAAAGCAAGGTCAGTATGGGAAAGTAGGGACAAAGACTCAAATGTGAGTCTTGCATGTCAAAATAAATAGCAATCAAGTCATACCCAGGTTTCCTTAAGATTAGTTTGTTAGAACTTCAGAGGTTACCCATGGAGATGAGGACTTGGGTTAGGGCCTATTGTGGAAGATATAGACATAATTTGCCTCATAGAAACACATGAACATGAAGGGTGCAAGACACCTCTGTTTGAAGGATACTAGAAGATGGCAGTGTGGAAAAAAGCAATAGGGAATGGTAAAGGGAATGGGGGTATCATGGTTTTATTAAGGGAGAAAGAAGGTCGTTTCATTCAGTTAGAAAAATAAGACTCAAATAAGCAATTCATTTGGTTTAAAATATCAGAAAATGGAAACCACAGTAGAATTGCAACATGCTATTTTGCACCGCAGGTTTCAAAAATCTACAAAGGTAGAGGGCTTGACCACAAAGATCCATTTGCAGCCTTAAAAGTAGATATTGCAACATATTCACAGCTAGGTGAAGTCCTTATAGTGGGTGATTTCAATGCTAGGACTGCAAGTGAGCAACCTAGCATTCTTTTTTGTAAAGATGATTGTGACCCTATCTGGCTTATAGAAGAAAGTAATCATCAGTGGGAAAGAATTTCAAAGGACAAGGGATGCAATCTCTTTGGTGAACAATTGCTTACTCTATGTGGGGCCTTTGATTTAGTCATTTGTAATGGTTTGACTAGATGGGAAAAGAACACTAATTTCACTTGCAATACTTACAATGGAGCAAGTGTGGTAGATTATGTAATTTTCTTGCATGGTTTATGTGAGAAAATGGAGGAAGTTTTGATTGAATATTAGCTGTGGGACTTGAAATCAGATCACAAGCCAATTTATTTATGTTTCTTTTGGATTGGAAAAAAACAATTACAGTAAAAAATTCAACATGTCCAACAAAATCTCCCACAAGGCAGAATTCTTTTGACCCCAGAAAATTGTAATATGTTCAAAATAACACTAGAGAGGCTATTCGAGAAGGAGAAAATTACAATTTATAGCCTTCATAGTCATGAATTAACACATTTAATTCAATGCGCACTTGCAAAGTGCAAAAGAGAAAAAATTAAGAAGTCTTAAACAAATTACTTTCCGGTTAATGCTTGGTTTGATGAGGAATACAAAAAGGCAAGGAGAATGTGGAAAGAGTCAAACAAGGATAACCTAAAGCTCAAAGATTACAAGCAGTTATTAAGCAAGAAAAATGCCAATTTCATGATTTCAAGGAGGGAAGAACTAATCTTCCTTGGGAAAAATGATCCCAAATTATTTTGGAAGGAGACCCAACCGAAAAAGATACAAATTGGAAATAATATTACAGCTTCTAAATAGTTTGACTATGCAAGACAACTCTATGAGCAGGTTCCCAAGGTTGACCCTCCCCCATTGGTCAACACTGATACTGAACTCTTCACGGTACAAGAGGTAGAGATGGGTATCAAGAAGTTGGGTGTTGGAAAAGAAAAATACTTAGCTGAACTCCAAGCAGAATATCTAAAGTGGGGCTCAAAGATTCTTGCTCCTCACATTATAAAGATCTTCAACAACATCATACAACAAGGGCTCCCCATAGATTGGACAACTAGTCAGAAATGCTTCTTTTCAAGAGCGATGACATCAATAACCCCTCCAATTATCGGACCATCATGATAAACCCTTTGTTTGCAAAGCCATTTGGAAGCATGCTAGAAAACAAAATTAGCAAGTGGGCAGAAGAAAGAGATATGCGTGCTAAAGGGCAAGCAGGTTTTAGACCTAAACATTCCACAGTTGATCATTGTATAACTTTAAGGCACATCGTTGAAAACATTTGGGAGAAAAGGAAGAAGTATTTTGTTGCTTTGTTGATTTCAGAAAAGCATTTGACTCGGTTCCTAGGGATAAGCTTTGGCACAGAATGGAGGAACTCAAGGTTCCTAAACATTTGAGAGTAGTTGTGCATAGGCTGTATGAAGAGGTGAAAGTCAAAATTAGAACTTCAGCAGGCATTTCTAAAAGTTTTAGAAGCGATATCAGGGTCAAGCAAGGTTTCCCACAGTCTCCTACCCATTTGATTTATATATCAACAAGCTTGATGAGTGGTTAAATTCACAAGGGGTGATGATATCTATTTGGTCAAGTTTGTTATAAGGCTTCTTTTGTATGCGGATGACCTTATTCTGATTGCTAAATCAACTCTTGGTTTGCAAGAGAACTTACTACCCCTTGAGCATTTTTGTAGAAGTGTGGGGATGCATGTCAATATTAGCAAAACGAAAGTAGTGGTCTTCTCTAAGAAAAGAAAACATAACCAACATAATTTCTACTTTGAAGGCAACATTATGGAAGAAGTTGCGGATTACAAATACCTCGGAATTGACTTCAACACAAATCTAAGCTGGAATGGTTGTAGAAAGAAAATAACTTTGGGGGGTTGGAAAGATTTTTATGCTTTTCAAAATAGGTGTAGAGAGGCAGAGTTATGGGACTGGAAAACCACTCAAACTCTTTTTTGGCTTCTAGTGATTTTGGTGATTCTATATGGTTGTGAACTATGGGCCAGTAATACATCTGACATGCAGTGGAGAAAAATTGAGAAAATTCAGAAGTGTTTGATTACAAACAAATTTAATATTAAAAGTGTAGTTCCTTATGATATATTATTAAGTGAAATAGGGACTGCTCCTATTGAAGCAATTGTTATGGAGTGAGTCATAAGGTATTTAAAAAAAATTGAGCAAATGGAAGAGGGTAGATGGCATAAGGTTGCCTTTAATGATAGATTGTGCAAGAGATAAAAAACTTGGATGCAACAACATAACAAATGATTTAGTAAATGTGGTATTTGCTTGAATGCGTGTCCCATAAACAACAAAGAGAAGTGTTTAATCCCACTCATAGTCATCAACCAAAAGCATACATAGAGGCCAATATATCTTGGAGAGCCAAAATTCTTACTACTTAGTTAAGTACTAATTATCATCAACTCTGTTGTGAAACAGGGCGCTGGAAAAGGCCAAAGGAAGTGTGGGAGGAAAGAGTATGCATTTTTTCTTCTTCCGGAAAAGTGGAAACAAAAAAACATTTCATTTTAGAATGTGAGGCCTTCAAAGACAACAGAGAAAGTTATGCAGATATGCTGGCAGCTAGCTCTTGGGCTAATCTATTTAGCGAGGGGTTTGTCAAGAATCTTGGAGCATTTATTTTGAAGCTTCATAGAAAAAGGGCCGAATGCATCAAGCAGATGAAGAAGAAATATGTCCCATAGGCTATCTTTAGCCTCATGGATGTTAAAATAATTCTTTCTTTCTTTCTTTCTTTCTATGGAGAAATCACAAAGTAGTTTTCAGGTTCTTTCAGACCACTTATTATGGTTCATTAGGAAAAGAAAGCATAAAAATTGTTTAAAAAACAAAATTAACTCAAAAAAAAAAAGAGAGAATTTTTTTCTTTTAAAAAAACATAATTTTTGGAAAAAATTAAAAAATTTAACACAATAGAACAAATAAATAAAAGAAAATTGGATAATTATAAAATAAACAAATTAAAACATGAAATAAATAAATACAAATTAAAAGCAATTTAAAAAAAAAATCATAAAATTAAAAATAAAAAACAAAACAATTTAAAAACTAAAAATAAAAATGTTAAAAAAATTAATAAAAAAAAATTGGCCCTCTAGTAGGCCATATGACGATTCTGGGAATTAGGGTCTTGGCAAGGGCGATTTTTTTTTTTTTTTTAATATTTAATTATTATTATTATTTTTTTAATTTTTAATTATATATACATACACCCATGGGTGGGGTGTGGCAATGCTCACAAACTCCCCAAGGACCTGAGACTCCATCTAGCAGAACAGGGGACTTTTCATCTCAGTCAAATTGCAGACAATGAGCGATCCTCATTAGCACAGCAGGCCTGGAAATCGGGAGCAGTCCTAAATATTCCCATTCAATGGCAGCAAGTTTGGAGCCTCTTCATTACAGTGCTAACGGAGGCTCACATCAGGATCACGGAAGGGGAAGATGAGCTCATATGGGCTTTTGCAAAACATGGCTACTATGCACCCAAGATTGGATACCTGGTACTAATGGAACCTTTCAAGCCACCAGACTCTGAGATAAGATGGAACCTTCTTTGGAAACTCAAAGCTGCCCCCAGAACAAAGCTGCTCCTGTGGTCCATCTTGAATAACAAGGTCCCTACAGGGGCAAATCTCATGAAGCGATCTTTCGTTGGACCGTTCTGGTGCCACCTCTGCAGAAGCAACAACGAGGACACAGAACACCTCTTCCTGGGGTGTCCTTTGGCACAAGATCTTTGGAATGGTATCCTGTCAACACTCTCCATTAGGCCCAGATGGCATGGGACAATAGTAAAGGAGGCGTGGAACTCTTGGTGGAGGGATACATCTGGGAAGGAAAGGAACCTACCTCTGTTAATCAGCTGGGAGATTTGGATAGCTAGGAATGAGATTATTTTCGCGCAGAAGTTTCCTCACTGGCCCTCCATACATAACAGAATCATAGCAGATTATCACTTGATCCCTGAAGAGTCCCAAAAAAACTAGACAAGGATTGTTGAGACAGAGGTCATCAACAAATCCATCCCTTGGGCTTTTTTCGATGGTTCAGCTTAGGAGACAGGCTGTGGCAGGGGAGTGATTCTATATTTATCCGAAACCCATTCTTTTGAAATTCAAATGGGATTAGGCTAGGGAACCAACAACTATGCCAAACTGATTACTGCAAAAAACATTATCCTTTTTACTTTACAAAAACAATGCTCAAACCTGTAGCTTTATGGTGACTCAAAACTGGTTATAAACTGGATCAACAAAAAATTTACATGTTCTGCTTACACATTGAGGCATATACTGGATGAGATTCATAGACTTGTATTTCTTTTTGACTCATCCACTTGTCATCACATTTACAGGGAGCGGAACACCTCTGCTGACTTCCTATCCAAAGAAACACCGATTAGGGATGAGAATTCTTGGATGATCTATGAAGACTTGGACAGGGTCGTGTATTAGCATTATCACAGGCCATTTCTAGACCCTGAAGCTCTATAACAACAACACGAAAATGAAATAGTTTTAACTTAGTTTTGATGATAAACCTTATATTTTTGTTATATGTTTGTTATATTGTAAATAGTCATCAGTTACTCTTTATCCCTCTGAGAAGAGGACAAAAAGTTTTAAGTTATAAGTGTTTTTGAATTACATGAACTCCCTGCGAGGAGGAATGCACAGTTTCTTTAATTTTTGGTTTAATCGTATTTTTTTTGAAGGATCTTTCAATTTTTTTTAATTGCATGTTTTATTTTTTTTAACAAATTTTTTGTTATTTTTACTTAGAATTTTTTGAATAAATTTTATTTTATTTTATTTTTTCAAATATCATCATCTTTGGATATAAAATTCATAAAAATTTCATAACATTTGTTATTTTTTCAAAAAATAAATATTCAATTTTTTTTATAAAAGTATTTTATCTAACATGTCATTTTTAGCGAAAAAGTTCTGAAATACATATATTTTTAATTATAACTATATGCAAAATGTTTATTTTTTGTCGAGTGTTTAAAAATATTATATTTTAATGACAATTATTCTATTTGTATTGAATTATTAATTAATGATATATAAATATATAAAAAAATTCTAACCTCAAAATATTAATGTTATTATTTTTTTAAAACTTTGTCAAAAGAATTAAAAATTTCATTATAAAAAAACATTGCAAAGAAAAAAAAACACATTTTTGGAAAACCATAAGAAACAAATATCTTAGGATGAAAAACAAGAAGAGGAATAAGACCACTTAAAGAATAATTTAATAATAATAATAAAAAAAACAAATTGCATATTTAAAACATCAAAAACTTTAAAGTGTCAAAAATATGTGTTTTAAAAAACTGTTTATGCTTTTCAAAATCCGCATGAAAATCACCAACATTTAAAAAATTTTATCCACAACACATTAGAAAATTTAAAGTGTCAAAAATAAGCCCTCTAAAAAAGGGTTAATGTTGCATCATCACTTTTCAAAATCAACATGAAAATCACTAACATTTAAAAACAAATGTTGATACTTGATACATAATAAAATTTAAAGTGTCAAAAATATGCTTCGAAGAAGGTGTATTCTAAATTAGCACTTCTCTAAATCGGATGATTTTTTGCTACCTCAAAAAATCAGGTACTCAGTACAATTCTCGTTTAATTGATAACTTTGTTGTGAATGAACACCCTAAATTTTTTTGGTCCAAGTTATGAAATTCTACCATAGGCAGGTGTGTTATTGAAGTAAGTTGTAAAACCTGTTGTTTAGGCGTACATATTGTGTAGGAGCACATCATGACTCAAGTTGTGGAATGGACCACTTGGATAGGTAGGAGGGTGGCATGTGTCAATCGTATGCTAGCTTGAGGCCGGTTGTTGTAAAACCCTAAGACTTTGATCATGCATACATGTAGTGTAGTGGCACATGGAGTTATCAAGTTTTGGAATGAATCACTTGGGTAGATACTAGGGTGGCAGGTGTATTGGTATCCTAGCTTGAGGGGGTGAGAATGTTAGATGGTTGATTAACCATGTATGTGAAAATGTGTCATATATAACTAGCATATACAAAAACTAGTGACTCATGTACTCTGTGGATGGTAACCTTTTTATATAGAATTTGACAGAGTGATTAGGACCAGATCAATCTTTCCAAGTCAAGTTTAAAGGAGGATTGTTAGTGTGGTTTAGGAAAACTTGACTTGGTTAACTTTCTCACAGTTTTTGAGCTCCAGGGTTATAAAAACTCATGGTATTCATCTCAAATGTATCCTATTCAAAGGCAGAAATATTCCATGTTAATTTGTCCTTGTGACCATTAGGATCCCAAGCAACGATGTCTTTAGACACCACCACTTCTTTCAATTTTGTGATCCTAACACACTACAAAGTCTAAAATTAGACAATGAATCCATTGAAAGTGAACAGGTCCAGTAAATATGCTTGAAGCTCGCCATGAAAAATCATTAATTTGTCCGCTCATTGCAAGAACTTGAAAATATGCTTGAAGCTTTAGCTGTGAAAAATAATCGGTTTGTCAGAATAATGCAATATCACAGGAATATTTTTAGTAAGAAAAAAGGCATTGTCTAAGTATTATATGTGTTGTCTAAGTAGTATTATAAGTTTTGGAGTTTTTTTACTATCATTTAGTCAAATATTTTTTTATCAAATCATAATCTTTTATTGCTTAAATTAGATTGAAAGTGAAATAATTAACCATAAATCTAACAATAATTATTACACTGATATTTTTTTAATATAATCTATAGTAATAAATATATTTGTTAAACTATGTTTTATTAACAATTTGTTAAATTATTATTTTTTATTTTATTAATATTTTTAAATATAAAATACATTATAATTAATTTTTCATAAATAACTATAAAATTATCCATCACAGTAAAAAAAAATTAGTTGATGTTTCGAGTCAGTAAATGTGGCTCATCATGAAGACATTTTTTTAACCGTGATGGATCTGAAATTGTCAAACCAAAATTGCTCTACTCACATAAGCCTTAACCCTGAAATTATAAATCTTAGCTATGTACCTTTACAACAATTAAAAAAAATTGTAGTAATTAATATTTATTACTACATGTTTGCTTTGGACTCTCAGAACCCCATATTTGTTAGGATAAATCTGAATAAGATTGTGATGTTGTTTTTCATTTTTCTGTTAAATAAATTAATTTGCAGGCCAAATTAACATACATGGATATTTATTTATAAAACACACTTTCAACATGCAACTGATGTGTTTCAAAATTATAATGCATTGGAATGAGAAGCTTAATCTATTAGGAAAATGGTGCTTAATTGGATAAATTAACCACTCTCCATGCTTAGAAGTAGTATTTAAATGTAAACAAACTCATTAACTCTTAATTGTATTGAGTAAAAGCACCTACTCACAAGTAATTGATTAATTTATTAACCAGTCTAGTAACAACAACACAAAATTGGAAATCATTAGGAAAACGATCCTTAATTGGCTGAATTGACCACACTTCATGCTTAGAAGTAGTATTTAAATATAAGTAGGCTTAATGACTCATAATTGTACGGTGTAAAAGAACCTACTCACAAGTAATTGATTAATTTATCAATCACTCTAGTAACAACCACACAAAGTTAGAAATCATTGCTAACGAAAGAAGAGAATAAAAATAAATTATTTTAATGTCCATGAGGCTAAAAATAGCTTATGGGACAAGCTGTCTGACTATTTCAACCTTTCTTTTGTTCAACATAATGATGAGTGCTCCCAAATTCTCAATTGTCCCCTCACTGAATAAATTATCCCAAGAGCTCATTATCAGGGTATTTTCTTATTTGTGTCTACTATCCTTGAAGCCTTCACATTCTAAAATAAAATGTTTTTTCAGTTTCCACTTTTCCAGAAGTGCAAAAAATGCACACTCTTTCTTCCTAATCTTCTTTAGGTCTTTTCCAACGTCCAGTTTCACAACGAAGTTGGTGAGAGTTAGTTCTTAACTGGGAAATGATAATTTTGGCTCTCCATGATATATTGGCCTCTATGTATGCTTTTTGATGATGATTGTAAGTGGGATTAAACTCTTCAATATAATAATTTTTCTTTCTCCCTATCTCTTTATCCCAAATAAGCTTGTGGAAGTTATCAATGACAATTTTGTTTATCTCTTTACCATTCGTGGGACACATATTTAGGTAAATATCCCATTTACTGAACCATTTGATATTTTTCTACATCCAAGTCTTCTTTCTTTTTCACAAAGTGTCATTGAAGACTATCTTAGGATATCTATCCTCTACCATTTTCTCTATTCTTTTTAAATACCTTATGAGGCACACCATAACAAGTGCTTCAATAGGGACTAAAATTTAATTTTGAATTTGTTTATGAATTTTTTTGGTTCAACCATTATCCAAGAAATATTGTTTGCCTCCCTACTCTGTTTCGAGACCAACTCATATTCATCCCTTTGGGAGTCCTTTCGATGCCTTGAAACACATGGGTGGTCATCATTTTACTTTAGCCTGAGGTGAGATAATCATGCGAGTGAATATTGTTGTTACCGCTGCCATCTATGCAATTAAACCACTCAACCTTACCTAGAAATCAAGGCACAAATATTGAAACGAGAATGGGAAGTGGTAAATTCTAGTCATTGTCACCTGCAACTTTATTCACTAAGAATCGATGAAAGCACACAGTTTATTGGTGAGGAAGTTGCGACAACAATGAGCATGGAATTATGTCTTGTAAAGCTTGTAATCATGTCTTTTATTATATTTATTTTAAAACTAAATGTTACATGTAGGTTTTCAGAGTTGACAATATGATGATGATAATTTTTTTCTGGAGTACTATGCGCTCTAGTTGAGGTGTTTGACATTTTAGGTGAATACTTCATCCATCTTCAGAAACAAAAAGCTAAAAATGAAGATACAAATAGTGCAAACCAAAAATTAAATAGAATTAAGAGGTATTATAAGAGTTGAAATTAAATTACATTAATAATAAGAGGTTAATTATTAAAATATAGTGGTTAGAGAACGAGAGAAGGAAAAAAATTGATAATAATTAATAACAAACACTAATGATGATGAAGATGACTAATGGCTATTAAGACTAATGTGGTCTATCATACCTTAAGAAAGTAAGAGATTAATTGAGACTCTTTAATATTTTACTTCTATGATAAAAAATAAAGGAAAGAAGCATTCCAAGTTCACCATAGTTCTGCTGAATTTACAAGTCAAGAAGGTTGGTAGCATGGAAAATGTTTTGAAAATGGGAACAAATGCGAGTAAGAGACGAGCAATCCAAGAGAAAGTGATTTTCATCTTCGACCCTTTTAGTATCGCAAAGATGATGATTTATTTTATCCCAAGGTATTTTGGGAATAGACCAACTCCTAGTTTTGCTTAGGAGCTCATGAAAATTAGTTCATATCTTCACAATGTTCATTTTGGCATTGTTAAGACAAAAAGATAATTCTGGTTAGCAGGAGTGGAGTTGATCACCTCCTTATAATAGCTTGGCTTCCTTTTCCCTTCCATATCCTTATCATCCGATAACTTATCCTTAAATTTGGAAGTAATATTATTTTTAATACCATCCTTATTCTCTAAGAGGATCTCCTCCTTAATCCCTCAATAGTCAAATAAAAAAGAAGAAAAAAATGAATAAAATTAAAAAGAATGAAAAAATATTAAATAGATTAATAATAATAAGGGGTATGAACGAGTATATGGGGGGTTAATTATTATTATACGAAAAAAAAACATTAATTATTTATTATAAAATATTAAATAGGATTAAATTACTAATAAAATAATATAGGGGTCAAAATGATCTTAAAATAAAAGAGAGGCTGGGTCACGATATTATTGACTTTTTTGTTTGTTTGTAAGCTTGGCAAGGCTATATCTTCATCATGTCCAATATAACACCCCGATCAGGGCGGGGAATTGAACCGGTGAATTCACATCAAGGAGTGTCTTAAAAGAGCACTCAATCACCATTTATTCAAGACCCTAGACACAATATTATTGACTTATTAATAATATTATTAGCATTTATTAAAAATGGGGAGTGGGTTAATTATTGGAAATAAATTGTTAGGATAAGGAAGAAATAGCAAAACCAGAATAAGAATAAGATTAAGAGAATGTAAAACAAAATGAATTAGATTAATAAGGTGTAAAAATAAGTTAGATTAAGAAAATTTAAAGTAAATAAAATTATATGATAAAAATATTAAGAAAAATTTAAAGTAAATTAGGTTATACAATAAAGAGAATTAAAGTTGGAATAAAAGCCTTGAAAAAGGAATTCAATAGAATTATATTAAGGATTGAAATAAAATAAAATAAAGGAGCTAAGGGGTTGAAAGGATTAGAATATAAGGGGATTAGGTAGAAGGTGAAGGTGGAGGGTTACATAAATAAGGGTTAGGGGATGATGTTTAAAAGTTAAAAAATGGATAGTGGGTTTCTAGGTTGGCTTCAATAATACCCATAATTTTGATTAAAGTTGTTAGGGTGATTTTCAATTTTTAGAGCCTCCCTAATGACGTGGTTCTAGTGGAAGTGGCAAGAGGCCAAGATTTTGGTTTTATTAAAACAAATTAAATGTTTGGCATTGTGGGAGTGTTCAACTAAGGTAGATTTGGTGATACAGTTATGGTAGGTGCCAGCTATGTGTTCTTTAAGTCTAGCTTTGAAGGATCTTCCATTTTGTCCTATATAAGACATACCATAGGAGCAATGGATCTCATAGAATCCAGGGCCAAGCATAGGGTCATTCTTGTCTTTTACTGACCTGAAGAGATGGCTAAGGGTTCTTTGGAGTTTGAACACAATTTTGATATTCCTTTTCGAAAGTATTTCAGAGGATCAGTAACCCCATGAATGTATGGAAGAGAGATTTTTTCTAAGGGAGGATTGGTGGAAGGGTTCTTTGGTTTAGGATTGAGAGTAGAGTGCAATGCCTTATTAAGTTAGGATGAGGAGTAACCATATTAAGAGCTTTGGTGAGATGGGTTTTTCCTTTAGAAAAAAACTAAGAGGAAGAAATATGAATGGCATAAGTAATAAGGGTTTTAGGAACAATAAAATTTAGTGAAGGATGATGGGTCCCCCACCTCTCTTTTATTTTAACATCATTTTGACCCCTCCATTATTTTATTGATAACTTAATTGAATTTAATATTTTATAATAAATAATTAATGTTTTCTTTTTAATTCTTCTTATATTAATAATTAAACCCTCCCCCACACCCCCCTTTCTCTTTCATTTTGACCAAACTCGCTTATTATTATGAATTTATTTTAATTTCATTCTTTTCAATTTTATTCATTTTTATATTTATAATTATTTATTTGACTTAATTAATTTATTCTTATTTAATTATTATTATTATAAATTAAACCCCCCCTCCCTAAATTATAAGTGTTTGTTATCAATTATTATCAATGTTTTCTTTCTTCTGTATTCCCTAATGACTATATTTTAATAATTAACCTCTTCTTATTGATTTAATTTAATTTCAATTCTTATAATTCCTCTTAATTTTTAAATAATTAAAATGATCAAATTATCAATGTTCACTCCATAATGGTTTTTTCTTTCTCTTTTTAATATTGGTTTTGCACTCTTTGTATCTTCATTCTTAACATTTTATCCCTGAAAATGGGTGAAGTGTTTGCCTAAAATGTCAGACACCTAAATGAGAGCACACAGTACTCGAGAAAAAAATTCTCAACATCATATTGTGAATTGTGAAAATCTACATGAACAAATTCTAGTCCGTTATGGATATGATAGTCTTTATGAGACTAGAACCTTCGAAAAGCTATGTGTGAAATGTGTTAGAAGAGTTGCTAACCTTGCATTCTTGAAACAATGTCGAAATGCTTCAATATTACCAATTTGTACCAAGTTTCCTCCTTAAGCATGAAGACCTGACCTCAATCGGATCTTATCCAAGACTAGTTTCACCATTCTTTGAGCTGAAATTTGTCACATCAGATATTTTATATCCTTTTTATCTTCTAAGCTATATAAATTGCATTTGAAACTTGTGTTCATTATTAATCATGATCTTTCGATTATTCTTGATCAATGTTATGCTATGTTAGCTTCTAACTCTCTTGAATTAATAAACAAAAAACAAATTAACAAATTTCAATCTCTGTGTCAGAGGTAGCATTCCAGGTTTTCCTCCCATAATTAATAATTTTTTTTTTCTTGTTCAAATCTATGTGTATTAGATAGTATTTCGATATCACACTATCATCCTTTTCTATTCCCATCCAATAACCTTCTTCCTATTCTAGTTATCACCCTTCTCAGCACTTCTCACCCTTTGTTCCTCCTTCCATTAGATCTAACTGTAATTCCTCCCTACTCTCCTCTTATATTCTCAATCTGCCTTCTTCACCTAGAGCTCTCTCCTCTTTCTCTCTGCATAGAGATCAACACCTCTGTGGCTTCTTTGATGAATATCAACACCTCCGTGACTCCCTTGATTATAATTCCCTATTCTTCCTGCAACCCTAACATTTCAACTCAGTTTTCTAATTTTCTCCATGTTTCATTGACCACTTCTCACACCTCAGTCAATACTGCATGAAAATTAGTTTCTCCTCTAATTCACATTTACATCCAACCTATTTTTGTTAGGTCCCTTCCCCTAGATTCAAGTACTCCCTTTTCCCTCGCAGGTGACCACTCCCCCTTCAATATTCCGCCTTATCCACTTAGTCCTTGTGCTTTGGCTTCCCCCAAGCCTCTCGCTTCATTTATTCACAAAGCTCCCACTAACCCTAATGATAGGATTCTAATTATAATAATTCCCCTCCACCCCAATTTGGCCCTTGATCTTATATCTCTGACTCAAACCTTATCCCTAATGCTTGTTATGAATCTAAATTGCATTATAATCCTACCAATTTTTCTAATTCTAAATATCTTACCATTTATATTACTAATTCTAACTTTAATTGTAATCCTAAACCTTTACCTAATCCTTATTCCAACTCCCTCCCCCTTAAATCCATTCCTCCCCGCCTTCTAATCCTAACCCCCTTTATTCCATTCGTCCTTTTTCACCCCCCTTCTTAATGCTAATGTTATCAACCTGTCTTCCATTAAAATTGGCAGTCCCTCTTTAAGTCTTTTAGAAAAAATCTTGAGCTATGCTCTTGTTCCTCGCAACATTCCTTGTGAGGACATTATATGTTCCTTTGAATCCATTTCCCACATTCTTCTCTCCCATGTGGAAGAAGAGTTTCGACAAGAATGTGGACACATCTCTAGAGCTCCAAGCTCCCTAAACCACTATCAAAAGATGAATTTAAGGCCCTTCTTCAACTTAGTTCCAACCCAACATTCTCATTTTAAAAGTTGATAAAGGGAATGCATCTGTCGTTATGAATTCCTCTAATTACTATTGTAATATGTTTGATCTCCTCTCCTCTTCTTCATACACACCCTTATCCAAAAACCCCATCAACTCTATAACTAACAAGGTCACTCAAGCCATTAAATCCTCCTCCCTTGACCCTTCTATCCAAAATATTCTCCTTCCCTATAATCCAATCACCTTTTGAATCTATGGTTAACCTAAAATCGATAAGAAAGATATTGGTCCCTTCGACCTATAGTGAGTGCCATTGGTGGTCCCACCCATGCCCTTTCCCAATTCCTAGCCAAAAAGATTTGTTCCTTCTCTAGACTTTCCTCCTCCTTCATTAAAGATTCAATTGATTTCATTGAGAAAAGTAGACACCTTAAGCTTGATGCTAATGACATCATGGTTATCTTTGATGTCGTTTCCCTTTTTACCAAAATCCCTATACTGGAAGCCATTGACCTTATTTCCAAGCTTGTTAACTTTGAAACCCTCAACCTTATCAAAACTTGTCTAACTACCACCTTCTTTACATTTAATGGAATCTACTACATAAAAACCAAGGGCATAACCATGGGTTCCTCCATCTCCCTTGTTGTTGCCATTATTTTTATTTATTTGAAATAATTAATTTATTCTTAAAATCCTTGTTACTCGCACCATTCATATTTATTCCTCTCAATATTTTTCCGAAGAAAAATCCTATCCCACCAAAACTCTTAAGCCAATGATTACTCCTCATCCTAGATTAATAAGGCATTTCACTCTTCTCTCCACCCTAAACCAAAGAACCCTTCCACCAATCCTACACATCGCTGACACCTACCATAACCGTGTCTCCAAATCCGCCTCAGTTCAGTGCTCCTACAATACCAAACATTTAATTTGTTTTGATAAAACCAAAATCTTGACCTATTCCCACTTCCACTCAAACCACATCATTAGGGATTCTCTAGAAATAAAGAAGTATCCTAACAAATTTAATTGAGATGATGGGTATCAGTTAAGCCAATCTTGGAAACCATGAATATCTATTTTCTGGCCTCCAAAAGTCATCCCCCTAACCCTGAATTTTATAACCCTCCCCTTCATCTTCTACCTAATCCCCTTATAATCTAATCCTTTCACCCCCTTAACTCCTTCGTTATTTATTATTAATTTATTTTATTTTATTCCAATCCTTAATAAAATTTATTTAATTCCTTTTTTCAAGGCTTTTATTCCAATTTTAATTCTTTTATTATATAACCTAATTTACTTTTAAAAAAATAAATTTTTTATTATATAATTTGATTTACTTTAAATTTTTTGAATCTAACTTATTTTTATTTTATTTTACATTCTCTCAATCTTATTCTTGTTTTCATGTTTCTTCTTTATCCTAACCATTCATTTCCAATAATTAACCCTCACCACCATTTTAATAATAATTCACTGCAACCCCACCACACCCCTCTTTTATTTTAACGTCATTTTGGTCGTTGAATTGAGACTTTTGTGATCCATAATAGTTATAAGAAGAGCTTCGGCGTAATTCACATAATGAAAGACTTTTGTCGACACGTTTCGAGCCAGCAAGTGTGGCTCATCGTCAGGACAAGTTGAAGAAACAGATCCAACTTTGCGTGTTAAATAGTATGAGCAGGGCCTCCAACAGCTATCTAGAATAACGGCTAGCTTTGACTTAGGGACAGTCAAAAAGTCAAATTGATTATTTCAAGGAAGATAGCAATGACCATACCTATATATAAATATATAATTATATAAATGAAATAATTTAAGAAGAGGTTTACTTTAATAATTAGTTAAAATGTATAATTTAATAATTTTTTTTTTATTATTAAATGGGAATTAGTTAAATTGAAGACCTAACTTATTTATAAACAAGGTAAATGTAATTAAATAAAATAATAATACAAATCAGCAAATAAATAAATAATAATATATATTCGCTAGATAAATAAATAAATAGATAAAAAAAAATATAAAAATAAAAATAATAATAATATATATAAATTAGTTATGAAAAAAAAATAAAAAATAATAAAGTAAATGCAAATAATGATATATATCCGTTAATAAATAGAAAAATTACCAATACTAACAATATATAAAAATTAGTGACGAAAAATAATAAAATAATAATAATAATATATCTTCCTTAATAGATAAATAAAATTAGTATATAATAAAATAATAATAATATATATAAAAATTAGTTACGAAGAACTATTAAAAATAATAATAATAATAATAATAATAAAAATAAAAATAAAAATAAAAAAATAAAAAATAATAATAATAATAATAATAATAATAATAATAAATAATAAATAAAATAATAATAAATAAAATAATAATAATAAATAATAATAAATAATAATAAATAATATATATATATATATATAATATAATATAATATAATATAATATAATATAATAATAATAATAATAATAAGTAAATAAATACTAGCTATAATAATAGATACCAATATCAATCCGGGAAAAAGGAGCGACACAAAATAAATAGGAGAAGGCCTGGAAAGAGTCCAGGGCCAAAAAGGATAAACCAAAGGAGAAAGGAAGGCTCCAGGGGAACGACAAAAGCGAAAAAAGATGAAAGAGGGGGGGGGGGGGGGGGGGGGGGGGGGGGAGACTAAGAAGAAAGGGCAGGGATCCAACATCTACTGATCTTCCAGCCGTCATCTCTATTGAGATTGTTAGGCCTTCTTTCGATCTCAATAGCTTCCCTGAGTTTCCGATGATGGAACTGGGCAACCTTGGCAATAACCTTAGCCTCCTCAATACAAACGTGATGCTTGGTCTTATCCACATGCTCTGCCAGCGCTGAAGACTTGGTTCTCCCATGTTTTAGGTCAGCAGCATGCTCGAAAATCCTCTGATGGATGGAGCGCCCTGTTTCCCCGATGTAGGGGTCCCACAAGAACAAGGGACCCTTCATGTCCTTGGGGTTAACGGGATCTTTAACCGATCGGAGGGAATTACGAAAAGTTTTGTAGGGAGTTTAAAATTTTTATTTTATTAGTAATTTAATTCTATTTAAAATTTAATATTTTATAATGAATAGTTAATGTTTTTTTTTAATTCTTTTTATAATAATAATTAACCCCCCCTTTTCCCTTTTGTTTTGATCAGACCCCCTTATTATTATGAATTTATTTTATTTTAATTTTTTGTTTCATTCTTTTCAATTTTATTCATTTTTATCTTTATTTTTATTTATATGACTTAATTAATTTATTCTTATTCAATTTATTATTTAATTATCATTATTCTAAATTAAACTCCCCTCCCCTATATTTTTATTTATATGACTTAATTAATTTATTCTTATTCAATTTATTATTTAATTATCATTATTCTAAATTAAACTCCCCTCCCCTAAAAATTTTTTTCACTTGGAAAAAAATCGTAATTTTCATTAAATTAATTTTGAAAATTACATTTTGTAGATGCCGAAGCATTGCAAAGACAAGGCTATGAAGCCTGACGAAAAAAATGACACAAAGGTCAAGTACAAAAAAAAGAAAAAAACTGTTGTAATAAAATTCCATGCCTGGAAACAAGATCACTGATAGGGGGAAGATCAAGTTTTCCTCCCCTTTTTCTTCTCTACCTTGCGCCACTCGCCATGGTCTGAATGCATGGATATGAGTTGTAATGGGTTTTCCTCCTCAGGTCGAGGGATTTCCTTGTCGGAGTCTGATGTGTCCGATTTGTGCTGCCTTTTGGTTCCACTGAGTTCCAATGTGTCTGAAGCCTTTTCCGGTTGCGATTCCATGGGCATTTGTTCTTGCGGTTCTGTTGTGCTGTTTCCATTGGGGGTGGGCTTTTCCTCCTCTTCTTCTTCCTCTTCCTCCGGATCAGGTGGTGGGAATGTCCATCCTTTTTTCTTTCCAGATTTCCTCCTTCTTTGGCTGTCCTTTTTGAATTCTGGGCAGGTATTTTGTAAGTGCCCTGTCTGCCGGCATATTCTGCATCGGAAAGCTGTATTTTCATAATCTATTATTTGCGTCCAGCTGAGCTCTTTATGCTTCAGTACAATGCGATCCGGTAACCCTTTGCTGAGATCTATTTCCACACATATTCTTGCAAAAGTGTAGATTCCTTCTGCCGTTCGCTCAGTATCCATTTTAATATATCTGCCCAATAAGTTACCGATGCATGCAATCGTTTTTTGGTCCCAGAAGTGTGCTGGGAGGTTATGTAATCTGACCCATACTGGTACCCTAGAGATGATGTAGGTGTTTGCATCAAAATCCGGGGTCCAGGGTGTGATGAAAAGTCCTGAAGATCCCCAAAACCACGGTCCCTCCTGAATTACTAGGGCCCTGACCTCCTCAGATGGAAGTTTGACAATAAAAAAACCTTTGGAGCAGAGCATGATCTCACTATTAAGAGACCATCTTGAGTAAATCCAGTGAGCTAGCTCTATGGGTTTAGGCCAAAATCTGTTCCAACGACAGATGAGAGCTTGTCTTTCATATATGTTACGTACCTCCTCTGCTTCTGCTGTATCTATTGTAAGTTCAGGAGTGTAGTTTAGCTGATCCACGATATATGCATTAGGTTCTGTGCGTGTCTGTTGTGGGACTGTAGATGTAGGCTTTCCCCTTTGTAGTATATGCTTATATGATGTTCCTTCACTTTTGTGCTGCTGTTGTGGATCTGGGCTGTGTTTAGCTTTTGATCCACTGCCCCCTTCTGTTTGTTTCCATGGTCCATTGGCTGCTGCACCTCCCCGAAGTCTCATGTTAACAATAATGTTAGATCCGGGCTTAATGTTGTGTTGACCAATTGTCCTATGATCTTGTATTGATCTGCCTTCGAAGAGCAGATATTGGTATCCTTCCGGGAGGCCAATGTGGTTGGCAATGTCATTCTTCAGTTTTGTGACTTTGTCTGAAGCTTTTACCCAGATCAGGGTTGATTTCCCAGAGGGGGGCTTTAAAAAGATTTGAAAACTTGGATCTGCTGAGGTTGCTTCAACCGAAATGGGAAGATCCAGCCCAGATCTGGTTTGTTTGAATCTGATCTCAGCAGGAGGGTTCAGATCCGCCCCATGAAGCCCGCCCCTGTTGGCTTTGGCACTGGATCCGGTGGAAATACTAACCTCGTCTTCAGGATTTGTGTTATTCAGTTCCGTAACCTGCATTGTAATGGAAACCTGTGTCCCATTGCAAGTCCAGTTTCGGCTTTCAGAGAATGTGTCTGCCATCCCATCAAGCCCTCGACAGCCAATGCCAAGCGCATGAGTATTCCTCTGCATTTGGGCGAAAGAACCCTGTCTGGTACCTTGATTAAAACCGTATCCCGTTTGCCATAAACCAGACAACCCAAAACGGCTCAACGGCGGTGTAGTGGAGCCGATGTCCGATTTCCTACGTCCATAACCGACTATCGCAGAGCTGATAATGCTTGCCATGGCCGCCTTCAGTCTAGGGTTTTTCCGCCGCTCTCTCCTCAATCAGTACACTCTCTCCCTCCCCTCCCCTAAATTATAAGTGTTTGTTATCAATTATTACCAATATTTTCTTTCTTCTCTCATTTTGTAACAATTATATTTTAATAATTAACCTCTTATTATTAAATTAATTTAATTTCAATTCTTATAATTCCTCTCAATATTTAAATCATTCAAATTATTAAATTATCAATGTTCACTCCAAAATTATCTTTTATTTATCTATTTAGTCTCGATTTTGCACTCTTCATTTCTTCATTCTTAGCTTTCTTTCTATGAAGATGGGTAAAGTGTTTGCTCAAAACGTTGGACACCTCAATGAGAGAACGTAATACTCCATAAGAAATTATCAACATCATATTTTCAACTGCAAAAATCTATATGAACAAATTCTATCCCTCTATGGAGAGGGTTATCTCTTTGAGACTAGAACCTTCGAAAAGCTATGCGAGAAAATTGCCAAAAGAGTTGTTGACCTTGCCTTCTTGAAACAGTGTCGAGATGCTTCAATCTTACTAATTTTTACCAAGTTTCCTCCTTGAGCATGAATACCTAACCTCAATTGGATCTTACTGAGGACCAAAATTTTCAATTTTTCGAGCTGAAATTCATCACATCATGTCTTTTCTATCATTTTTATCTTCTAAATTATATAAATTTCATTTGAAATTTGTGTTAATTATTAAGCATGATCTTTGGGTTATTCTTGATCAACGATATGTTATTTCCACTTCTAATTCTCTTTCAATAATTAAAAAAAAAACAAATTAACGTATTTTCAATCTTTGTGTCAAAGGAAACAATCCAGGTTTTCCTCCTATAATTCTTCTTCTTCGTCTTGTCAAAATCTACGGTTATTAGACAATATTTCAATTTCACACTCTCGCCCTTTTTCTTCCCCATCTAGTAACCCTTCTTCCTATTCTAGTTCTCACCCCTCTCAATGCTCCTCACCCTTTCTTTCTCCTTCCTTTGGATCTAACTATAATCCCTCCATGCTCTCCTCTTCTATCCTCAATCTGTCTTCTTCACCTGTGGTTCTCCCCTCTTTCTCTCCCATGGAGATCAACACTTCCGTGGCTTCTCCCACAGAGATCAACACCTCCGTGACTCATATCTTGATTGTTGTCCCTTATTCTTCTTGCAATCCTAACAATTTGGCTCAAATTTCTAATTTTCTCCATATTCCGTTGAATACTTCTCACCCCTCGGTCGATGTTACATGAAAATTAATTTCTCCCCTCATTCACATTGACATCCAACTTGTTGTCATTAGGTCCCTTCCCCCTTGATTTGCGTGCTCCCCCTTCCTTTGCAGTTGATCACTCACCCTTCAATTTTCCACCTTTTATGCTTATTCCTTACACTTTGGCTTCCCCCAAGCCTCCTGCTTCATATATTCACAAAGCTCCCACTAATTCTAATGATTCTAATTCTAATAATTCCTCGTCCCCAAATTTGACCTAAACCTTATCCCTAATTCTTTTCATGAATCTAAATTGCATTATAAACCTTTCAAAATTTCTAATTATGAATCTCTTCCCAATTATATTACTATTTATAACTCTAATCATAATCTTAATCCTTATTCCAACCCCGTCCCCCTTAATTCCATTCCTCCTCGCCCTTCCAATTGTAACCCCCTTTATTCCATTCCTCCATTTTTTCACCCCCCTACTTTTAAATTTGAAGGTTATCAACTCCTCTTTCATCGAACTTACTAGCCCCTCTTTAAATCTTTTAGAAAAAGGCTTCATTTATTCTCTTGTTCCTCTCAACATTCTTTGCAAGGACATTATATGTTCCATTGAATCCATTTTCCACCTTTTTCCCTCCCATGTTGCAGAAGGGTTTTGACAAGAATGTGGACGCATTCTCTGGAGCTCCAAGCTCCCCAAACCTAACCAATAAAGAGATGAATTGAAGGCCATTCATCATATCGTCCAACCCCAACATTCTCATTTTAGAAGCTAATAAAAGGAATGCATCAGTCATTATGAATTCCTTTGATTACCATTCTAAGATGCATATCCTATCCTCTTCTTCGTACACACCCTTATCCAAAAACCCCATCAAATCCATAACTAACAAGGTCACTCAAGCCATTAAATCCTCCTCCCTTGATCCTTCTATCCAAAAGCTTCTTGTTCCCTATAACCCCATCACCCCTCAAATCTATGGTAAGCCTAAAATCCACAGGAAATATATTCCCCTTAAACCTATAGTGAGTGCTATTTAGTGGTCCCACCCATGCCTTTTCTTAATTCCTAGCCAAAAATATTCATCCCACAAGAAATATATTCCCCTTAAAACTATAGTGAGTGCTATTTAGTGGTCCCACCCATGCCTTTTCTTAATTCCTAGCCAAAAATATCCCTTCTCTGAACTTTCCTCCTACTTCATTAAGGATTCAACTGATTTCATAGAGAAAACTAGGCACCTTAAGCTTGATGCTAACAATGTCATGGTTAACTTTGACATTGTTTCCCTTTTTGCCAAAATCCTTGTCTCGAAAGCCATCGACCTTATTTCCAAGCTTGTAGACTCTAAATCCCTCAACCTTACCAAAATTTGTCTAACCACCACCTTCTTTACATTTAATGGAGTCTGTTACGAGAAAACCGAGTGCACAACCATGGGTTCCTCTCTCTCCCCTATTGTTCCCAATATTTTTATTTATTTGACTTAATTAATTTATTCTTAAAACCCTTATTACTACGCCATTCATATTTCTTCCTCTCAATCCTTTTCCGAAGAAAAACCCCATCTAACCAAAGCCCTTAAAGTCAATTGTTACTCCTCATCCCAGATTAATAAGGCATTCCACTTTTCTCTCCACCCTAAACTAAAGGACCCTTCCACTAATCTGACACATAGTTGACACATACCATAACCATATTGCCAAATCCACCTTAATTGAGCTCTCCCATAATACCAAACATTTAATTTGTTTTGTTAAAACTAAAATCTTGGTCTCTACCCACTTCCATTCGAACTGCATCATTAAGGAGACTATAGAAATCGAAAAACACCCTAACAACTTTAATCACGATGATGTGTATTAGTTAAGCCAGCGTTGAAAACCCATTATCCATCTTTTGACCTCCAAACATCATCCCTTTAACCCTAATTTTTGTAACCCTCCCCCTTCACCTTCTACCTAATCCCCTTATAGTCTAATCCTTTCATCCCCTTAGCTCCTTTATTCTTTGTTATTAATTTTTTTTATTTGATTACCATCCTTAATAAAATTCTATTTAATTCCTTTTTTTTCAAAGGTTTTATTGCAATTTTAATTCTTTCTATTATATAACCTATTTTACTTTAACATTTTCTTAATATTTTCATTATATAATCTAATTTATTTTAAATTTTCTTAATCTCATTTTACACCTTATTAATCTAACTCATTTTATTTTACATCCTTTTAATCTTATTTTCCTATTTCATCTTTATCCTAACCATTTATTTCCAATAATGAACTCTCACCCCCTTTTAATAAATATTAATATTATTATTAAAAATTCAATAATTCTCCATGCCTCCCCACCCCTATTTTATTTTAACCTCATTTGGACACTTCTATTAATTTATTAGTAATTTAATTCTATTTAATATCTTATAATAAATAATAAATATTTTATTTTCAATTCTTTTTATTATAATAATGGAGTTGTCTTTAGTGTGACTTTTTGGAGATTCCGGTGATGAAATTTGGTGGAAAAAATTGAGGTTAAATCTTGATTTGTATTATTTAAAATGGTTTTTTAACTGCATATTTGGATTCAACACCCTGAAAAACCCCTAGGACGCTTTGATTGTGCAGAAATTACCTATCAACCTTGCGATTTCAATAAATTGCTACCAGATTTTAGAGAAATTTGACCGGAAAAACCCACCAGAAAAACTTCCAAAAAGTCTCACTAAAAGCAATTGCTATAATAATTAACCTCCTTTCTTTTTCATTTTCACCAAATACCCTTACTATTATGAATTTATTTTAATTTTTATTTAATTTTTTCAATTTTAATCATTTTTATCTTTATTTTTATTTATTTAGCTTAATTAATTTATTTTTATTCAAATTATTTAATTACTATTATTCTAAATTAAACTTATAAATGCTTGTTATCAATTATTAGCAATGTTTTTTTCCTTCTCTCGTTCTCTAATGAGTATATTTTAATAATTAATTTCTTATTATTAATTTAATTTAATTTTAATTTTTATGTTTTTTCCTTTATTTTTAAATCATTTAAATTTTCAAATTATCTGGCTTTACTTTTTATTGATTTTTTTTGTTATTTAATCTTAGTTTTGCACTTTTCGTATTTTCCTTCTTAGGTTTCCGAAAATAGATGAAATATTCACCAAAACATTGGACACCTCTGTTTTCTAGGAATATTTATCAACATTAAATATTACATATTTTACAGAGTCAAAGATAATTTAATTAAGTAATAGATATCAATAAAAATATTAAACGCCAAAGTGTAGTTATGTGTGGAAGGCCTCAGAGCCATTGGGAGCCATGATGCATTTAACAACTACCGTTGTGCACAGGAACGAGTGGGATGAACTACTTTGCATAAATTTGTTTCGTGATCTTGGTGGTCAAAGCATTTCTTCTTGGTTGTCTCAACCCATATATTTTCTGTTAACCAAATCCATCCCTATACTAAAACGTCGGGCATTGAGATTTATGAAAAGTTATCCTATTTAAATTTGTTACAAATTATTCTTGGTTATAGGTTGGACTGCACTTTATAATTCAAAACTATGGCCTTATAAATATATTGAATCTCGGATCATGTTCACCTTCACTAATATGTAATTAAATACAAAGTGGTATCCTCTCTATCAATACCCGAGACGAGGAGGGCACACCATGGATGTGCGATGGGCACTTGAGTCAATTTTATGTGACAGGTGAGTCATCTTTGGTTATGTGCGACGAGTCGAATTTGTGATGATGCATGAGTTTGATTAAAGGCAATGGTCAAGCACGCCTGGCGACACGACGAGTAGGAGCATTCGATTAAACGTGCCTCGAAAAGTTGTCGAACAACAAGTTGTGCGGCGATGTGACGAGCTACTTGGAGAGTCGAAAAACCAGAAGTGTAAAATCAGTTAAGTATGGGCGGATGCATTACCATTTTATATGGAGTGTCGAAAAACCGTCAAGTTGGGCTGATGGATGGAGGTAGACACCTTGGGCGGGTCGACATGTGGAAATGGACTCGAGTTGGTTGGCTGAGACATTGATTTGGAAAATGGTGGATGATTTGTATGGTCGGCCTGGGCGTAGGTCAACCCCACCTACACATGACGAGTTCGTATAATTAGAGATGGCGACTTGGAGGAGAGATACCATCGAATAGCAAGCAAAAAGCATTCAAGCTAACACTTGGAGGTTTAAGTGAAGACAAAAGAAGGCAAAGGCAAGGTGCAGGTGGATGCAGGGCCATAGTGCCGAGCCGAGGGGAAGAAGAGGCGAGTTCCAGTTTTCTAGAAAGAGTGCACGGGCGAGTTGCGGTTCGGAGTAACGGGCGGACAGTTTGGCAGTTGAGCCCGTACTCATAAGTATTGGTGAAAAGAAACTGGGTAGCGGTGTTGCACCTGCCTATGTGCAGTTGAAAGACCACCGTCAAGATAGGGGTGTGACAGATGGTATCAAAGCTCCTGATTCCCTGGGGCTTTGAACAATTTTCATATTGAAGTGATACAACTTCACTTCGTGACAGTTGGTATTAAAGGCATTTTTGAAGAAGCATATATCTCTTTATGACAGGGGATATCAGACTTTCCACAGGGCTTTGGAAAGTTCGACAGGGGCAAGTGAAGGGCCAAGTTGAATGATAAAATAAGTTTATGGTCTTGACAAGATCACAAACAAAACTGATGGTTGATCAAGTGAGAGAACCTCAAGTTATGACGGGGGAATCTAGTAGGGATTCCAAAATAGTTTTCATGGATAGGGTAGTGGATAAAATGGAGGAACTAGCTTCTGATGTGGCTTTGGTGAAAACTAAGAATGTTGAATTTTGGGAGATGCACACGAAGTTGAAGGAAGAATTTGAAGACCTAAACATCCGATATGATTATACAGAATGGATGTATGCACAAACAAAGAAATAAATCACGGACATACAAACAAAGAAATAAATCAAGGACATTGGAGCTGCAATGTATCAAGGTTTGGCGGAAATCTCGAAGTTGTAGAAGGAACTTGACGATGCTCGAAATGAAATAGTTGTTTTGAAGAAAGCAGTTGGGCAAGGTTCTGTTGGGGGATTTTCCCATGTGAAGGTCAAATAACATGAATCTTATGATGGGATGAGGAGTGTGAAAGCTCTTGGCAATTTCTTATGGGATATGGAGCAATACTTGGAGCATTTGGGTATACCTGATGATGAGGCCAAAGTCAAGGTAGCTGCTCAATTCTTGATGAAAGATGCTAAGATGTGGTGGCAAAGAAAGATGGACCAGATTGCCAATGGTGAGGCAGCGGGAATCTCTTCTTCGGACGACATGAAGAAATCTTTGCAAAATCATTTTAGCCCACAAGATGAGACTTGGGATGAAAGGATGAAGATTAAGTATATGAAGCAAACAGAAAGCCTACAAGCATATCAATGGGAGTTCTTGAGTGTGATCTTGGAGTTACCTGATATGGCAAAAAAGGACAAGGTGTTCAATTTCATCATAGGATTGAAACCTTGGGCATGCAATGAGGTGAAGAGGCAGAAGATTAAGACACTAGCGGAAGCATTTGCGGTGATTGATCGCTTGGTAGAAAATTACAATGAAGGAAATGAAGAAAGAAAGAAGAAGACAGATAGATCGAAAGAGAATACTATGAAAGAAGAGCCTTCGATATCGAATAACAAGTCGAAGATGAAGAAGCCTTTGAAGTGTTGGATTTGTGAAAAACCACACACGGTGAAGAATTGTCCTTGAAGACCGAAAGTGGCAGCAATAGTACAAGCTGATGCAAAGAATAATAAGGAAGAAACATCCGTTGGAGTGATGTAGATTTTGGGAGTTGTGGTGGCTACGGAAGTGGTTTCATGACGAGATCTTGAAAGAAACAAGTTGGAATATGTGGAGAGGAAGATTGGGCAAGGCATTGTTCTCACTATGGTGGATAGTGGTGAAACTCATAACTTCATGAGTGAAGAAAATGCAAGGAAGATTGGGCTGAAATTTATACCAGTTCAAGCACAGTTGAAAGCAATGAATTCTCCACCAAATTCAGTGATTGGTGTAGCAAGAAAAGTGGATGTGAGCATAGGTGAATGGACTGGGAAAGTCAACTTCATGATTGTGCGGATAGATGACTATGAAGCTGTACTGGGTATGGAATTTATGAAACAATTTGAAGCTATGATAGTACCTCACTTGAAGAAGTTGTACATTTATGATGGGTGTGATGATGATCCCATTGGTGTACCAACCATAGGAACTACGACAACTGAATGTAAGTTGACAACGATGAATGTGGAGGAAGTCAAGCGAGATGAAGAAGTCTATAAGAGGTTTTCTTGTACAGAGGAAAAACTTATGGAGCAGTCACAGGTGATTAGAGCATTGTCTGATAGTATCTTGGATCTATCAAGTAGACTAGAGGTAGTGGAAGGAGTTGGAGATGCTAGACCTGAGATTCAGATGGAGAGTCGGGAAGCATACATGCAGAGATTGGAGGAGGAAGATCCAGACAGGTGGATTGAGCTATTAGCTGAGGAAGAGGGAGAGCCTTTGGCCTCCACTTCCTCCCTCTCTTCTTAGACTGACATGGGGATGAGGCTCATTGTTAGCTTCTCATGGCAGTGAGTCTCTAATATTTTGAGTAGACATCTGGGGTGAGATGGACACGATTGGTAGCAGTGTGTAGAGATGAGTCATGATGATGTAGGGAGCATGTGTTCTTATGGAGGTGATGTATGGTTGGATTAGCTACCCAACTAGTCACCAACACGGGGGGATCCAACACATGATTTTCTTGCAGAGTTTGGCATATCGATGGCATGAGGCAAGTCAGAGGTGGACACATCTGAGTGCCCATATATAGATTTGCAGTCTTAGTGATGGTGGTTGTTGAGATGGTGTTGTTGAGGATGACAACACATTTAGAGTGGTGGAGGATGTCAGGACCTCGAGACGAGGAGGGCGCGCCACGTATGTGTGATGGGTGCCCGAGTTGGTTTTATGTGATGGGTGAGTCATCTTCGGTTATGTGCGACGAGTCAACTTTGTGATGACACATGAGTTTAGTTAAAGGCGATGGGCAAGTGCACTCGACGACATGACGAGCAGGAGCATTCGGTTAAATGCACCCTGACAAGTTTTGTGACGATGAGTTGTGCGACGGTGTGACCAGCTACTTGGAGAGTCGAAAAAACGAGAAGTGGAAAATCAGCTGAGTGTGGGTGCACGCATGACGATTTTATATGGAGTGTATAAAAACCAACGAGTTGGGCCAACGTATGGAGGCAGACGCCCTGGGTTGGCTGATGTGCGGAAACAAACCCAAGTTGGTTTGCCGATGTATTGATTTGGCAAATGGTGGACGATTTGTATGGTCGGCCTAAGCGTAAGCTGACACCACCTATGCATGATGAGTTCGTATAAGTAGAGATGGAAAATTGGAGGAGAGATACCATCAAACACCAAGCTACAAGAATTCAAGATAATACTTGGTGGTTTAAGCGTAAGTGAAGACAAAATAAGGCAAAGGCAAGGTGCAGGCAGACGTAGGGCCGTAGTGCCGAGCCGAGGGGAAGAAGAGGCAAGTTGCAGGTTTCGGGCAAGAGTGCACAGGTGAGTTGCAGTTCGGCGAAATAGGTGGACATTTTGATGGTTGGGCATGGGAAACCTGAGCTGCGGTGGGCACAGGCAACCCGACCAAGCTGGGTGACTTGACCCACAGGTGCGGCCGAACGACCCGACCCAGCTGGGCTAGTTTACACGGTGGAACAAGTTAGCGGCTGAATGACATGTGCGGCAGGCTGAAATACGGTGTGGGAAAAATCTTAACATGGGTGTAGGCCGAATGACCCGACCCCATTCGGTGGGTCTACACAGGGAAACGCTGCAAATGAGCTAGGTGCAGGCAGTTCTAAACGAAGGGTGGGCGATCCTGCACGAAGGCAGGTGAGCACCCCTGAATGGTGTAGCTAGGTGACACAACATGAAGGTGGGTGTTGTTGAATGAAGGGCGACCCAACCCGGTGAGGTGGGCGACCCGACACGAGCATGAAGAAACTGTTGAAAATTGGAAAGCTTGCTAAGGTGAAATTTGGAGTTTCCTAGCAAGGTTGTACTTGTAAATGAAATTGTAAAAGATTGAATTATTGTATTTGGGCAGACTCTAATATTCAGGGAGTTTCCCCTCCCATTTAAAAAGAAATTATTTCCGTTGTGCATATTTATGATATGATGATGATGATGATGTAAATGTTATTTTCGCTGTGTAATGATAAATGCTTAGTAGAAGTGAAGAAAAATAACTAAGTATTGAATGTTAGGCATAGCCCATACTCATAAGTATTGCTGAAAAGAAAGTGGGTAGCAGTGCTGCACTTGCCTATGTGTGGTTGAAAGACCACCGCCAGGATAGGGGCGTGACACCCTCCAAGTCATACGCTTGAGTGTTTATGTTTTAAGCTTAGTTTAAATATATTAAGATTTTGATATTTTTGTTATATATATATATATATATATGGTTATTAAATTTGTAAAGTTTTAATTGTTGAAATTATATATTAGTCGCAACAAAAGTGTTGAATTCACTTTTATAATAAAAATTTAACCATTTTATTATTTTTTTTATAACTCTTTTACCGAGTTAATTAAAAAAACTTAAAATATTTAGATTTGTCTTTTATATTTGTTATATAATGAAATATAAGATAATATAAATGAGATCAACATATATTTAGTAACAAAGTAACCAAGTAGTCTAATTGTTTTATGTTTTGGTTTTTTAATTGAAATTTGGTTTTTTTATCTAGATATTGTATGAAAAGCACGAAACGCTGAACATAAAGCAATGAAAGCTAATACAAAATGGAGATGTCGTTCAAGCTCAATTCATGTAGAAATTTTGAATAATATGACACTTATTCACATAGATTATCCTGATTATACGCTATTGCAGAATGCATGCATAATACATAACCTCCTCTACGTTGATCATCAATTTGCAGAATCAAAACATTTGCATGTGCACATTGAAACACATCAGTAACACATATCAACATGTATGTAACCCGGGGAAACCATACAATTGAAAACCCCACACTATCTGTATATTATAATGATTGAGAACATGTAACATTACATAGTACAATACTCCTCACAAGTACTCAGTACTATATCCACCTGTTACACACAAACTAGCTCAGATCTGAATCAATCACAGGTTCAAATCTCCTCCACTGCTTGCCTGCCTCCACTGCGCAATCCTACATGAGAATAGATGAGAATGGCTTATCCAAACTCATATTTCCCTTGGCTGAACCACACAATCCTCATTGGCAATACTCAATCCATTGATTGTGCAAATCTCATGCACAACTATAGTCACAACTGATAGCAATCTCCACCTCTAACACCTGTCTCCACTGAACTGTCCATGCACTGAGTTAACTAATGTATTCTTTAGTTGCTTTATGAGTTAATAATTAGTGAATTAATTAACAATTAATTCACATCACTCATCACTAGTGTATTTGTAGTTAAACTAAATACAACTAGTTCAACCAAGTCAAACTGAACACAACTCCATCAACTCCTCAATCAACTCCACCAAACTCAACCACATGAGTTCTAACTGAAGTCCATCATGCAATAGCTCAACTGACCCATAAGAAAAGCGTATTTCCTTCTGACAGCTGCATGTGCCACATCTGTAGCTCGAACTGAAGTGCTCTAAGAGGATAAGATAATGTTTATAGTCCAAATATTATTATGAGCTAATAATATTCGACTGTTCTATTTTTAGCCTGGTAGTCTAAAAATAGACTCTGCCCATATGTCTAAAAATAGAAGTCCATCTATTTTTACCAACATGACCAATCATCCAAAAATAGCATCCTGCAACTCATAGACCATGATCCATATGTCTAAAAATAGACTTTGCTCCAAAAATAGCCTGCGGGCCCACTTAGTGAAGGCGACTCCTTTCCACTAAGCTCCATCATCTTGTTGCATTCTCAACAATCCCTCTCAACAAGATATGGATTATCAAAAACCCCTATCCTGCTTCGGTGGTATTCGAATTTGCTCCTGGTGAGTGCCTTCATCAAGGTATCAGCATCCTGATCCTCCGTTGGAATGTATGAAAGTAACATGATTGTCTGTTGTACACAATCTTTGATATGATGGTACCTGATGTCAATGTGCTTAGATCTATCATGAAATACTGGATTAGCCGAGATTTTAGTTCAACTCTGGTTATCACAATAAATCACAGTAGGCTCCAAGTATGAACCGAACAACCTGACCAGGATCTTCCTCATCCATATAGCCTTGCATGCAGCCAAACTTGCTGCCATATACTCGGCCTCTGCTGAACTGAGTGCCACGGATCTCTGCTTCCTGCTGTACCAAGAAACTGTTGTCGACCCGATACTAAAAATCCCTCCAGATGTTCTCTTTCTGTCCATTGGGCTCCCTGCCCAATCTGCATCCGTGAAGCCACATAGCTTCAGCTCATCCTCCTGTCTGTACCACAATCCATATCCTGATGTGCCTCTGAGATAACGCAATACATGCTTGCCTGCCTTCCAGAACAGCTTGGTTGGCTTAACCATAGCTTGTGAAAGCTAGTTAACAGCATAGCATATATTGGGTCGTGTATTGACCAAATACATAAGCGACCCCACCAACTGTCGATAAACAGTGGCATCAACTACTTCTGCTGAAGTAGCATCCTCCTTCCTCCAACCTCCAGGAAGAGGAGTATCAACAGGCTTGCAGCCATGCATGTTGAACTTCTCCAGTATCTCCTGAGCATACTTACCCTGAGAAACAAATAGTCCATCACTGCGCTACCAAAATTTCCAATCCTAGGAAATAATGAAGGAGGCCCAAGTCCTTCATCTCAAACTCCTTAGCAAGATCCTCCTTGCATGAAAGTATCAACAACTCATCACCTGTCAGAATCAAATCATCTACATAGAGTACAATGATAAGCAACTTACCCTCCACCACAATCTGGTATAGGTTAGGATCCGCCTCACTCTTGGAGAATCCAAGTCTGGTGAAATAAATGTCTATCTGTGTGTACCAAGCACGTGGTGATTATTTCAACCCATACAACGCTCTCTTGAGCCTGCACACATGCGACTCGCTGCTGAAGATCTCGAAACCTTCGGGCTGCTCTATGTACACCTCCTCCTCAATGACTCCGTTGAGGAATGCAGTCTTCACATCCATCTGATGAATGTGCCACCCCATCTGCGCTGAGAGAGCAAGAATCGTCCGTATGGAAGAATACCTTGTGACAGGTGCAAAGGTCTCCTCATAATCGATTCCCTCTATCTGTGGGAAGCCGCGGGCAACAAATCTTGACTTGTACTTCTCCACACTCCCGTCATCTGCCTGCTTCACTTTGTAGATCCATCTTGAACCCACCACTGATTTCCCCTCCGGTCTTGGGACAATCTCCCATGCACTATTTCTGACAATCGAACCATACTCTTCCACCACGGCATCTACCCACGCGGGATCTTCCACAACTTCCTCGAAAGAGGATGGCAACACATTTGCTCACAAGATCCATGTATCCAGTGTACCGATCAGGTGACTGTCTCTGTCTGCGTTGAGCTGTACGTGGTCCTACAACCTTCTCTGCATCTTGAGCCAGTCACTCAACTTCTGTCATGCGCTTTTGCCCTATGATGGTTGGCGTTGCATGAGTGGTCTCTTCCACTCCATGAAATTCGTCCTGTGGCTAATCCACGTCTTGAAGCTCATCCTTAGGAACTAATAGCTCTTCATCTGCATGCAAGTGTGGCTCCCTCTCAAGCGAACACTTCATGGCTTTCTCCTCCTGAAATTTGATATCTCGTCGCACAATAGTCTTGTGACTATCTGGAAAATACACACGATAGTTGTGGGGCGTATCAGTGTACCCCACAAATATCCCAACCTCTGCGGTCGGTTCCAGCTTCTTCCTGGCATCCTTCGTCACATGCATGTAAACGTTAGAATAAAAAATTCTCAAATGAGAAATATCGGGCCTATTACTAGAATAAGCCTCCTCAGGTGTACTCATGCCAAGTATCCTGTGAGGACAACGGTTCTACACATATACTGCAGTATTGCATGCTTCCGCCCACAAGTGAAGGGGTAGGCCCTGATCATGTAACATCACCCGTGCGGCACCCACGATCGTTCTGTTCTTCTGCTCAGCAACCCCGTTCTGTTGTGGGTTATGGGGAGCTATGAGCTCTCTTCGAATCCCTTATGTGCTGCAGAAGTCCTTGAACTCGCTAGAGATGAATTCACCACCATTGTCGCTCCTGAGAGCCTTCACCTTCTTCCCTGATTCCTTCTCGACCAGTGCTTTGAACTCACAGAACTTTGAGTATGTCTCGCTCTTCTTCTGCATGAAGAAGATCCAACACTTCCGAGAGAAATAATCAACAAAGATCACATAGTACCTATGCTTTGCTGTCGAAGCTACTGAGAAAGGTCCACACATGTTTGTGTGAATTCTCTCAAGGATCATCATGGCGTGACTATCCTTCTCGTGAAAGGTGGCTTTCACAAATTTTCCCAAAGTACACCCCTTGTACTGATCTGACTGCGCAAGAGTGCCTTTAGGAAGCCCAGTAGTAATCTGCTGCAGTATCTTAAAGGCTCCATGGTGAAGGTGGCCCAATCTCCTGTGCCACAGCTCGCCATCATCCTGGCTCACGAATCCTTCTGCCTTGCATGCCATTGCTGCGCAGCCATCTACATGCAACTGATAAAGGTTCCTGACTCGAACCCCTATCTTCCGAGTTTCTCCAGTTGTCTTACTGCGCAAGAAATCCTTTCCCTCGCTGAAAACAACATCATATCCCTTGTCTTCTAACATCGCCACAAAGATAAGATTCTTCTTCAATCCTGGAACATGCATCACTTCCTTCAATACGAAGGGTTTACTAGACTCCCTCTCAAAGGAAATGGTACTGATATCGGTCGCACTGTATCTACCATCATCGCCCATCTCGATGTGCACTCCAAGATCTTTCTCCTCCAGATCAGAAAACAAATCTCGATCTCCTATCATGTGAAAAGATGCACCACTGTCCAAGAACCATACCAATACCATCACACTTGATACCAAGCATGCGATCAACGAAAAATCAAGCTCAAACTGCGAGGCTAAGGCCTCTCCTGCTGCAGATCCAACAGCTTGCTTATTTTTCTTCTTCTGCGGACAATTTGTGGCATAATGTCTGTGCTGGTGACAGTGAAAGCACTTCACCTTGGACATGTCTTGCTTCTTGCCTTTCGCATTGGAATGAGAAGCTTTCTTGTTATTCCCCTTCTTTTCTTTGGCAGCCAAAGCGCAATTTTATTCATCAGTTGCCTTTGATGAAGATCTGTCCTTGGTATTCCACCTGATCTCCTCCTACACAAGATCTGACCAAAGTATCTCCCATCCTGGCAATTTCTCCTGACCATTGCAGAGTCCTGATAGGAATGCCAACTCTTCGGAAGACCAAGGAGAGCCAAGGTCACCAAGTCCTCATCATCAACAGTTACCCCCACACTTCCCAGCTCATCTCGACATTGAGTGAACTTCGTGAGATACTTGGGCATATTGTCTCCTTTTTCACACTTAATGTTTCTGAGTTTATCCTTGAGCGCCAACTTCCTCTGGTCGCTCTTGCTTTGGAATAGATTTGTCAACGCTTTCCACATCAAGTATGGAGAAGCCTTTCCATGCAGGCTGGACACAGTGTGATCCTTCACGCCCTCCAACAGAATCCTTCGACACTTTGTTGTCTTCTTTTGCCAAGCCTCAACTTGAGCAGTATCAGTAGGCTTTGGGACCTCAACCTCTATGAAATCCTTCAGCCCATTATCATCTAACACCGCCTCCATCCTGTCTTTCCATGAAATATAATTCGAGCTGCCCTCAAGAGCATACTCCAATCACAATCTGTTGAAAGACATTTCAACTTTGACACCAAGAAAACACTGCTGCAAATTCGAATTCCACCAGCTCAAAAACTCAAACACTTCTGATATAAAATTTGTGAGAACAAAGTATTTCTCGTACAGAGATTGACTGTATGGGCTTTTATCGGATATCTCACCTTCCAAAGGAAGGATGAATCCAGAGGCTTCCTGGCCCGATTACAGACTCTGCCTGAAGAAATAAAATGTAAACACTTTCTGAACAATAGATCTGATGATCAACTCTGCTCTGATACCATGTAGAAATTTTGAATAATATGACACTTATTCATAGAGATTATCCTGATTATACACTATTGCGGAATGCATGCATAATACATAACCTCCTCTACGTTGATCATCAATTTGCATAATCAAAACATTTGCATGCGCACATTGAAACACATTAATAACACATATCAACAAAGTATGTAACCCGGGGAAAGGATACAACTGAAAACCCCACACTATCTATATATTATAGTGATTGAGAACATGTAACAATACATAGTACAATACTCCTCACAAGTACTTAGTACTATCTCCACCTGTTACACACAAACTAGCTCAGATCTGAATCAATCACAGGTTCAAATCTCCTCCACTGCTTGCCTGCCTCCACTGCGCAATCCTACATGAGAATAGATGAGAATGGCTGATCCAAACTCATATTTCCATTGGTTGAACCACGCAATCCTCATTGGCAATACTCAATCCATTGATTGTGCAAATCTCATGCACAACTATAGTCACAACTAATAGTAATCTCCACCTCTAACACTTGTCTCCACTGAACTGTCCATGCACTGAGTTAACTGATGTATTCTTTAGTTGCTTTATGAGTTAATAATTAGTGAATTAATTAACAATTAATTCACATCACTCATCACTAGTGTATTTGCAGTTAAACTAAATACAACTAGTTCAACCAAGTCAAACTGAACACAACTCCATCAACTCCTCAATCAACTCCACCAAACTCAACCACATGAGTTCTAACTGAAATCCATCATGCAATAGCTCAACTGACCCATAAGAAAAGCATATTTCCTTCTAACAGTTGCATGTGCCACATCTGTAGCTCGAACTAAAGTGCTCCAAGAGGATAAGATAATGTTTATAGTCCAAATATTATTATGAGCTAATAATATTCGACTGTTCTATTTTTAGCCTGGAAATCTAAAAATAGACTCCGCCCATATGTCTAAAAATAGAGTCCATCTATTTTTACCAACATGACCAATCATCCACAAATAGCATCCTGCAACTCATAGACCATGATCCATATGTCTAAAAATAGACATAGCCTAAAAATAGACTTTGCGCCAAAAATAGCCTGCGGGCCCACTTAGTGAAGGCAACTCCTTTCCACTAAGCTCCATCATCTTGTTGCATTCTCAACAATTCAAAATTGAGGATGTATGTTCAAATAAATCATGAATATGAAAAATAGTAACTCTTGAACGATCATAGTTTTTTCTCTGTGCAAAGTGAAAGCTATTCGCACAAGAATTTGTTAATAGATATATGGAGGTGCAGATCCTTTACGCGGTAAGGAGAGTGTTTCTTTGGTTAAATTTTTAAGCTTTTTTCCATTTAGAACTTTTGCAGATATAAATATGTGGAAGAATGGTTGCACAAAATTAATTAATTGATCAAAGGTTGTGTTCTCTGCTAGTACAGAGCTGAGAAAAAAAAATTGTTATGCGTAATGAAGAATGTGCGGAAGACAATGTATATGTGGGAAAACAAAGGTGCAAAAGGGACATGTATTGCTAATACATTAAATTTCATTTTCACATTGTAGCACAAGCAGGAAGGGTAACCAAATTGTCGATATTGCAGAATGATGATCCAATACGTTAATAGGCAAGGCAACACAATGACAGGTTTATGACATGTCCCTAGATATATTGTTATCTAGATTTTTAATCATCCTAATGCATTCAATGCAATACTAACAATGTAAAACAATTTGTTTTACTTAAAAGATTAGGCAACAACCAGAGTGATAGTAAGAACAGAAAGGAATTACCATAAGTGCTAGGGTAATGACAATTGAATTGAAAGACATAAATCAACATTATTCTTGAATCACATGCTGACAACAAAAAAAAACAACACACAAACAACCATTTCGACTCATTGGGTATAGGATGATATGACCAAAAAAGCATTATACTAGCAGAATTTGGTATCAATTTCAAATGTTGTACATGTATGCCATCCTTTTGGAACTAAATTGAATAAGATTTCACACACATTCCACACAAAAGTGTCTTGATCTAGATCTCCAAGGAATAATGATGAAGCCAATGTATTTATTGTTTATCGAAAATGGAAAATGCTACAAAGATACCAAAGTCATAAAACACCAACCAAAGGAACGAACTTGGAAAAAGAATTGATATAATAGAATAGATGGTCCACAATTGCGACAATAAAAGTAGCACAACAATCGCACCAGGAATAGATAAAGCAACACTATTAATATAGAGAAAAGTTAAATAAATGACAACGATGAAAAACATACAACGAGGAAGAGCCTATATTTTTTATCAACGTACTACGATCCATCGCACTAGGTGGCTTCAAAGAGAAAATTCTTGTTTCGCTGAGGGGAATGGTTTGCATGACAGGTCAAAGTTGCACTAGTTAAGTTAACTCTACAACAGTTATGCAGAAGCCCTATGATTATCAGAAGGTCCTATTTGATTATAATGTTCTATCCCGATAGCATGGAAAAATGATACGCTGCAAACGCACTAGAAATCTTGTTGGATGACAAATTAATGGTGATACGAAATGCCCATATTCTCAACACATAACATTATAATTGAGAAAATGAACAAATTGATCAATGATCCATCGTATTGATTGAACGGATGTAAGTTTTATGAAATAGAAACTTATTAATGATTAAGAGTTTATAGTAAACTTCTTGTAAATTAATGTTTCTTTTTTAAAAGGAAATTGTGATGTTTCTTATTTAATGTTTATTAAAGTTCTTATTGCCATAAATTAATGTTTCTTATTTAAAATGAGATAATAATGTTTCTTATTTAATGTTTATTAGAGTTTTTGTTCCCATTTAAATTAATTTTTTGTTTGTAGAATAAATTTTCCTCTGTATCCCCATTCTCATGCACATACACCATCCTCTACACATTTAACTCTTGTCCCGCACGATTAAATCTGCAAAAGTTTTCAATGGAAAAGAGCTTAAAATGAAACAATACAAGATAACCACACTAACAACTCATGTCTTTCTCTCACTGTGAGAGCACTAACTGAAGAAATGCCACCTATAATTTGTACATCTATTCTATTTATATTGAATTTTGATAATAGCAACACACTAATGGTTATTGTGAAAGAGAAAAGTGGACATGCATGTGAATGCAATTCTCATTATTACAAACCCCACCTTTCTCACACAAACCCCATCCTCCACACATCTTTCATTGCACACAAGAAAACATTAATCGAAGATTTATAACCAAACCTTATTAACTAAAACTGCAAAATTTTTAAATGAAAAATAGTTTAAAATTAATTTCCTTTGTGCAGAATAAAGTTCCATCTACACCCCCATTCTCTTACACTCCCCTGTCTTCTCATAGTAAAATATTTGCATAAGGAAAGCTATAATAACAATATAACATTAATTTCATCCCTATTGAATAAATTTCCCTACGCACTCCCCCGTTATCTGGCACATACCCCTTCCTTCGCATAGTCAAAGCTATGAAAAATGAAACATAATAATATTCATTTGCACATCCTTTAGTCTGTAAAGATTCATAGCTCTATAAAATCACATCTCTACCCAATTGCTCTTATTAGCGGTAGAAGCAGGGACTATTTCATCGATGTGCAATAAAATTCCCTCTCAACATTAATTTCCCTATGCATGCATCCCTGTTCTCCTACAAATACCCTATCCTAATTTCACCCCTGCTGGATAAAGTTCCCTATGCACCCTCATTCTCCCACACATACTCGTCCTCCACACAACAAAAGCTCCACGCAATGAAACATAATAATATTAATTATTGTGCTCTCTCACACATACCCCGTCATCCAAAAAGATTCATAGCTCTATAAAATTAGAGATCTATGCAACTTCTCTCCCTCACATACTCCATACTCATATTAAAATCTCTGCAAAAAGAAATATCTGAACATTAATATCATCCCTATTGAATAAAGTTCTCTATGCACCCTTTTTCTCCTACACATACCGCGTTTCGTGCATTGTAAAATCTCCACACAATGAAACATAATAATAGAAATTCAAAATATTTCCCTTTGCATCCACACATACCCTATCCTTTCTCTATAAAATCAGAGCTCTTTCGGATTTGTTCATCGCCCCCTCCCCCCTAGCCTTTGTAAAGGATTTGGAAACGCATCAATTCTACTACCATTTGGCAAAGCAATAACAAAATGTCAAATCACAAGCATCTCAATTCTACCACCATTTGGTAGAGCAATAATAACACACTATCATAGAACTCACGAAAATCACCATAGTAAAAACTTCGTAGAAAGAAACACAATCATATTAAATGCAAAAAAAATTCAGCCCTCACATCTTATGCAAAGGGCCTATAACCGCATCAATTTTGACATCATTGCAAAATAACATCAGTGTCATAACACTAACCAATGCAATGACCACTCATAATAATTGGGGATTTGTTTAGCCCCCCCACCTTATGCAAAGGGCCTGCAACCGCACCAATTCTGACATCATTGGGCAAAGAAATAATGTAACAATTTCACTGTCAGAGCATTGTCAGAGCACTAAAGAATGGAATGGCCATTAACAAAATTAGTTTTTTGTTTTTCTTTCTAATTTTAAAATTAATGTCAGGGACTGACAAACACCAAAAATAAAACACCCTCCAATAGGGAAATTATGTCCCATCAAAGCTCCCTCAACCAATAAAAAATTAAATTAAAATTTCTTGAAAATTAGAAAATCACTTTTGAATTTATAAAAAAATAGAAATATTAAGAATTTTCCTGAAACTTTGGTTAAACTTGCAAAAGCACAATGAAAAAATGCAGAGTCAACACACTTTGTCCGTGAGAGAAATGTTATAGTCCTTGGAGAGGTAGATGCTAATAATACAATATTTGGCAGGGATGTGATTTTTAGTTATTTAAAAAAAAATTGAATGCATGAATGAATTTAGTGCTTTGAAAAAACCTCTGAGATATTTGGATTATGTAGACTACACAACTTACTTGGATTATAGAGACTACCATCTAAATTTAGCAATACAGTTTTTGGAGAGATTGTGATTTTTAGTTGTTTAACATGTGTTTTTGAATGCATAATGGATTTGGCACGCTAAAAACCCCTGGGGTACTATAATTATGTGGACTTCACAACTCAAACTTACGATTCCAATAAATATATATCGAACTTAAGACAAAAAAAAATACTAAACCTTGGAAGAGTTAGTGCAAAGTCATTAATGTTGTATAAATTAAGATATACATCTTTGCCTCTAAAATATTTAAAAGTTTAACATAATATCTTTAAATTTATATATTAGTAATTACTTTAATCTTAAGTGGATATGGGCATAACGTTGCAACCTAAGGTTTTTTTAATCAAGGGTTTTTTACTTTCACCAATTAGGCATGCGGGGGGAGGGGACCCATTCCCCTCTATTGAAATGTGACATCCATGGATGCACATGTTGGGGATCAACCAGGAGCTGCATGTAGCACACATCAGTGGGCACATGATCGAGAGAAGACCCACAACATCCTGGTCCCTACTTTGAGGTGTTAGTTGGAGCGACCTATCAACCCAAGAGATCTTGTTGTTGTCTTCCCAAAGTCCCCATAAACCCCAAATTTGAAGTATAATAGTGGAGGATTCAAAAATACATCCAATACCTACAAGACTATGCTCCCATTATAAAGTTTATGGGGTTTTGGCTAGCTAAAATCTCTCGTCACCTGGATCTAAAAAATGGAAACCAAAAGGCCAAATAGACATGGACCTAAGGGCCAACGGATTCTTTACAGTCATATTTTCTAATCTAGAATATCACATTAGGTATTTGAAAATGACCCTTATTTTCTAACTCTACTAGACTATATTTATATTTTTGGACAAAGGGTTTCAACCCTAATAAGGAGGATTTCAAAGCCATGCCAGTTTGGATTCAGATATTCTCCCTTCCAAACAATTATGGGAGGAAGAAACCCTTGAAGGAATCAACAAGCACTTTTCCATTTCATCAAAGCATTAGAAGTTACCAAAATGGGAAGATATATTTCCTATGCTAGGATCTAAATTTATATAAATATATCATAGCCCATCCCAGCTTCTATTTACATATACGATCATGATGAGGTCTAGAAGAAACCTTTGGATTATGAACACATACATTTACATTACACAATATGCCATGAATATGTCCATCCTTTTATAGATTTCCCACTTTTACAACTTAACCCTCCCCAAAAGCAAGATTCACCTTAAGACAAGGACATGTTCTTGAAACGATACCCTAAATGTAAGCACCCTCATTCCCAATTGTCGGCCAGATAAATCGTTCTTGCAGACAAGACTGATCTCCCTAGTATCAACAGATATCAAGCAACAAGCAGGACAAGCAAATCTACCTTTCTCTAAATATATTGTGATTTATTATTAAAAAAACTAAGAGGTGTTTTAGACCCTACCTTAAGTCCAACGCTAGTTTGTGGCAACCACGGTTCGACCATTCGAATGAGTTTCCTTTTGAGAACCTGCAATCACAAACAAGCACATGTCAAATAACACCTGTGTAGCTAATATAATAAATCATATTCATTATGGTGATCAAGGAATCCATGAAATAAACCATAAAACACAGCTTATTGAGAAAAATAAACTTGATTGTATTAACTTTGAAAATAGAAGAACTTTACAACCTTTGGTGCCTTGATGTTGTACAAGCTCCTCCCAGGGTCCAAACAAGAATCTCCTCTACTTTGACAAGCCTCACACTCTTCCTAATGAGATCAAAAACGGTATGTAATCTCTCCTCTAAAGCTCAATTAGGAAGACTAAATTCCAACAACATTTCACCTCAAAAATATTCAACTTTCAACATCTTCAGTAACCAGCCCAATGCTTCATTTTATAGTGCAAAGGAAGGAGGTTACAGGTCCACCTATGAAGGGATAGAGTCCTCCTTCAAAGGGATAAGCTCCTCACATCAAGGGGTTAGCTCCTTAAGGTATGGGATGCATAAACCTTAAAGGAGCGAACTTGCCACCTCAAGATTCCTTCTAGAAGCTTCCAGAAATGACTCAAAGTGAGTTTTAAGAATGTACTTGCGAATTTTTGACTTTTACAAGGGTCTGCACCCATTGCACAAAGACAAAGTGGTCAGGTACGCAGGGGACATGAGCAGTAGGTGCGGGACCGCAGGTAATGCTAAGAGAAAGTGTGGAACCAGAGTTTTAGAGACTTTTAAGGGTTTCTCTTATTTTTCAAGGCTTGAGATGAAGAACTGAGGTTTAATACTTGCAAAGGAGGAGAGTATGAGTGGTGATAGACTCACACCGATTGTAGAATGTCATGGTGACAATATTTTGTGCAACAGATTGCCCCCTAAAGTGCAAAGTCTGTAATAGATGAGGATAGCATTTGTCATCTAAGAAGAGTGAAGTACTTTATCATTTCAAGGATCATCCTGTGGACACCCTGGTTGGAACCTGTAAAAACATTCAATACAAAATATATATATGTGAACATATCATCGCTGAGGTAGGCATTCCCATACTCAGATCAAAACTGACTAGAAAACTAACTAAACTGCTCTGATATAGGAATGATTTTGTAATACATCACAAGTATAGACATATGTAGACATAATATGGGTGCAGCCATCTGTTTATGAATAGTCCACTGTATAATGAATAACAAAATTCCTCGCAACCTCGATGGTGGAAACTAGATCCAGGGTCTTGATTTCTGCTTCCTGAATTAGTACGATTCTATCCATGTGAATGAATGTGTCGAAGTCGAACATGGTAGAAACCACTTGATTACCAGTCAATGATGTGAACTGTTAACAAGTGTGAGAGAAACCACGAGTAATGTCAATGGCTCTCAAAGTATTCAGTACAATCCATGAAATGTGAATGGATGAGCTGATGTCGAACATGTCATAGAATCCTTTGATCGAAGGTCAATGAGGCAACCTATCGTCGAAGGCGAGAAACCTGCCATTAACGCATGCAGATTCTAAGGTACTGACGATTTCTAGATCGTATTTCTAGATAATGAGTTGAATTCAATAGAAAGCGATCCGTTGTAGGCAAGCCCACAACAAGAAATCATAGATCAAGTTTGAAGAAATATATTTGGCAAGGACTAACTCAGGGATGGTAAAGATGGATGACAGATATTTTGCAGATGAATGGTTTATTCAAACTGACCTCTTGAACACATAATGACACTACAGATAGTTTGGTGACAATTGACCCAAAGCTAATACCCAGAAACCGGCTGAAGACTTTCAATATGGTTTGATTAACTGTTAGGCAAAGGATTTCCCAACCAAGGTGAACAAAAAGTGTCATGTTCAAGAGTGGTTAATACTTTTGTAAAACACAAAGTATAACAAACAGGTTCATTTTTCTCTGTTTTCCCCCACCATTTCTAGCAAGTACCTCTTTATTTTTGACAAGCTTTAGGAGGATAACATTTTCTTGGTTATAAGCTCATCCTTCGGATGAGTCCAACTTAGTTTAAAATTCAAACCTTAAGAAGGAGTGGTTCATTCCTATTTAAAATTGAACAGGTCCTTTATTGTTAAATTTTAACGAGTCCAGTATAGGAGAAACTCGGTGTTTTTCAATTTTAGGGAGTCAGAAGAAAAATTTAAGAAAACTCCATGGTTGTCCTTTTTCGTAAATTTGTGTCTCCCAAGCCTGAAAAAGTATAAAATAATACTTGAGAGAACCGCTTGACCATTACGATCAAGGAGTAATTTTCATAATTAATGTCTCTGATCCGAAAAAGTAAAAAAGCGATCAATGACACGTCGTTTTATAACCAATATCAAACTTGAAACGACAAAAGCCCGACAATATTTTCAGGTTTATACGGTCAGAAAAGAGCTGTAAGTAGACCGTCCTTTTACTTCCGTTTTAACGAGCTTAAAAAGAAAAACTCGGCAATATTTTCATATTTTACGAGTCAGAAAAGAGCTTAAAGAGGACTCCAATGTTTTTTGTTGAAAATGATCAATTTTCCTTGAAAAATCCAATATTCTACACAAAAACTCAAACATTACTCATACCTGTTTAAAATAAATAAAAATGCATCAAAAGTTATCTTTTTAAAGTGAAAAATAAACAAATTAAAAATTCATTTATTCAAAAAAGCTTATAAAAAGGGCTTTTGTAAATTCATTTTTACCGTTTGACTTCAAAGTGAGAAGAAAGAGCTTTTGGGTAAGAAACTTCCTGTGAAGATTGCGGAAAATCTGTCCATTGGAATCGAAAACCATCAGCTCCAGGTAATCCACATCACCTTTATCTTGCATTTCAATCGTTTTCATTTCATTTTTAGGCTTCCATTTTGATTTTTTAGGGAAAATTTAGTTTAAAAAACCGCTCGCAGTGGTCCGCAGGCGCAACATACGAAACCTGCGGACCTTGACTTTTTTCTACAAAGGAAAGAGCTAGAGTCCCGCACCTGTTTCTTAGGAAGAGTGCGGACCTATGCACTGTCCCTAACTGGCGGGTGCGGATCCCGCGAAATAGGTTTTAAAACTGAAATTTTTCCATTTCCGCCCAAAAATGTTTGATCTAAAATGTTATAATCCGCCGTTTTTGCGATGTAGGATATACAAAATTCTCATTTGGCGGGAAAGGGAGCAAGAAGATGTGGACCTTGCTGCAATAAATCATCAACCCTCATTAGATTCATTGAGAGCATGTAGACTATTTAAATTTTGGGCCATACCTGGCATGAGGGCCCAAGTAGACTTTTTGTAATGGCTGGTAGACAAGTGGAATATACAGGACCAGTGTTTCATTATTGGTGGCCACCAACTCGAAATTGAGCTAGAGGACATTTATTTCCTGACTGGTTTGCCCAAGAGAGGTGAACGATTATCTCTATTCGGGACTAGGCCAGTTGGCCAGTCTGTCGATAGTCTCCGACTAGAGTTTTGTAATGACCAAACAAAGGACAAAGGGATCAATATCAAAACTATCTCTCGTCCTAAACTTAAAGTGATTGCATTTACTGTCACCAGACTCTGCGGAAGCGTAGCACTACATGTAGCTACCAGATCCCAAATACGAATGGTAGTAGACTATTATCGAGGCACCATCTTCAACTGGTGCGAAGTTGTGTTGGCGAATGTAAAAAGCCAACTAACTAGAGCAAAGAACGGACAACTAAAAAAATTTGGATATGGTTTCCTAGTTGTGAGCTTTGGTCTAGAGAGGGTTCCGATGTTGGTCCCACAGCAGCTTTCCGTTGGAGTTGGACTTCCCTGAGAACCTAAGCTAATGCGTTGGGTTGCAGTTATGGCCCGTCATCCTGAGGAGGGTTCAAAGGTTGTTTGATTTCCGCCTGAGTATTTTCGTTGGTTGGAGAACTAACTTTTTGTGATTCAGGATTTTCCATATGTTGGGATGGATTATCGTGGTGACCCAAACATGACTCTTCCACCAGGAGAGCAGTGGGATGATTCAGGTAAAATCATTCTCAATATTTTCTAAGTTTTAACTATTTTTTTTGTTTTTAAATCATCCAAAACTAATAATAAAAGTTTCAAATGCAGATGTGGGTGCACGACGACCAGCCGCTCTCTGGCCCTATGAGAGGAGACACCCAGCTGCAGCAATACCGGCCCCATGGGATGAATCTACAGAGACCATGACTGAATTGGAATATCATCTAGAGCATTTGACAGCAGATATTCTAGAGACTAGAATAGATGATATTCCACTTAGGTTACAACACTATGTGATTGGGGTCCCAGGACCTTTCAGGAGGTTCCTTTGTAGGGTGGCCCGAGTAGTGGTTTCTTATCGTGATCATCACCAGTGATAGGATGATCACCTTTGTAGATTCATACGACATTTTTGCTTTTTTTACTATCATTTTTGCTGATCATAAGGTGTTTTTCAACCTATGATCGAAGACGATGTATATTTGACACACTTCTATGCTATGCTATATCACTATTACTGGCTATCTTGTATAACATGTTATGGAATGTTTTTAAATTTACTGTTTGATTATTGCAAATGTCTATTTAACATTCGAGAAGCAATTGCATCTGCTAATGTATTTAAATATCTTGGAATATGCTGATATTCAATATAGTCAAATTCACGTTCCAAGAGACGAACTCTCAAAAATAATATTAATAACACTGGATTTCTAATGGCATAAACTCTATTAAGCTGCAATACAATGAGTTCAGAATCTAACCTAACAATCAAACTCCGAATGCCGAATGAGATGGATTCAGATAATAACTCAATCACTGCACTATACTCTGCAATGTTGTTCGTTGTTTGACTAAGGCTTACCCCATGCATAGATACCAACTCATCAGAGGGTGAATAGATAACTCAAGTTGCCGAAGAAATGTTCCGTGTATTACGACAAGCACCATCAACAAAACCAATGTATGTTTGAGGAGACGTCGACATCTGCAATATCAAGAGTAAAATCAAGATAAGCAGGAATAATGATAAAAAAACTCTCTAAACTAGGCACACTTTTCTAATCTAAAACACACCAGTTAGAAAGAAACTAATCTAACTAAAATCTCCACACCTAGATTTAAGCATAATATCTCTTTAGATAAAGACCATTTCTGGGTTTACCCAAAGAGACACAGTCAAAATCTACCAATTCATAGGCCCCTTTTGCTAGCTTTCGCTTAACAACATAAGGACCATGCCACATAGGTACACATTTTCCAGCGCCTAGCTTATCGTTTTCTTGATCATATAGTAAGACTAGGTCTCCTTCCGAAAAATTACGAGGTGTAACATTTCGATCGTACTGAGATTTAATTGGTTTGGCATGAGTTTTGATTGCTAATGCAACATCACGTTGATTCTCATCTAGTTGAGCTAAGTACAACAAATGTTTCTCCTCTTCAGAAGTGGCTGGAAGTAATTCTATGGCTATTTGCAATGACGGAATTTCGCATTCAATCGGTAATACAGCTTCCAAACCGTAAACCAGTTGAATAGGAGTGAAACCAGTTGATGTTTTTACTGAGTTTTGATACGCCCAAAGTGCTGAAAATAACATGCTATGCCAATTTGACCTATGAATACCAATGATTCGTCAGATCATAATGACTAGAACTTTGTTGATAGCTTCAACCAGACCATTAGCCTGTGCGTAATATGGAGTAGAACTATCATGACACAGGCCAAGTTGATCTATTAGTTCAGTCATCATGATGTTTCGAAAATGACTCCCATGATCAGTAATAATCGCTTGAGGAACACCGAATCTAGTAATTATATGATTGAAAATGAAAATTGCAGTAGTTTTGCCGTCTGCCGAAAATGTAGGCATCGCCTCGGCCCACTTAGTAAAATAATCTACCGCAAGGATGATATACGCATGCCCCCCAGCCGAGTGAGGGTTACATGTAATAAAGTCGATACCCCACTTTGCAAAAGGACTGACGGAAATTATAGGGTGGAGAGGAGTAGGTGGAGCATGCATCTTACGATAAAAAATTTGACAATTGTGGCATTTTCGGACCGCATAGATACAATCTTTAAATAAAGACGGTTAGAAATAACCAGTGCAATATCTTTTGGGCTGTGGCATACCCAGACATATGACCGCCACATGCTCTAGAGTGACAGTTATTTAGAACCTTTTCAGCTTTTTCATGAGTTAAACAACATCGGAAAACAGAATCCGCCCCACGGTGATAGAGTGTATCTCCAATGATTTTGTATTGTTGGGATTGGAAACGTATTTTCCGTCGCTGAGATCGTGAAATTTCAGGCCGAAAAGATTAGTTTTGGAGATAAACAATGATATATCCATACCATGGATCAAGAGTAATGATAAGAAACAAGGACTCGTCTGCAATGGGCTCTTCCGCCACAGTTTCAGTATCAGCACGTGGGAAATCACACATCAATTCCGCAAAAACCAAAGATTTCTTTGCCTTGGATTTTTCAAATTCCAAGTCAGATTCCTGTAGGATAACTATCCATTTGGAATACTTGCCCCATAGCAATTGTTTGGTCAAAATATAGATCATAGTGTTACAGTCAGAAATTACTGTAGTTTTGCGTAGTAAGATGTAATGACGAAATCTTTGGACAGCTTGAGTAGCTGCCAAGGCCAATTTATCCACATCTGAATATTTAAGCTTAGTCGGATTCAGAGTTCGACTAAGATAGTAGATCACATGTTCACTGTTGAATTCATTTTCCTGAACTAAAACCATCCCAATGGTGGAATGAGAAGTGGCGAGGTACAAGAAGTAATCTTGGTTGTAGTTGGGAAGATGTAATAATGGTGCATGGGTCAACGTGTGTTTAAGTGCATCAAAAGATTTGTCAGCTATCTCATCCCAAAAGAATGGAGTATTCTATTTCAACAACCTGGTAAAACCCTTTGTTATCTCGGCGTAGTTAGGAATGAAACGACGTAAAAAGTTTGCTTTCCCTTGCAAACTTTGGAGTTGGCGAAGAGTCGAAGGAGGAGGCAATTTGACAATAGCTTCAACCTTCAAGGGATCGACACGAATGCTGGCTTTTGAAACAACAAATCCCAATAAACGACCCATTTCTATACAGAAAACACATTTGTGTGGATTCAGCCTAATTCGATAATGCCTACATCTCATAAAGATTGCTCGTAAATGAGTGAGATGATCGGCTCTACGTAATGAATGGGTAGGTAAATCATCGAGATATGGCTGCACAATGTGCTTGATGTCATGAAATGCGTAAGACATAGCCCTTTGAAAAGTTGCTCCGGTGTTCTTCAATCCAAAAGGCAATTTACAGTAAGCAAACATCCCCCATGGACAAATGAAAGCCGTTTTTGGTTGATCAGCAGGGAGTACGTTGATTTGATTGTAACCGGAAAAACCATCCATAAAGGAGAAAACTTCACTGTCAGCACATTCATCAATGATTTGATCGATATAGGGGGTTGGATAATTGTCTTTAGGAAAAGCTCGATTAATATCCCTATAATCGATACATATTCTAATCGTTCCTTGCTTTTTGTTAACAGGAACAATATTCGATACCCAATCCGTTAAGGGAATTGGATAAATGAAACCTGCTCGAAGTAATTTCTCAACTTCAGCTTTAATAGCGGCAGCTTTTCGTGGATGTATCTGACGCAAATGTTGCCGGATAGGCTTAGCATCCAGGTAAGTTTTAATTTTATGGACAACAATTGATGGATCGATTCCTGGCATTTCTTCATATGACCAGGCAAACACGTCACGAAATTCTTGAAATAGGGCTTTATAAGTTGGGAGTTCATTGTCTGTATAGGAAGCACCTATATGAATGTTTTCAATAATTCTTGGTTTAATTGAAATGTCAATAGGAATAGTTCGAGAAATATTTCCCAAATTTAACTCAGAATCAGGATGTTGCAATGGATTCTGTGGTTCTTTGACATAATTAGTAGTAAAAATAGATGAAAAATCATTTTCAAAATGATCAAGCTCAGGTAAAAACGAAGATCAATGATGAAGATCTTCCCATAGTAAATCATCAACAGACAAAAGTTCACGAATCTACTCATCTATATGAACAAGCTCAGAAAAAGTTGTTGAATCTGAGGTTGATATTGAAAGTGATTCTCCATGGACCACATTCATTAGATCAAATTCGGTTGAACAAAGGTCAGAAAACGACTGTACAACCTGATATGCAATTTCATAGGGACTCAAAGGCATCACATCTCCAAATGAATCCACATCAGACTCGAAAGGTACGATCCAAGGATCATCAAAATCAATAGTGTTTGATGAAATCATATGAATAGTTGCAGTAGAAGGCGATATGTTAGGAGGAGGAAAGGAAAAAGTTCCTAGTAAACCAGAATATTTAACCAATCCTACCCCAACATCCTTGTAAGGGATAGTTGTTTTACCGACATGTTGGATACTTTCAGAAGAGGCTGGGTCAGATGAAAAATAAGTCACCTGGTCTATGGTTACAATATTTCCATTATGAGGAAACTTTATAAGCCGAAAGACCGATGAAACACCAGCAGTCATAACGTAAGACCAACTACAACCCAAAAGAAGGTTGTAATCTAGAGGGGCATCAACCATTTCCACATCTAGATTAACTATTTTACCTTCAACCCCTATAGGTAAATCCTATAGAATGCCAAAAGGATGGAACCCACGGCCATCAAAAGCCTTTAGAATTGTCGGGGATTGATTGAGTGTAGGAGAACCAAGCGATCTCCAACAATGGATCGACATAATACACGTAGAAGCTCCCTCATCAATTACAGTCCTAAAGCAAGGTCTGTTTTTGACTAACATTGGAATCTGTAAAGCCATTTGATGAGATAGGCGAGGTGTACTATTCTCTAAATCGGAGATTATAAGGTTTGAATCTTGAATATCAACAGCTCCTATAGTCGACAAAAGTAATTTACGCTATGCTGGGCATGATTGTAGCACCTCCAAAGCTGACATTGCTGAAGGGGAAATAGCTAAGTCTTCAACAATGTTATAATTCTGAGTAGCTCTTGCATGCAGATTGAAAGCTGACTTCCGAAGTATACCTTTAGTAGGCGGTTTGATTACTAAGTTCGGGTTAGGTTTCTCGATTTGTAGTGGATTAGAACAAGAAGGAGTTGAAGTTGATGGGTTTGAATTAGAAGATTCTACTTCCTTACCACCGACAGGACTTTTACTACCATAATCTTGCGATCGCGTCGCAATACTAACATGAGACATCATCATTATGGGTTCTTCTGAGGCATTTGAGGAAGAACCAATCATCTTACTATCTTGAATAGGAAAAGGATCCTTCAAGATAGCAGGCGTTTAAGAACCTTTGACGATTTTCGCAACCTCAGCTTGATGTGGGAAATCTCTTGTAAAATGCTCCTCATTGCAAATGAGAGAAGGATAACGAGGTTTATGTTTCTCGTCAGTAGATTCAGTTTTATCTGATTTCTCTTTAGAGTTTTTTTTTATTTTTCTTCTTCCCTTTCTTTTTACCACCGGATTTTGATTTGGTCGTAGATGATTCTACGACATGAATATCGGCAGGAATTTCAGCGGAAGAGTCTCCTGTCGGGGAATATGGTAAAGTTGTAATAGGAGAATAATTATTTGAAGATTTCTTCTTGCTTTTGGTTCTAACTGAACCAATCCTACCATCAGTAGCATGAGACCCTGAAGGAGTTGCAGTTATTTGATTTTGTTTTGGAAGGTCGGGGATTTTTTCGTGTAAAGTACCTGATTGTGTATAAACGAGGTCAAGGTACTGAGCTTGAGCAATTACTTTCTCTTCAGTAAAAACTCATGCCTTAGCTACATCCTTAGTGATTTTAGGTAACAATGATTTAACAAACCATTCTGCTAAAATTTGATCCGGAATAAAAACTTTCACTAAACGTCGTCTACGTCGCCATTCATGAATATGATATGAAATATATGTGGATGTTGACTATTTTAATGAAGTTAATAATTCCGTGCCATTGTCATATCTGACAGGCAACTGAAAATGAGTTAAGAATGAAGTGGCTAACTGACTAAAATTATAAAAAGAAGCTTGCGGTAACTCAATGTACCACTTGGCCGCAAGACCAATCAGAGTGCGTTGAAAAAGATGTAAGCAAATTGAATCATCTATAATGGAATTAGATGCACACCACAGGTGATAAATCATCACATGGTTTGACGGATCCTCTCTTGATTTACCTTCAAACTTTGGGATATCACTGGGTAACGTATTCAGTATTGGCGGCCACAACAAAAGATAATTAATCAGATCATTCGTAAGGTGCGACAAATCAGGCAAGTCCAAAGTTGCAATAAATGGTAACTGATGGTTAGGGTCATGAAAACCTTGGGTCATAAGACTAGCCCCAGGAGGAGGATATCCAGGATAACTTGGAATTGGAATTGCATTTGGAATATTGTATCCTTCCAGAAAACTAGGATTAACCGGACCAAACTGGGGTTGTTGAGGTTGCTGATAAGTATATCCAGGTTACATTTGATACTGGTAAACTGGGCTTTGCACAACAGGAATGAATTGGTACTGTCCCTGGTACGGTTGATAAGTGAATTATGGTTGACTTGTGACAACCATACTTGGACCAGGTTGTCCTATGGGCATCTGAACCGAAGTCTGAATTATAGGTCTCGACTGAGGTAAAGAGGCTTGAGGAGTTGATGCAGGAACAATAGAAACTGGAGCTGTTGATACTCGAGAAGTAGGTGGGGTAGATTGAACAGAATCTGCAGTAGTTGCAGCAGTCGTTTGAGGCGGATTTCGAGGCGAACTAGGCCCAGACTGATGAGCTACACCAGGTGCAGAAGTTTGAATAGTATGCTGGACAGGTTGCTGGGTTGGACCAGAAACCAAAGGTTGTCCAGATTGAGATGACAACTGCACACTAGGTTGCAAAATCTGTTGAGATTGAGATGGATCCCACACCATATTCATTCCAAGGTATGGACCCATAGAAGGCTGAGCATATTAAGGACCATAACCGGGTTGAGCATATGGCTGATAATTAAAAGGTACACTTCCAGCTCCTTGTACAAATGATTGGCCAAAAGGTGGTTGGAAACCTTGGGTTGGGTACTGACCTTGAGGTTGATAACCTTGAGGCACGTACTGAAACTGGGGTTGACCTTGAGGTATATATTGATACTGGGGTTGACCTTGAGGTATGTACTGAGTCTGGGGTTGACCTTGAGGTATGTACTGTCCCGAAGGTATGTACTGTCCTTGAGGTTGCCCCCCAGGTGGTAATTGACTACCTTGAGGTTGCAGATTTGGAATAGTACCAGACATCATAAGAATTTCTTCTACGCTCAACGGTTGAGTTCCATTATTACCAGTTGATATCCTCAATGGGTTGAGGAGATGCTCCTAAAAAAGCACCAGTGAGTAACTGATACCCAGAAGGAACAGAAGGACTGCCATATAAAAATGTGTTTGGTGATTGGGAAAACATGGATGACTGTCTCGACATATTCAAAGGAGGATAATAACCTCTAGGTGTTGGATGAAAAGGAATTCGAGATGGTGAAAAACTAAGACCCGAATTTTCTAAAAAGTTGGTCAATGAGATGTACCAAGCATCCCTCCTAGGTGGACTGTAGAAAATTGATTCATGCTCCCTAAGTTCTAAAGTTGGTTGATTTTCAGGGAGAGTTATATCTTCTTCCAAACTAACAAGTTCTTCAATAGAAATGAGTCTAGAAGGAAGATTTTGGGTAATGATCCTTCCTACCCTGGGTGAACCAGGACCACTAGAAGTTGGAGAAGCAAATCCTGAGGATGGAGTAGCAGCAGGTTCAGTTTCAGGCTTAGAAATTTCAGGTTCTTCAGCTAATTCACTAGTAGAAGAAAGACTACCAGTAACTTCGGAAAATGAAATTGGTTCAGAAATATACTTTGTTGCTTGAACTTGATAATCAGGATGAACAATTAAAGAATATTCTCTATCTTTCGGTGACCCAACTCTACTGTCACTAGGTGTTACAAGAGCTCGTAGCCCTTCAAGCTGGCTTGGTGTATACTCGGGAGGTTGCCCCCGAAGTCTACGGGATTGTCTCGGTAATTCAGCCACGATTAAATATTTTAATTACTTCACACGCAAACAAAGAAAATCTCAATAAAACCACCTAAAGTCTCTAAAGAACCAAATAATTGAATCACACGCCTAAAAAATCTAAGAGTTCAAACCACACACAAATAGTAACTTTCCGTACCAAAAACACTAGTTGGTGATGAAATCCAACGTCACAAAATTCAATACAGATAGGGCGGTTGGAACAGCTACCCCAACAACCTGCTTAATGAAACAGAATGGCACAAGTTTCTTCACAAAACTGTCTCGAGTGAAGAGAACCCCCCAGAGAGTCCAAGTGAGTCTAGTCGATGTCTGCTCCAGGTACAGTGGGATCTTCCCTCCACCGTCACCTTAGGAATGAATCCTATAGATTATGGCCACTAAGGTTACCAACAAAAACAAATATACTTGGGGGAACAGTCTACGATTTGATACACACGCAAGGGTAGAGTAACAAAGCTCAATCCCCTTGAAGGCTCCTTGACATAATCCAAGGTTTACCAACAAGTGACCCCAGGCTCCTCGACAATGGTCAATCCGAGGTTTACCATTTTTAATATGTGTATATATGCTATCGTTCCCAATGAGGAAGGATTGATTACCTCACTAGTTTAGATATGATCTCGTGCTTGACTCCTTTAAGAGGAGCTTCCCAAAGCATACATGCAACAATTGGAATTTTTCCTACCACAAGATATAGCTACTTGTTTGTTTTAACTATCTTGGAGAGTTAATTACTCCCTACTCCAAGATACTAGCCTAAGCTATATTGGTGATAAGAGCCCTAGAAATAAAAATATTGCTAGATCAATTTTAATTTAAGCGTTATTTTTATGGGTTGTTTCTTAAGTCAATGGGAATGGAGATGAAACTTTATGGTGTGAAGAATCGACTCCAAAAACACTAAAAATGCACCTAAGATGATAAACAATTCTTTTTCTTCAACGAATCTCTAGCTAAAATAAAGGGTTGAGAATGAAATTCTTTGAGAAACAAATCTTTATTTCAATATGTAAATGAAAAGAAAATATTTTTGTCATTTTCAATAAACTCAAAACGAGACTACTAATTATGCTCATGAAAAATCCCTTTCTTTTCAACACTCAAAAACTAAAAAAAACAAATTCTTTCAAAAGAGATTCTACAATTTCTAGAAAACACTCAAAACTATAAAAATCAATCTTGAGATCTAAAAATTTCTAAAAACCTAATGGAAATAAAAGCTTCAAATATTTTGAGGACATTTTACTTAGTTATTCAACAAACTAAGGATTAATTCATTCAGAATAACAAATTAATCAAAAAACACCCAGCTATGTTTTCTTTTATAAAAATGAAATTCAAAACTTTCAAGCAAGTTCGTTCAAAGCTTTGCAAAGAGAAGACGAAATCTATTTCTTAGCAAGGGCAGATTTCACAAATCAGTCAGACTCATCAAGAAGACCAAAAATACGAGGGTAATCTAAGGTTTCTTAGGCTTCTAATCTCTGAGTCACTACAAAGACCAAGTGAAAATCAATCCAGGCACGCAAAACTTCTAGAAAATCACCTAAAACCAAAATGCCAATGGAACTCACTCACAAGAGATTCTTGACAGAACACATGTAGATCTGGGTAGACACTAAAAGCTAAAAATAAAAAACCAAACTTAACTGGACAAAAACAATTTAGGTTTTTCAAAAAATTTGACAGGGTCCGCAGGCTTCCAGTAGAACCAGATGCGGTACCGCTCTGTGCACTAAAGGAAAAGTGTGGGGATGTCCGCACTATCTTATAATAGAAAGTGTGGTCCTTTTCAAAATTTTGGAAAAAACAAAATATACTCCAGATCCTAAAAACTACCCAATCCCACACACATCAAGCAAAAACTAGAAACAAGAAAGGTTCTCAAGTCAAAGAAAAAGGAAAAGCAAAAACAAAATTCCAGTCCCAAGTATGGTTGCCAATTTTTCGGCCAGATAAATCATTCTTGCGGACAAGACCGATCTCCCTAGTATGAATAGATATATAGCAACAAGTAGGAAAAGCAAATCTACCTTTCTCTAAATATATTGCGATTTATTAATAAAAAACTAAGAGGTGTTTTAGACCCTACCTTAAGTCCAACGCTAGTTTGTGGCAGCCACGCTTTGACTGTCCGAACGAGTTTCCTTTGAGAACTTGCAATAAAAAACAAGCACACATCAAATAACACCTGCATAACTAATATAATAAATCATATTCATCATGGTGATCAAGGAATCCATGAAATAAACCATAAAACACAGCTTATTGAGAAAAATAAACTTGATTGTATTAACTTTGAAAATAGAAGAACTTTACAACCTTTGGTGCCTTGATGTTGTACAAACTCCTCCCAGGGTCCAAACAGGAATCTCCTCTACTTTGACAAGCCTCACACTCTTCCCAATGATATCAAAATAGGTATGTAATCTCTCCTCTCAAGCTCAATTAGGAAAAATAAATTCCAACAGCATTTCACCTCAAAAATATTCAACTTTCAACCTCTTTAGTAACCAGCCCAATGCTTCATTTTATAGTACAAAGGAAGGAGGTTACAGGTCCACCTATGAAGGGATAGAGTCCTCCTTCAAAGGGATAAGCCCCTCACATCAAGGGGTTAGCTCCTTAAGGTATGGGATGCATGAACCTTAAAGGAGCGAACTTGCCCCCTCAAGATTCCTTCTAGAAGCTTCCAGAAATGACTCAAAGTGAGTTTTTAAGAATGTACTTGCGCCTTTTTGAATTTTACAGGGGTCTGCGCCCGTTACACAGAGACAGAGTGGTCAGGTACGCAGGGGACATGACCAGTAGGTGTGGGACCGTAGGTAATGCTAAGAGAAAGTGCAGAACCGGAGTTTTAGAGAATTTTAAGGGCTTTCTCTTATTTTTCAAGGCTTGACATGAAGAATTGAGGTTTAAGACTTGCAAAGGAGGAGAGTATGAGTGGTGATAGACTCACACTGATTGTAGAATGTCATGGTGACAATATTTTGTGCAACACCAATCATCCAAAGATCCAGATCTAGTGATCCCAACTCAAAATAGCTTTGAGTCATTAGCAAATCCAAAGGTAGTAGAATTGAGGGAGGGGATCAGTGGTGAGCCTAACAATCCTTATGATCTAAGAAATAAGAGGCAAAAGGAATATCGTACAAGCCATTCATAGCAATTAGTATTTTCTGTACCACCAAGAAAAGAATTAAAATCTAAAAATGAAGTGGTAATGAAAGAGGTACTAAAATAGGAATCACAATATGGATGGGAATGCATGGACTTAAATTCCCTCAATATCAAAGAAACGACAACTAAATGGAAGGGTAAGGATCTAAAGGAAATCTTGGAGTACTATGAAATTGAAGCTCCACCACCCAAAATATCTTCAACGTAATATATCTTCCTCTTCTAATTTGGGTGTTAATTTATAGTCTTCTAGATCAACATAATTTTTCTAAAGAAGCAAAATTTTGAGGTTGTAGAAGCAACAAACAACTCTTACAAGAGGTAGGGAAATACTAGTGAACTCTGAGAGAATCACACTGATGACAGAGACATTTTCCTCCCCAAATCCTTTTTCTAAATGAAAATCATATCTTGGAATTTGATATGCCTCAACTGCAAAATAAAATAGAGGCTCCTCTAAAGAAAAATACATCAAGGTCAACTAACAATAATCATGATTTCTGAATTTAGGCTTTTGTGATCCATACTGAATTATTGAGAAACTTTTGACAATAATAATTTCCTTAGTTTGATTTCTAGATATTCTTAGTCATTGACTTATTATTTTATTGTTTGTCATTGACTAATAAATAAATAAATAAATAATATTAAATAAATAAATATACTTATTTTCTCTAACGGTCAAATTTAATATCCAAAAAAGATTTTATTAATAAACTATATTTATCAAGTCAAATCTAGCTAACCATTGTAAATTAATTGCGCTATCTATTTAATATATTTCTTTATTTTTAATAATATTATTTAAGTTTGACCCTTAGATATTATTTCCTTTGTTTGATTTTTAGATATTCTTAGTTGTTGACTATTATTTTATTGTCTGCTATTGACTAATAAATAAATAAATTAATATTATCTAACAGTTAAATTTAACATTCAAAATGTTTTATTAATAAACTATATTTATCGAGTCAAAACTAGTTGTTACAATCTAACCATTGTAAATTAATTGTCTCTACTTTGTGCTCTATTTAATTGTATGCCATGATCTAATTCGCCATCTTGTCGTGACGATGAACCACACTGTTTGGTTCGAAATGTGTCAAAAAATATTCTCCTATGTGATTATTACCGAAAGGTTCTCAATAATCATGATCCAAGAGACTGTGTTCTAATGAGCAAGTGATCCAGGTGGCTCCAGAAAGGCTCAAAAATCAAAGTCTCTATATTTCCTTGAAAATAAGACCAAAACATAGATCTCGTCTTCCTGATTCCAACGACGCAAACAATGCCTAAATCCGAGTTTGTATGTGAAAGTTATGGTCAGTCAAAGTTTTAGCCAAGCTAGGAAAAAGTCAAAGTCGACATTCTGCCACATGGCAAGACGTACAAATTATTGTAAAATGTAACTAGGTTTGGTCTTCCTAATGACATGTAATTCTGATAATTCTAAATGATGAAATAAAAAGAATAAAAATATTTTTGTAATGCCTTTGGGTTTCACGAGGAAGAGCTTCTATTTCTAGATGGCTCCCATTGAGAGCTTTAGGATTTGTCAAAGAGTCATGTTTCATGTATGAAGATATGTCAAAAGTATTCTAGTTTATAGAATTGTCAAAATAGCGTTCCAAAAGAAAAGCACGGTTCTCCTCTTGAAGTCGGCCTACAAAATGAACTAAATAACACAAGTCAACTCACAAATAAAAGACACATCTCTTCATGTATACAAGTCATCTTATTTATGGACACACTACTATAAATACCCAGCCGGGATATTCACATAAGGACAGTCAAGAATTAATATATCTATGATATTTTCGAAGGTTTACTACAGTGCTAAGTTTGAATAAGGGTATACAAGAATATTCGGTGAAGGAACTCGGTCCAGTGTATAGAAGTATAAGAGATAAGCTCATGATTCCTCTGAAGTTTGGATTATAGAAAGGAGACCAGTTTAGATCACAGATAGGAGACACTAGTTCGGATGAAACTCAGAAAATGATGAAGGGACAACAAAGACTTGTTTAAGTACTGATCACATTTTGGATCTCTAAAATTAGGATGGTAAAACACAGAGACAAAGGTTCGGACTTGGATAAATAATTATAGTCAAGTTCATATGTTATTACAGTCAAGAAGTTTGGACTTCTATGAGAAAGTCTTGGTGTTATAAAGAAGACACAGTTCAGTAATGGAAACCACAGATTTGGTGCTATATCACAATGATTTGGTGACATTACATTGACATATTTTGGTACTATCTCTAGTGTATCTACAACTCGTTGAAGAAGACGATCTTAGTATGAAGAAGGTCAAAGAGGAAGAGGAAGTCAAGAACAAAGGACTAGTATCTTGGTCTTAGAGTGGTTAATAGGTCAAGGGTATTGGTCTTGGCATTTGTCAATTGGAATCTCTATAAGAAGAATTTGTGTGGGTTTTCCTCTCAAAGAGTGAGAGGTTTTGGCCTTGGATTATAACCTACATGATGTGTCTCGTGTATTTATGGTCATGCATTGGTTATTGTTTGATGAAAAAGAAGAACAATAATAATCTAATGTGAAGAAGATATTAATCTAAAGAAGTAAAAAGCATTCACAAGCAGTTACTAATGAAAGAGAAATCAACTAAGACTAATGCCCTAGATTTCTCAACATGGTCAGAGCTAAGGTGATGAAGTCAAAGGAACGACATCTAATAAAAGAGACATTCAAGGATCATTTCGAAGGTTATCAAAGCAAAAGATCAAGACCTGCATTGCAGAACTAGATCATAGATCAAAGAAGCAGTATAAAACAACAAGAACCTTTGTTTCTATAGTCATCATCAAAAGGCCACAAAGACCCTCATCAAGTTTTCTATAAGGAAAGATAAGTTCTAAGGAATTTTAAAGATGAAGATCACATCATCTTGGAAAAATTTGAAACATTACAAGCATTTCTAATCTACACTACAAGAGAAGTTGAAATATATTGAAGGCAAGAAGGCATTGTCATAATTTTCAAGGTTATAAAGAAATCAAGGATACTCTCCTAGCCCTTGAATAAATTCATCCAAGGAAGCAACAAATCGTCTTCATCAAAAGAAGCAACCTTCTCTATTGAAGAAAGGCTTTTTCATTTGAAAGAAGATCATCCAAGAGGGAGAACTAATACATATTCAACCATCATCAAAGTGATCAACGTGAAGATTTCATCTGCACTTGTCAAGTAAGTATCTTTCATTCCTTAATTAATTTGGTAAAATGACTTCATGTTTGCAAGGAGATATATAAATTGGATGGGTCATCGAAATTCCTTGCATGAAGAAGGAGGATACACGTAGTCCTATAAGAAGTTAAAGTTATTGAACATACCAAAAGGTCTCTTTTGAATTCATGAAAAGGGATACTTATGAAAGATCACCTCATATAGAAATATTGGAGACATCAAAGAGATTCAAATGATGAAATCATTCTCTGAAGGTACGATAAAGAAGGTCACATGAATTAGATATGATCTACACAAAAGTAAAGATATCAAAGGATGAAGGATATCTACGATATTTAGGAAAGAAGATAACCATCATTGAACTATAATGCACTAACTGATAATCAAGGTAACAAATATCCATGGGATAAGAAAGTTACCCCATTCAACAACTTGTCATTTCTATGCAAGATAGAAGAAGAAAAACATGTTGAAGGTTAGGGACTCAAACATTTTCTGGAAGGAAAGGAAGTTTGGAAAATTATGAAAGAAGAGAATAACTGAGATTCAATGTTATGAATGCAAAGACTATGAATATTACAGGAAAGATTGTCCTTATATTAAGAAGGACGATAACAAGAAGGATAGAGAAGAATTCCATTTCACCAAAGAAGTGGAGAAAGATGAAAGAAGGAAGTCCAAGGAAGAGAAGCATTATAAGCAAGAGCTCGTAACCTCACCATAGGGAAACATGAACGACCATCGGAACAAAGTCTATCATAGTCAACTTTGGAGGATATAGCTCTTGGTGACCTCGTTGGAAGATCAAAGGAAGAAGTCATCCAGGACAAGTCTCATCATACATCAAGGAAACTTTTGTTGAATAAGGATATGCGAGAATGAATTCTCATTGGAGGATTCATCGATCGAGAAAGGAAGAAAGTGCTTCATTAGGAACTCCAACTTGTGGAGTTCATGGGATGATGGTACGATAACATAAGAGATGAAGCAAGTCAAGGGGTTGAAGATATTTTCAATCAAGGAAGTTGTTGAAAGAAGCCTAGATGACCTAAAGGTAAAATGAGGTATGTATGCTTGTATTTAATATTATAAAGTCATGTCATATGGTTGCAGGTAACAAGGATCACTACTTATATTTTGAGAAGCATTATCAAAGGAAAGGAATCTCCTCGTCTGAAAGAATGTAAAAGGGCATGAGTCACACTAGATGAAATCAAGATAATATGTCCTCATATGAAGTATGAGGTGGTTGAATACGATTGAGGAACTCTAATTGGAAGCCCCTGGGAATGAAGTGTGTGAAAAGGTAGGAAGAGATCATGATAATATGCAACGAAGGTAGAAGGCATTCAACATCTGAAGTCCAAGAATATTTGACTAGAAGATCTCTCGGAAGGATGTGAAGGCTCTGATGGAAGTTAGAAAAAGATAGAGATCCTTGACACTAAACATCTATGGGAAATGTGTCAATCTGCATACAGGATGTTGATACTTACAAGAAGATGTCATGGTGAAAGATCATCACAAAGGTAAATATTATTTGAAGTGTTCAATGATTATTTTTTAACTAACATCTGGTTGGGCTTATGTAGGACTGTCAAAGGGAATATTTGTGAATGAATTCCAAGCAGGCCATATAGAAGGATGTAATTTCCTTCCAAGAAATATGGCATGAAAGCAGAATGAAATGAAACAAAGGTAGATGAAAAATTTGATGGATCACTTTCTAATGAGTTAGGGACATTACTAACTCACGGACAAAAGTGATGGGTAGTTTGTGCCCTATATACGGAAGTTCCCAAAAGTTTAAGACTCCTTAAAAGAAATTCATGACATTGAAGAAAGGAGATCTTCATGTAGCTAAGTGTTCTAGAGCTGCTATAGGTCCCTAGTTAAGAGGGAGCCTGAGAAGAAGTTTCTTACTCGGAGGAAACTCAGAAATTTTTAAGCTGAAATCTCAGGTACATTCCTCTATGATAGGAATGGGTACATCAAAGGAATGGAGGATTGTGTAATCATTTGGCATCCGATGCTCTTGTTGGATGAGATAGGGAATCCCATTGAAGAGTAGTCATGGGGACCGATATTCTTTTGGGGACTGGGAAGTCCAAGAAAAAAATAGTCCTCATGGAGCATATCTCGAGAGAACCTGAGTGGGATATGTTCTGAGAGGGAAAATGATGAGGATGTCTATATATGATTTGTCTCACCAACATTTTTCTCTGGTCTTATGGAGAGATAGAGTTGTTAGTCAAGGCCTTGCTATATAAATACCGGTTGGTATGATGCTATACAAATGAGTTACACATCCGAATTCCTCTTATGAGAAATTATTCAGATTGAGAGTGACCAAGTACCATTATGAATACCTCCCTAGTTAAGAGGGAGTGTTGTAAAATGTAACTAGGTTCGGTCTTCATAATTTTGTAAATGATGAAATAAAAAGAATAAAATTATTTTTGTAATGCCTTGCTTCATGGGTTTCATGAGCAAGAGTTTTTACTTCTAGATGGCTCCCATTGAGAGCTTTAGGATTTTTCAAAGATTCACGTCATGTATGAAGACATGTCAAAAGTATTATAGTTTATAGAATTGTCAAAACAACCCTCCAAAAGACAAGCACAGTTCTCCTCTTGAAGTCGGCCTGCAAGATGAATTAAATAACACAAGTTAGCTCATAAATAAAAGACACATCTCTTCATGTATATAAGTCAGCTTAGTTATGGGTAGAATACTATAAATACCTAGCTAGGATCTTCACATAAGGACAGTCAAGAACTTAGATATCTTTGAGATTTTCAGAGGTTGATTACAATGCTAAGTTCAGATAAGGGTATAGAAGAAGATTTGGTGAAGGAGCTCAGTCCAGTGTATAGAAGTATAAGAGATGAGCTCATGATTCCTCTAAAGTTCAGATCATAGAAAGGAGAATAGTTTGGATCATAGATAGGAGACACTAGTTTAGATGAAAGTCGTAAAATGATCAAGGGACATCGAAGACTTGTTTAAGAACTGATCACATTTCAGATCTTTGAAATTAAGATGGTAAAACAAAAAGACAAAGGTTTAGACTTGGATAAACAATTACAATAAAATTTGGATGTTATTATAGTCAAGAAGTTTGGACTTCTATGAGAAAGTATTGGTGTTATAAAGAAGACACAATTTAGTATTGTAAACCACATATTCGGTTCTATATCACAGTGATTTGGTGACATTACATTGAAATGTTTTGGTACTATCTCTAGTGTATCTACAACTCATTGAAGAAGATGATCTAGGTATGAAGAAGGTTGAAGAGGAAGAGGAAGTCAAGAACAAAGGAATAGTGTCTTGGTCTTGGAGTGTCTAATAGGTCAAGGTTCTTGGTCTTCGTATTCGTCAATTGGAATCTCTATAAGAATAATTTGCGTGGGTTTTCCTCTCAAAGAGGGAGAGGTTTTGGCCCTAGATTATAGCCTACATGACGTGTCTCTTGTGTATTTATGTTCATGCATTGGTTACTATTTGATGATGAAGAAAAAAACTAATAATCTAATTTGAATAAGATCCTAATCTAAATAAGTAAAAAGCATTCACAAGCAGTCACTAATGAAAGAGAAATCAACTAACACTAATTCCCTAGATTTATCAACACAAATGAAATGTGGCAACAAAGTCAATAAGCCTAGTGGGACCCACAGAGCTAATATGGCAGCCTAATAAGAAAACCAGGTGGACCCACATGTTAGTGGCAGTCTTGTTTTCCTGTCACCAGTGATCAAATATTCTTTTACCAAGTCTGTCAGGAGTCTCAAGGTCAAATTTACCGTGTCACTAGGTTTACAGAGTAAAATTTGGTCACTGGCTAGTTAGTCTAGGAATGATTTTATTCTTTTGGGAAAATCACACATGTTGGTCACCTACCTCATTCAAATAAAGGTGTCATAATAAAAAGGAGGTTTTCATTATATCCATCATCATCATCATTTCATTCAGTTTCAGGTCTTCTTTAGGTCATTAGGGTTTCAAGGTCCATCATCATTATTAGGTCATTGGAATTAACTTGTTGAATTTTCACAAGTTTTTCATGATTTCAGTTTCAAAGGCTTCAAGAGAAGAAGTTTCAGTGTTCAAAAAGTAAAAATGTAGCTCAGGTTTCAGCTCTCCAAAGTGACTCAGTCTTAAAGGTGAAAAATTAGTTTTTTAAAATTGTTGTGGGGCCCATTTATTTCAAAAGGAAAACCAACTTGCCTATATAAACCCAAAAAGCCCCAAATTCACCTCATTCTCCTTTTATTCCCCTTTTTGCATTAAGCTCTCTCCTCCATTGGCAAGAAAAACTCAGGATTTTAGGCAAATTTAGCAAAAAATTGAAGGTGTTGCACTTCCAGAGACTGCGGCGCGCTTCTGAGGCCGATGCTGTGCTTCTGGACACTACGCTACGCTTGTGCCAGAGCAGCTCAAAATCGTCCAGAAATCACCCAAATTGAAATTTCAAGCTTGCAATTTTTTTTCTTGCTAACCTAGACTCCTCTACAAGTAAGTACATCACTTCACTTACCTTTTTCTTTAGCAAGATGGATTCAAGCTTAAGATTTCTTCATCTAGGTTTTTTAGTGAATTTATCATGAAATGAGCTAGGGTTGATGATGGCTAGTCTAGTTTTCATATGTTAAACATGTAAAAATTTCATCCTACACCTCTACACATGTTTAAAATACATTATGAACCATTGAACCAACTACAAATCACCAAATTACTTCACCAAAAACTAAACCCTAGCTCATTCCTAAGCACTTTGGATAATTTTCCTAGAAACTCTATTTTTCATTTCTCACAAGCACTCCTTTCCTTCATTTCAACTCATTTGGTTTTTATGAGTTGCTCATAATCCATATCCACCTCCTATAATTTCCCTTGCTATTTTTTCCACTCCACCTATCCATCATTTCATTTTCACTCATCCCTCACTACTTTTTCTCATTTTCCTACTGCTAGGGTTTCTGTCATCATGGAAGGAGATTCTTCACCAGAAAGGATGAAACATCATAAAGGAGGAAAGATTCTCATATATGAACCTGCCAACTATAATGAAATTAATACATCACCTTTCATCAAGCAGTGTTTTGAAGATGTCTAGATTTTTGCAAAAGGGTGTGTGAAGTAGGTTTCCATGAATAGTTGACAGATTGGGTTGCTACTTATTTGAAAGGAGAAAGTGCCATTATTTCTAGGGTTGCATTCACATTTTCAGTGGCTTCTGTTTCACTTGCTATAGGGATACCAGATCATGGAGAATATTGTTTTAAGGGCATGAACTTAGATCATGTTCATTACAGGTCCTTCTTGAAAACACCATACAAGGAAACTCATACACATATCATACCTTTTAGGTACCTGTTGGATAAGTATGCTCCATTGATGAAAGTTTTCATTAAATTTTTCATGTGTGAAGGAAGGTTTTCTAGATTATATGCCTATCACATCCGGCTTCTAATGCACTTTACAGCTCAGAAACCTCTCAACATGTGCAACTATCTGTGTATAAGCCTTGCCAAGATGTCTGAAAAGGTACAGGTGAAGAACAAAAAACACTATACTAGTCTCTTTCATCATAGCGTGATCAAGACTGTAGTGCTACATCAACTTGTAGAGAAGAACACGACATAGGATTCTTTCTTGGAGACAACTTTGAAATGGCATGAATCCAATGTTTCAGTCCAACATTCAAGCATGCCAACACAACAAATGGAGGTTGGGTTCTGTTGAGGGCCCTAAAATCGGGTCAACAACAAGGGGGATACCCACCCGGTCCGGAACCTGGTTGGCGGCTCCTTGCCCGTTTGGTGTAGCAAGTCCGACTGGGGATAATGGGACCAGCTTCCCAATCTAAAGGATGTGTGTGTGTGTAGATTTTGATGATGCTAATCTAGAGGTAATTTTAAGCTAATTTAATTCTAAACTCTAAACTGACTCTATACTACTGTAATCTAACAAAAACGGCACATCTAATCTACACTAACCCGGGGTAGAATTCTTTCATCATGCGATCTAAAAAGATTTCATACAATAACTGGTAATAAAGATCATTCAGCTATCATAAGAATATAAATTAATTAAGATAAACCATTCTGCATAAGAAGTTAGGCAAAACAGTTGTGAACAGCATATCGCATAATAAGTTATTCATATGTCAAGCACAAATAAATGACTCCACCGTACAAAAGTTCCAAATGGTAACCCACACATTCATACATCAACATATAAACAACTCAGCTATATATCACTCTAAGAATATAAGCAGAAATTAATCAAGAGATAAAAGTACCATTTATGACTGATTTCACTCACAAACTTCAAGCAATAACGATTTATCTCTACTTACTTCTAACATCTACTAAGAGTACAGAAGTGCAACATCAGTAGCAGACATTAAAATGAAAACATAAATAAATCTCGATCCATCCATTCATCAAAAACCCCCTCCGAGGGTGCAAAAGTGCATGTTCTGAGGACAAGTTTTTTGACAAATTTCCGGACCCTTCTCCAAATGCCATGAGAAGGGTTAAATACTACTAACTAACTAATCTTAATTACACAAATTTAGGAAACGACTTCAAATGATCGCCCTTTTACTAAAACAAATTTATTTCTAAAAATTGAATCTAATTTCTAACCGTTTCTGTATCTGCTCCTTAGTGCTGTAAGCAATGCAAGGTTCGCCTGGAAATAGTCGGCTGGTTGTCTTTTTCTTTTGTTCGAGCGATAAAAGTAGAAATAACAAAAGCTGGCACCTCTTTCTGACAAACTAGAAGATATTTTCGAAAATCTTCCTCTGGCTGGGTGTATTTGCTGTTTGTATACTTAGTATAACCCAGATTTCTTTCAAACTGATTGTGCTATTGCTATTTCGGTTTCCGGCCATGCGAATGACTCAATGAGTTAGGGATTTCGTTGCCTGAACAATCTTCCATATTGAAAATTGCTTCCGTTCTTTGTTCCAGGCTTTTCTGGAGCGTCCTCCCTCTTTAGCGTTTTTCTTTTTGCTTTACCCAGTCTGAGCTTCAGGATCTTTTGCAAACATGCTGCTTTTGTGTGCCTTTGACTCTGAGTCTTGGATAGTCTATTTTCTTCAGTGTCTGTTGAGTGATACTCTGGAATCCGTGGTCCTGCTGCATGCGGCATCCATTTGCGAAGGCATCTCCTCTCTGTTCTTCTAGTATTGGCGCTTTCCCCTTTTCCTTAGATGTTTCCTGCATATAGATTTATATTAGTTGCTGCCTTACAGTTTACGCAAAGGAAAAGAGAAATGACGAAAGGATTGACATGAAAGCTTTAAGTTCTAATGAATGCATAATCATGACACTCATAATGACTTGACTCTTCGAAAAACGCAACACGATCATCCTTGGATACTCAGGCGTACAATCATTAATTTCCCTTAAGGTGTGCGCTTAATTTTGGGTTTACAGATCATGTCGAGGAAACTTTGCGATGAGTGGTTTCTGCGATTCGCATCGCAGAATCGAGGATTTTGATGTCGAGAGGTGTCATCGCAGCAATTGATAGTCTCATTCATCGCAGATTGCAAATGACAAGATCACATTTTTCATTTGATCACTGTGCGCTGCTTATGCGACATTGCGATATGCGACGTCGCATATCGGCCGTCGGCGATTCCTTAGGTTTTTCTTTTAAGGGTGCTTTCAAAATATGTGATGCGATGAATTTCGCAGTGCTTCTTTGCAGCTTATTTATGCGCATAGTAAAACGCTTCACTCTCTCTTTGCGATGCGATATAGCTTTTAGGGAGTTAAATACAAAAATTTTGATAAAAATATTATTGGGATTTTTTGTTAAGGGTCCCCCTTTGCTTGATGTTATTGCTAATACCAAACAAAGAGGGGGGTTGTTGGTGACCACAACAATGGCGATTCACTGTGAAGAACCAGTTATCTCTGCTTTTCTATTGACATTTCCACTTCCAAAACAGAAAAAATTTCATAAGTTTAAATTTTGTTATGGACAGATAGAGTAGATTACCCCTTATCCTGTCAATGATACTTTGTCTCAACCTTTCTTTTATTCCAATTGTCTGCTTCCTTAGGCTTAGTTCTTGCATTCACACCAGACATTACTCGGTCCTTTTTAAAGATAAAATAAGGTCTTCTCTGCATACTGGCTTTAAAATATGCTCATTTGTCGTAGGTAGAGCCTCTGCTGCCCGCAAGTGTCCATAGCCTCGACAGGGTTACCATGTTATCTAGCAATGATCCTTTTTCCTGCTTGAGGTTATTTACAACATTTCAGAGAAAAATCCTTTTTGACACTTTTTCCTTTTTTATTCTCTAAAGAACAATGTCTTGGTTTGGTGGCCAAATTATGACACAGTCATTCACTTGATTTACACTTTTGCTGAGCAAGCTGGCTCGTGATGAGACCCCTTGTCTTTTGATTGCAACAATCTTGAGTCGTTGCCCTGTTTTGATAGACAGTATTGGCAAAGTCAGCAAGTTATAATATCTGTGATCATGATAAGCCGGCTCGTGATGAGACCTCTTATTCTTTGAGATATAGTGTTTTCTCGGATTGTTTCTCTGAATGCTGCAGTTTCCTTTAGCAGGGAGGAAGTCATTGTTTTTCCTTAAGAAAGCTTTGGACGACAATAATAGAGTTTGAAAACAACAGCTTTACAGAGAATATTTATTTTATTATTGATGATACCTTTCATTGTGCTGACATAAAACAATTTTTTACCAAAGGTTGCTTTCATCAAAGTTTTTTGAGAGGTTGAAACTAATATCACATTCAGGCTAAAGTTAACTCTATTTGTCAATAATAAAAATCAGATTTTTCGAAAAGTTTTGTTATTTGTACAAGCGAAATCAAAATCTGATAGAGAATTGGTGTGCACTTTCATGAATCCTTTTTGATGATCATTTACAACCGGTTTTATTTATAAGAAAGAGAAAAACAAATAAAAAAAACTAAAACTATCCTACAAAAATAGAAGAATGATCTTCTATGGAAAATACATTTTAAGAATCTTTCCATTCACAGGCAAAGAATCTCTTCTACCTGCCAAATCCTGCAACACAAATGTCGATGGGCCTATGACTTCTACAATCTGAAAAGGACCAAGCCACAGCTTCTGAAATTTCGTATGTTTGCCCTTTTCTTCATGAGCCTTATCCCATTTCAAAACTAAATCCCCCATCTGAAAGTTTTTTCTGGTCATTATGCTTGAGTCAAAAGAGGATTTTATTAGCGCTTGGTGGTGAGAATGGGTTTTCTTAGCTTGTTCTCGTCGTTCTTCTAGTTTGATTATCTCCATTTGTCTCAATTGTAAGGAGGAAGTAGATACTTCATCGATGTGTTGTACTAAAGACAAAGAGGGAATGACTAAGTGAGTTGGAAGAGCCACTTCTTTCCCATAAACTAAATTAAAGGGAGAAGTGCCAATTGAAGCTTTCTTCGTAATTCTATCTGCCCATAAAGCATTTACCAGTGCTTTGTGCCAATTCTTTTGGTTTTGGTCGACTGTTCTTTTAATAATCCTGATTAGGTTTTTGTTTGTTGATTCAGCCAACCCATTACCTTGCGGATAGTAGTTGGCAGAATACTTTAGTTTGAACCCTCTTTTAAGTGCAAACTCAGTCATTGTATTTCCAGAAAAGTATGATGCATTATCAAACATTAAGGCCATTGGCAATCCAAACCTAGTGATGATAAATTGATCTATGAATTCAATAATGTTTTCAGAATTAACTGTCTTGAGAGGAAATGCTTCTACCCATTTAGTAAAATAATCTGTTGCCGTGAGGATATACCTATGCTGCTTAGAAGAGTGAGGAACAATCTCACCTATTATGTCCAAGCCCCATTGGCTGAATGGTTGCTCGATGTTAACCGGCTGTAGTGGCGTGGACGATTTCTTTTGTTTCCCTGCAACAGTCTGGCAGACTTGGCATTTCCTTACGTAATTGTATGAGTCTTTGAACAGCGTGGGCCAATAATATCCTGCACGTAAGATCTTATGTGCAATAGCTTCTCCAGCATAGTGTCCACCTGCTGGTCCATCGTGGAGTTCCTGCAAAACCTTTTCGGCTTCAGTTTTTTCAAGACACCTAAGAAGTACAGAATCGTAATTCCTTTTAAACAGAACATCATTTATGAGCTAGTATTGTTTAGCTTTCAATCTCAGAGCTCTTTTCTTGGTGTGACCCAGGTGTGATGGAGCATACCCGTTCTTAAGATAATAAATGGTGTCCGCATATAATGATTCCGTGTCGTTTAGGCTTACCTCATATGTATGTACCTCTTCAGATGAGTTCTCAGGAATTTGCGATGCTCCAGCTAACATCTTGCAGAAGCCTTGACCTCTTACGATGTTTGCTAGCTTGATCTCAAGATCATATTCTTGTAAAGCGGTAATCCAATTTGCTCTCTTTTCGCCCACATCCTTCTGTATCAGCAGGTTTCTTACCGCTGGAAATGGTACTACGACTTTGGTATGGGCTTTAAGTAAGAAAGGTCTGAAATATTTGATCGCTTTGAAAACAACATATGCCTGTTTCTCCACGTCTGAATAATTGAGCTCAGCACCTTGTAAGTTCGAGCTAAAGAATGCGATTGGAGCTTCCGCCTTCTCTTGATTTGCTTGAGTTAAAATCGCGGCATAAGATTTCTCTGAGGCAAAAGTGTATAAGATAAAAGATTCTGAAAAATTTGGGGTAGCTAAAGATGGAGCGTTGATGATAGCTTGTTTGATCAAGTTGAATGCTTCGTGCTCATCTTGACCCCATTTAAAATTTGAATTCTTTTTTATCATATTTTGTAAAGGAGAAATAATACGTGAAAAATCCGGGACAAACCTTTTTACAAAATTGATTTGTCCAAGGAAATATTGCATGGCCTTTTTGTTATGGGGCATGGATATTTCGAAAATTTCTTTGATTTTGTCAGGTTCAATGTGAATACCAGATTTCGACACTATGAATCCTAGCAATTTCCCTTCACTTAATGTGAAAAAAGATTTCTTTGGGTTAAGTGAAATCCCATACCTTAAACATCTTTGAAAGATTTGTTTCAAATCTTTGAGATGGTCGCTTCACTTCTTGGAGTACACTGTTATATCATCCAGGTAAATCACTACCGATTTATTGACTAAACCTTTAAACGCGATGTCCATGGCTCTCTGAAAGGTAGCGCCGACGTTGATCAGACCAAATGGCATCTTCTGATATGCGTATGTGCCCCATTTGGTTCAGAATGTGGTTTTCAACTGATCATCGGGATGTACCAGCACTTGATTGTATCCTAAAAATCCATCCAGGAAAGACATTAATTCTGAGCCCGCTACTGCCTGTAGTATTTGCTCCATAGGTGGGAGGGGAAAATTGTCTTTCTGACAGGCTTTGTTGAGATTCCGGAAATCAATACAGATCATGATATCTCCGTTTTTCTTTCTAACAGGCACCATATTGGATACCCATTTGGAATTTCTGACGGGGAAAATTATTCTGGCTCTCAACAACTTATTTAGCTCAGTCTTTATCTGATTTTCTAAGTTGGGGTGGATTTTTCTGAGCTTCTGCTGGACAGGTTTTTCATTGTCAATCATAGGGATAGTGTGTTGAATGATAGAAGTGTTGTATGTCTTCAGCTCATCGTAATTCCATGCAAAAACGTTTTTGTATTGTCTCAGAAGACGGATATATGTTGATTTTTCTTCAGGGGCTAGGCCGTGGCCCATATTAACGTTTTTCGGCTTCTGATCGGTTCCTAGGTTCACTAATTCATAATTCAGAGTTGAACTGTAGAGTTTAGAATTGGCAGACCTTTTAAACCGACTTTTTAAATCATATAAATCTTCTAACTTAACCACTGATTTAGGTATAGCATTATCAATGCTATTTTGCTGTATTTGGTGATCATGATGGTCTTCGTCAATTATTTGATTTGAGTAGGATCCTTCAGAAGTGAGGAAATTTACAATGTCAGGATCGTCGTTGAATACTCTCCAGTTGGTGATGTTGTCAGGGATGGATGGTCTAAAGATTAATTCTATTGAGAACCTATCTGGACTAAAATCTTCGGAGGGAATAAGTATAGAAGCTACGTTAGCTAACAGGTCTGCGCTCGCATTTTGCAGTCTTGGGATTGACGAAATATTGAATGCTATGAAATGTGAAGTCAGATCTTGTACTAAAGATTGATAGTGCTTTAAATGACTTGACAGGCAATGTATGGTGTTACGTACCTGTTTGACGACAATCTCAGAATCTCCAAAGACTTGAAGATACTTAACATTCAACCCGATTGCTTTGTATAGGCCTTGCACCAAGGCTTCGTACTCCGCTGTATTGTTTGTGCAATCGAACTCAAGTCTGCATGTAAGCATGATCTTGTTTCCGTCTGGGCTAATCAGGATGCATCCTGCTCCTGCTCCCTCGTTAGATTTAGAGCCATCAAAATATAATTTCCAAAACAAAGATGTATTTACAGAGTTATCTAAAAAAATTAAAACACTTTGAATCATCAGTTTGGGAAAAATTTTCAACTTGGGACAAAACTGAATTTTCTAAGTAAGGTGAGGTGTGAGCATTGAAATTGCCGAGGAAAGAATCTACCGAGTAATTGCCTATGATACTGCTGTTGTATGCTATTGCTTCATTCTCTCCTTCCAATTCAGTCACTATGTACTTTTGGTGCAACTCTCGTTCAACCTTTATTTGATTCAGTTTACCGTTGTAGGGTAACCACATGTGCGACCAGTCGGTTGAGAAATATCCGTGGAGTTTTTCGGACCAATCCCTGCTAAGAATTAAACCATAGAATTCAGGGATATCAGCTACTAGAATGTCGATAACCTGGCATACTTTCGGGTTAGACGACAATCTTATGGTCACCTGGTTAAGTTCACCAATCACTTCGACTTGAGATCGATCAAGTTGAACTATGTGCACTGCGGATTTTTGTGGCTGAACATTCAATTTGGCACATATTGATCTGGGTAAAATATTCGTTGAAGCACCAGAATCAACCAAGCAATTGTGCACATTTTTATTGAAAATTTCACAAGTGAGAAGAAAAGGAGGAGTATGGGATCTTGATCTTCCTCCAATCAAGGCAATGTCATTTGGATCAATCTTATTGATCATGTTGGTTGGAGGTCTTCCCATGTTGTGGGAAGCTACAGCTGTAGGTAAAGATGTAGTAGGCACGGCATGTAATTCTTTCATCATTATTTTCTGTTGATGTTTCAATTTTCTCAATTCGTAAAGAGTGATATTAGCCCTAGTCTTTTTCATGTCATCGATAATGTTATACTCCATTTCATCCGACATTATCAGTGTTCTTGATGGAGGTGCTTGATCTGATTGGACTGGGCTAAATTGGGTCTCTCTAGCGGTTGTTTTCTTTGTTGCTACCTTATCTTTTGTTGCAGGGCTTGCGCCCTTCTGTTTAGGGGTAGTTTGGGGAGGATCAAGTTGATTTTTGCTTCGTGTGCTAACCGAAAATTCTTCTTGATCTTCTTCTTATGGGAGGATGAAATCCCACATTCCTTGTAGTTCCACAACTTCTTCATCATCGGTCTGCCCTTCAGTGGTATTCTCTTCTTCTTCTTCTTCAGATTCGACGTTTGAGACAGCATTGGGTGGTTTCACCTCCATGGGAGGATTTCTTTTAAAAGCTCTGTAGGGCTTTTTTGAAGAAGTTTCTGCTACTTGTTTTCTTATGTCAATCATCTCATTGGACATGGCCTTTAACACTTTTTGTAATCCTTCCATATCGAAAGGATCTCTCGTTTGCTTCTTCTTGGTGTCTTCTTTGAAAGAGATTTTCTTAGATTTGCATTCTTCTATTGCAGATCTCTTTTCTAGGGCAACTACGCGCTTTTCTACTGCTAACGCCTCTGTCAAGTTTTCAACTAAGGTCGTCTTGTTTGCCCTATCTACGAAGATATCCAAGTTTGATGGTAAGGCTGTGATATACCATTCACATCTTACTTCCTCGCTGGGTTGAGAAGCAGCGGGAATTTTGTTGAGGATCTTATTGAATCGTAAATTGAAATCTTTAATGGGTTCTCTAGCCTCAGCTTTAAGATTAGATAGGTCATTGATCAATGTCGCTGTTGATCTGTCATCACCAAACTTGGTGAGGAATTGACTTTGAAAAATGTCCCAACTTGTGATGGACCCGGAAGGTAACGAAAAGTACCATGACCCGGCTGTTCCTTGCATTGTATAAGGAAAAAGTCGGACAACAGCATCCTCGTTGGTAACTCCATTGAGATTGACAGAAAGCATGAAATTATTGATATGCTCTTCAGCTAGCATGCCTGTTTCTGGATTGAATTTAGGTAGCCATTTCTCAGGATGGGCCAGTATTGGGCTCAGGGGTGGAGGCATTAAAACCGCCCCATGATTGTTCCATGGAGACTGGGCCATTGTTGAGCCGCTAGTTAATGAAAGTGCAGAGGATGGTCCCTGATGCTGAGAAGATGAAGATATTATGATCTTTGATGATTAAAGAGGAAGGGTTGTGGAAGATAGATGAGTGATTTGGGATGAGGATGTGGGTGGTTGACTTCGCGGTGAGGGGGTTGAAATGGACGAAGTAGATGAAAGAGTCTCACTGTCAGACTCTGGTGGTGTTTTCCTTGCTCTTTTCCTAGTAGGGAGAGGGAGTTCACTTGGTTGAATACCAAATTTTTCACTCTTCAATCTGGTCAGGGGATGACCAGGATTGTACTGCGAAATCACACTGCTGTGAGATTTATCAGACCTCTGAGAAAAATAGAGAATCCCTGGAGTTTACGAATCAAAGTTTGAATTTCAGGGGGTTCAACGATGAGTTGGTCTAATATATTAGGGTAGGTAGCAGCGGTGGATACTCGAGCAACTTCTAACTCCGGGTTTAACCGTACTGGAGAAGTCGGGGGAGTTGATGAGGGTGATTTACTCTCAGAATGGTATTTAGATTTTGACTTAGTTGCCATTCATAGTTCGAGCCCTCCTTCTAGCGCCAAATATGTCGAGGGTCCTAAAATCGGGTCAACAACAAGGGGGATACCCACCCGGTCCGGAACCTGGTTGGCGGCTCCTTGCCCGTTTGGTGTAGCGGGTCCGACTGGGGATAATGGGACCAGCTTCCCAATCTAAAGGATGTGTGTGTGTGTAGATTTTGATGATGCTAATCTAGAGGTAATTTTAAGCTAATTTAATTCTAAACTCTGAACTGACTCTATGCTACTGTAATCTAACAAAAACAGCACATCTAATCTACACTAACCCGGGGTAGAATTCTTTCATCATGCGATCTAAAAAGATTTCATACAATAACTGGTAATAAAGATCATTCAGCTATCATAAGAATATAAATAAATTAAGATAAACCATTCTGCATAAGAAGTTAGGCAAAACAGTTGTGAACAACATATCGCATAATAAGTTATTCATATGTCAAGCACAAATAAATTACTCCACCGTACAAAAGTGCCAAATGGTAACCCACACATTCATACATCAACATATAAACAACTCAGCTGTATATCACTCTAAGAATATAAGCAGAAATTAATCAAGAGATAAAAGTACCATTTATGACTGATTTAACTCACAAACTTCAAGCAATAACGATTTATCTCTACTTACTTCTAACATCTACTAAGAGTACAGAAGTGCAACATCAGTAGCAAACATTAAAATGCAAACATAAATAAATCTCGATCCATCCATTCATCAAAAACCCCTCCGAGGGTGCAAAAGTGCATGTTCTGAGGACAAGTTTTTTGACAAATTTCCGGACCCTTCTCCAAATGCCATGAGAAGGGTTAAATACTACTAACTAACTAATCTTAATTACACAAATTTAGGAAACGGCTTCAAATGACCGCCCTTTTACTAAAACAAATTTATTTCTAAAAATTGAATCTAATTTCTAACCGTTTCTGTATCTGCTCCTTAGTGCTGTAAGCAATGCAAGGTTCGCCTGGAAAGAGTCGGCTGGTTGTCTTTTTCTTTTGTTCGAGCGATAAAAGTAGAAATAACAAAAGCTGGCACCTCTTTATGACAAACTAGAAGATATTTTCGAAAATCTTCCTCTGGCTGGGTGTATTTGTTGTGTGTATACTTAGTATAACCCAGATTTCTTTCAAACTGATTGTGCTGTTGCTATTTTGGTTTCCGGCTGTGCGAATGATTCAATTAGTTAGGGATTTCGTTGCCTGAACAATCTTCCGTATTGAAAATTGCTTCCGTTCTTTGTTCCAGGCTTTTTTGGAGCGTCCTCCCTCTTTAGCATTTTTCTTTTTGCTTTACCCAGTCTGAGCTTCAGGATCTTTTGCAAACATGCTGCTTTTGTGCGCCTTTGACTCTAAGTCTTGGATAGTCTATTTTCTTCAGTGTTTGTTGAGTGATACTCTGGAATCCGCGGTCCTGCTGCATGCGGCATCCATTTGCGAAGGCATCTCCTCTCGTATTGGCACTTTCCCCTTTTCCTTAGATGTTTCCTGCATATAGATTTATATTAGTTGCTGCCTTACAGTTTACGCAAAGGAAAAGAGAAATGACGAAAATATTGACATGAAAGCTTTAAGTTCTAATGAATGCATAATCATGACACTCATAATGACTTGAGTCTTCGAAAAACGCAACACGATCATCCTTGGATACTCAGGTGTACAATCATTAATTTCCCTTAAGGTGCGCGCTCAATTTTGGGTTTACAGATCATGCCGAGGAAACTTTGCGATGAGTGGTTTCTGCGATTCGCATCGCAGCATCGAGGATTGCGATGTCGAGAGGTGTCATCGCAGCAATTGATAGTCTCATTCATCGCAGATCGCAAATTGCAAGATCGCATTTTTCATTTGATCACTGTGCGCTGCTTATGCGACGTTGCGATATGCGACGTCGCATATCGGCCGTCGGCGATTCCTTAGGTTTTTCGTTTAAGGGCGCTTTCAAAATATGCGATGCGATGAATTTCGCATCGCTTCTTTGCAGATTATTTATCCGCATAGGAAAACACTTCACTCTCTCTTTGCCATGCGATATAGCTTTTAGGGAGTTAAATAAAAAAAATTTGATAAAAATATTTTTGGGATTTTTTGTTAAGGGTCCCCCTTTGCTTGATGTTATTGCTAATACCAAACAAAGAGGGGGGTTGTTGGTGACCACAACAGGTTCACAAGCAGATCAGTGGAAATTCCTAAAGCACCTAGACCTAAGGTGACTAGGATGTACAAAAGAGAAAAAAGTTTTGTGTTTACTTCTCATGGTGCGAAAGGGGCCAAGCCTTCTACATCAACAAAACAAGGGTTACCACTACAGGATAAATATTTGATTGAGCATGAGTTTGATTCGGTAGATTTGGAAGTACAAAATGAGCCCTCAAGCATGCAACAGATTATCAAAGACAAAGACTCTTAGATCAGAGAACTCATGGACAACATGGCAAGGGCAAGGTTTGCCATTTCATTCCTAGAACAAGAAAACAGTCGGCTAAATGCAAAACCACTTATCATGGAAAAGGAGCAAGATAAAATATTACAACAAGAAGGCAAGGGAAAATCAGTTTTGGAGATCAATGAGCCTAAAGGAACTAAAGGACAAGGTAAGAAAAAGAGGCCAAAAACTAAAGGTCTTAAGAAGGCATTGAAAGAGGAGAAAAAACACATCTTGTTGGATGAAGAACTAGAGTTAGAGGACAAAATCACCTTAGAGGTTAATGAAGATAGGGAGTATTGGCTAGGAAAGGTCAATGGCACTTAGAGAAGCTTCTGGACAAGGCCAATAGAGACAACTAGCTACTAAGGCACATGGAACATCACTACTAGGCCAAGAATATGAATTGCAATGTCAAGGTCAAACAACTAGAAAACAAGCTCAAAGAAACCCTAAAGGACCAAAATGAGAAGGGTAACTTAGAGATGCTTGTTGAAGCATCCATGAGGGCTTAACATACCTTATTTTACAACTCATGACCAATTTTGGAGGAATTTTGAACATTTTTGGTTTTTTGGCTATCTTGGTGCCTTATTCAAAAATTTGGCCAGTCACAGAAGCGTAGCGCCTTGGCGATGTGCTTTTTCCTCAAGCACTCAAATCACAAATGGATTGTAGTTTTGGAAAGCCCTTGGCATCATCTAAAAACCCATTTCTTCATATTTTCCAGAGAGGGCCCAAATTTTGAGAAAAAGAGGAAAAAGTGGTCAAAAATAAACTTTTTGGACCTCTTTTTGGCAAGCATTGCACTTCTGGAGATACCTTGGGAGATTGGATTTTTGAAGGCCTTCCCATGGGAAATTTTAAAAAATTCAAGGTGTTTAAGAAACTAGACTTGAAAATCTAGTCGACCATGTTTTTAGATATTCGTTTTGACCTTAGCAAGGCACCTTAAAGTTGGCTCAAAGGTGGCATTGTGCTTCTGCAATTTCTTGTGTTTTTCATTTAAAATTTCACTATGTAAATTTCCTAATTTTCAGTTTGACTTGTCAAAGTAAAAAATCTTGATGTAATTGAAGGTAGTCCAAGGTTATATGATGTAAGCATAAATAAATGGACATGATAAGTTGTTTTTGCTGCTTAATAGGCCTCATTAATGAAGCAAAATCCAAAACAAAGTCTACAAGAAGTGTTTGTGTTTAACCTTCTCACTCTCACCTATTGGTTGAGAGAATCTTGGAATCAATTCCACCACTAAGGAATTTGACTCCTAAAGATGGGGAAGTGGTCTAGTTGAGTCTATATGTATCATTTCTCTTTCAAAAAGAAGGGTTGGACTTTTGTGGAGTAGGCTTGTATACTTATGTTTTCTTCAACTAATACAGGAGCAGTTGCAGCTATATTTTAGGAACTCTAGTTCAGTGAGTCTATGGTGTTTTTTTTATTATTTCTATCTATTTTAATGGATATATCATCACTCTTTACATGATTTATGTTCTTCCTATGAGTTTCTTTGCAGTTATATAAACATGAATCTTGAAATTAAGCTCTGTTTATGTGAAATTCATAGTTGTGTTTCCCTTCTTCTAAAGCTAATCAATTCATGACTTTACATGCTCATTACTCTCTTTTAAACTCACAAATCTATGATACATTGAAAAAAAATCTAATTGAACCATAACACACTGATATCTAGCTCCTATTATACTTGTCTCTGCATACTTGAATCCTAGACCTAATTACTTGCTCTAAAACGCTAGTCCAACAAACTCAATTCACAAATACTCAAAACAAACTTGCATATCTAGCCTAAAAACCTTGTTCTTTACAATTTTACATTAACAAATCCTGTTGAGAGATCCATCTATGGCTCAGTAGGGCTAGCTACTGCGCTAAAAGTGGTATAAGGTTACCTCTTTCGATCTCCTCCTCAGCCTAGGAAATTGTGGGGGATAACACTACAAACACGTTGTTATGCGAAATTTATGACTGCGGACAAAAGTATCTTCCCTAGACCTTGTGGAATGGTATAGAACAACATAAAGCAAAGAATATAAAGTTCCCCTTAGAGAAATAGGAGAATGGAAAGAGGCTTACTTGGAATTTTTCATAATCTCTTCTCTCTCTCAACTTGTAAGCTCCAGTCGTAGCTCTAATTGTTATAATCAGAACCTACACATACAATCAACACAAGCCAAAGATATACAACATCTATGTAGCATTGTTCAATTACTCTATTCAATGGATCAACAAAGCATTGAAATATATGAATGTAAACATAACATAAAACATATAGGAAAATGATATACTCTTTGTATTAATATAAATAGGAGAGAGTTTACAACCAAGAATAATAGCTGAACTTGTAGAGATATTTCAAGTTGACTTCCCCTTCCTAGTCACAAAACACACCTCAACGTCACCATAACGCATGAATATTATGGCTCTCTTAGATTAAAGGCAACAACATGGGGCTATGATTACTCTCCAAAATTCAACCCTGATGTTGTAGATGGTTGTAGATTTATAGGAGAGGGATGGTAGTAGGAATTCTTATCCATTTACTAATATAGGCTTGAGATCCACTTAAGAGGGGAGGATGAAATCAAGGGACAAGAGGTGAAATATCCAAGGTAGGATCAGAGGGGATTCAGAGTTCTTATCCAAGGTAAATGGTTAAAACAACTCCTGGAAGCTTCTCGAAGAGGAAGCTTCAAGATTCTTTTTAATTTCCCCGAATTTCTAGCATCAACTCACCTCCAACAATAGACAACCTATTGTTGATCAGTGCTGGTGCATAATGGAGCAACCTTTTGTTGAATGTAGGTCCCTAAAGGTCCAGGGTGCACTGGGCCTTACAAGAGATGAAATGAAGCAGTCGGACCCAGAAACTCAGGGATTTGGAAGATTCATTCTTAGGGCTTTGTGTAGGGATGATGACAAGGTATCCGAGGATTTGGATTGATATAGTTTGTTGGCCTATTGGCCATATGCAACAAAATTCCTATAACATATTTCCCCCTAAAATGTAAAGTTAGAAATGATGGCTGATGACTGAAGTGATTTACCTTGTGACAAGTTCAAATCAAGAACAACTAGTCGAGATCATCATCTGTTACAATACATTTACATCATGATATATTTTCTGAGGGAGGCATACCCATGATCAACACATAAGCTAACATTATATATATAATGATTAAGAGTTCATGTTCACTTATGACAAAGTGTGGATCCATGATTGGATGACTATATGATCATAGCCATCATGCTTTGTAATCTTGTATTAATCTTGAAATCGCAGTGTGGATGGATGGAACTAGGTTCGAGGTCTTCTATCTCATTCACTCAATCGTTCAATGTACGAGTTTAACCATGTGAATAAAGTAACTAGAGTTGAACATGGCAGACACGATATGATTATTGACCAATGATGTAAGTCTTTAACGGATACGAGAAAAACCACCGATGATGTTAATGGCTTTCAAGGTACAATAGGACAATCCGTACAGTGTGAATGAATGAGTTGAAGTTGAACACCACACCAAATATTTCAATCCAAGTCCAATGATGAAAACTTGTTGCCGAGAGCGAGGAAACTTATCATTGATGAATACAAGTCCTAAGGTACTGAAGGGAGAGCTTCTAGGTTAACTTCTTGGATAATGAGTTGATGTTGACAGGAAGCAACCCATCGCAGGAGGGCCTTTATGTATCAACCATCAATGACATGAAACATTTATCATGATTTGAGACAGAATGACGCTGATATGGAACTGGTTCAAGAATGATAGTCATGGAATGAAGGCTTAAGAGTATCGTAGTAGATATCAATTGAATGAATTCTCTTAGACATATCAACGACATCGAATGGAGTTGGCAGCATTGACCCAAAACTAAAAGCAAAGGATTTAATATGGTATGATGAACCAAAACACAAGTTGATTTCCCAACCCAACAACCATGAAGATGAAGTGGAAGAGTGTCATGTTCAAGAGCGATTCGCTGCCATTAATATGTGGAGTACCTGATTTTCCCAATTTCCCCAACCATATATGGTCAATACCTATTTATTTTTTAACAAGATTGAGGAGGATAACATATGATTGATCTGTAATTTCATCCTTTAGATGAATCCCTTTGAGTATATTTAACGAACCCTCCGAAGGATTGGTTCGGTCCCATCATGTTCGACGAGTCCATCATTGTTTGATGTTTCTACGAGTCCAGTGAAGGTCTAACTCAACTCCTTTTTCATGTTTAGAGAGTTTAAAAAAGAGGTGAAAAATAAATCTGTAAAGGTTCCTTTTCATAAATAGTCCCTTGAGTCTAAAAATTCTGAAAACGATACTCAGAAGAACCTCTTAGTCATGTTTGACTAAGGTATTCCTTTTTCGTAACTAGTCAATCTCAGTCCAGAAAAGGGTTAAACTTATACTGAATAGACGTCTTTTTATTTAATTTTACGAGTTCAAAAAGAAAAATGCTAAAAACTATTTTCATATTTAGGGATTCTGAAAAGAGATGAAAGATGACTCCAAGGGGTTCCTTTTTTGTAAGTTTACAGAGCCCGAAAAAGTGATAAAAATGTGCTCTCCAGTTAAATGATCTATTTCAATGCAGACATCACTAAATATGTTAAACAAATGTCAACCTACTCAAAACACCACCAAAGGATTAAAAATACATGTTTCATGATAAAATTGAATCATATTTAGGTCAAAACATTAAAATATTAATAAAATAATAATGAAAATGACCATAAAATAGGCAAAAGGTAATTCATTTTTACCATTTCACATTTTACCTTTTGGTGAGTGAGTTCTAAGTGTTTTTTCCCCCAATCTTCTATAGCTGATTGCGACCAATCCGATGGACCATTTCGAGTGTCATCACTTCTTGGTAGGAGCTATAACCTTCCTCTTTCTTTCCATGCAATTTTTTTCAATATCTTGAGGGCCCCAGGGCTATAATTTCTCATCGTAGGTCCAACACACCCCGATAAGTCGAAAGGGGCACTGAACAGGTTGAAAATACACCAAGGAGGGTGCTTCAACGCTCTATCTTTGGGTGCGTTGAGTGCAATTACCAAACTTGTTTTTCTTGTTTCCCTCAAAATTTCTCCAGTCTTTTGCATGATGTTTGTCCTAATGATCCTTCTTGTGATGTTTCAAGTGTCTACTGGAACAAAATGGATTTAATATGGAGAGAAAGAGAACATGAGGAACAATATTTAACTACAGCTAATGATCTTGCCACTATCCAGGCTTTGAGAGATTGTGGGCTCTTGAAATTATTTCGACTTCCTGGTATGAGGCAATAAATGAAATTGTTGAGGTATCTTATCCAAACATGGGATGTTTGGGCTCAAGAATTCATACATGGTGCACATTTTTTGGAGATACAGGTAGAAGATATATATTTCTTGACTGATATTTCAAGGTGAGGTTCCCCCATCTCATTATCTGGTTCGAAGAGGGGTGGAGAGAGAACCAAGGATTACATTAGTGCACACTATAAACTGAGATCTCAATCGACCAAGGATGGGAAGATCGAGATCAAGGATGTGGTCTAATTCATCATTTCCAAATTGGTCAGTTGTGCGACTCTACACTTGGCCAATAAATCTCATATGCAATATGCTCTAGAGTGTATGGATACAACAATGTTCAACTGGAGTGAGGGAGTACTAGCAAACATGAAGGAGCAACTGACCAAGGAAAAAGGTGGATGATTAAAGAACTTCGGCTATGATTCGATTTTGATTTATTTTGCCTTAGAGTGGATTCCATTGCTCAGGCCACAACATATCTCACTCGAGCCCACAGATCTGAGAGTCCCATGGACAAGGAGGTGGGTGGATCTCATGTCTATACATGCAAGTCCGTCATCGATGAGTTTCACGCCAGTGTTCTTAAATGGTTGCACATGCAACTCATTATAATAGAGGACTATCCATATGCAGGGATGAATTTTCGTAGAGAGTTAGAGCTCATGCTTCTTAATGGTAAGTGAGGGGTTTCCATAGGTAAAACAAGAAACATTTTGACAATTTTTGGAATTTTAAGTTTTACAATTTTTTGTGAGTTTTTATGTATTCGAGACTAAACTATTGATTTTTTCACATGCAGATATTGGACTTGTCTAGCCTATGGGTTCTTCTTATATTCATCGTGCAAGAGATCCACAGCAAGCACCAACAATAGTACAGGATGTTGCAACAAGACGAGTGGTAGTACAAGATCTCAATGTGGCCAAGACCCTTGCAGAAGTTGAGCGTCACATGGAGGGGTTGACCCATGGTATAGCTCAAACTAGGGTTGATGAGCTTCCTATGAGATTGCAGCGACATACTATTGGCGTACCTGGCTATATCAAATGACTATTGTGCAAGATGGCTCGTGCAGTGGCATGCTACCATGAGCACTATGATTAGTCTACTAGGAGGCTTATAGCCATATTTTGACTGCATGTATATTTTGATATGATAATCCATGTGGCCATATGTGTCTCAGGCACAATTTTTTGTAAAACTAAACTTTGATATATATATATATATATATATATATATATATATATATATATATATATATATATATATATATATATATATATATATATATATATATATATATATATATATATATATATATATATATATATATATATATATATATATATATATATATATATATATATATATATAACACATGATTATCCAATGCATCTACTATTGGACAATGTATGGACCTAGACACATTGGCTCAAAATTCCCCAATCCTAATTTATTAGACCGTTGGTCGTATAATAGGACAAGGTCTCCTTTTGAGAAGACAAAAGGCTTGACACTATTTTCATATTGCGACTTGATAAGTTTCTTATAGGATTCATTAGCCATCATGACATCATGTTGGGTTTCATCAAAGCGTGTCATATGTAAGAGACATTCCTTTTCCATGAAAGTGGTAGGGAGGAGTTACGACAAGTTTAAGAGACAAAATTTCACATTCAATTGGAAGTATTGTGTCTAGACCATAAACCAATTGGAATGGTGTGAACCCAGTAGCAGTCCTAACAAAGGTTTGATACCCAAACAAGGTAACATAAAGGATCAAATTCCAGTCTAATTTGTGGACTACTATCATGCGTTGAAGCATAATTTTAAGGACTTTATTGATTGCCTCAACTTTACCATTCGCTTGAGGGCAGTAGAGAGTGGAACTCTCATGGGAGATTCCTAGCTTGGTAGTCAGTTCGGGCATCATGTGATTGTGAAAATGTTTTCCATGGTCCATAATTGTAGACTGTGGAACATCAAACTATACAATGAAATTGTTGAAGAAAAATTGAGCAGTTGTTTCACTGGTATTATTGTATGTAGGAATCACCTCAGACAACTTGGTAAAATAATATACTGCTATGATGATATAGGCATGCCCCCTGGCTGAGTGAGGGTTACATGTCATGAAATCAATTCCCCATTTTACAAAATGACCAATGATGATAATAGGATTCAAAGGAGTGGGAAGAGCACGGGTCTTACAATCATATATCTGGCATGTGTGACAATTTTGGATGGCAAGGATGCAGTCATGAAATATGGTATGTGAAAACTAACCAACACATATGATCTTCTGTGTGGTGGCATAACCATAAATATGACCACCATATTCCCCAGAATGGAATTATTTTAATACTTTCTCCACCTCCTCGTGTGTGAGGCACCTTTGAAAAACTGTATCGATACCATGATGATAAAGGGTGTTGTTGATTATAATATAATTCTTGGCTTGATATTAGATACGGCACTCGTTTGAGAGAGGTATCACATTGGAAATTCTGGGACTGAAGATATATGATAATGTCTCCATACCATGGGTCAAATGACAAGATCAGTAAAAATGACTCATTAGGAATAAAATAACTAGACAATGTTTCAGTTTCTGCAGTGGGAAGGTCGCAAATTAGCTTAGTAAAAACTAAGGATTTCTTCGACTTGGATATGATGAGCTCTAAATAAAACTCCTATAAGATGACAATCTACTTAGAGTACTTGTCCCCCAGAAATTGTCACAACAAGATGTATGTCATGGGTTTGCAATCAGAAACAACCATATTTTTGCGGAGCAGTATATAATAGCGAAACCTCTAGACAACATGAACAACTGCCAAAGCTAACTTTTCAACATGAGATACTTGACTTCAGTATATTTGAGACTCCAACTCAAGTAATAAATAGGAGGTTTAGTCCCTACATCATCCTCCTGGACCAATACTTTTGTGATGGTAGTAATTGTAGCAATGAGTTACATGAAATAATCACGTTGACAATATGGGGGATACAACAAGTATGCCTGAATCAGAACATATTTCAAGGCATTGAATGCCTTTTAAGCAGCGTTGTCCTAATGGAAGGGAACCCCTTTCTTTAACAAGTGAGTAAATCCTTCGGTAAGTTCGACGTAGTTGACTCTGAATGAACCTCTGTAGAAATTTAGCCTTCCTTGGAGTCGTTGAAGTTAAAGGAGGGAAGAAGGAGCAGGTAGATCGATGATCATTTGAACTTTTAATGGGTCAATATGAATTCCATGTTTCAATACAAAAAAATGGAGAAGTTGACCAAAACTTACACAAAACACACACTTACGTGGATTGAGTTGAATGATATAATGTTTACAGTGTAAAAATATGGCCCTAAGATGCATCGAGTGATCAACCCAATATTTTGAGTGAGCAGGAAAATAGTCCAAATATGGTTGCATAATATGTTTGATGTCATGGAAGGAATAATTCATTTCCCTCTGAAACGTAGCCCCAACATTATCCAATTCGAAAGGGAGCTTTCGATAGTAGAAAACGTGCCCTAGGGACAGATAAACATAGGCTTGTGTTGGTCCATCAGTAGAATGTTGATCCTATTAGAGCCAAAGCATCCATCCATAAATGAAAATATCTCACATTTGGCACAATCATCAACAATTTGGTCGATGAACGAAGTAGGATAATTGTCCTTAGGACAAGCACGATTAATGTCCCAATAATCGACACAAACACAAATTATCCCCTGTTTCTTCATGATAGGAACACTGTTAGACACCCAATCAGTTAAAGGTACTGGGTAGATGAAACTAGTGCGTAGAAGTTTTTCAATTTCAACTTTAATAGTGGCAGCCTTCTTGGGACGACCTCGACAAAGGCACTTTTGAATTGGTTTAGCATCAAGTTATGTCTTAATTTCATGCATAACGATGTTTGGATCAATACCTAGCATCTCCTCATAAGACTGGGAAAAAACATCTCTAAACTCCTAGAATAAGGCTTTATAGGTCTTGAAATCAATGGGAGAGAAAGACACACCGATATGTAGATTCTTGACAATGTTAGGTATGATAGAGATATAGAGAGGGACAGTCTCTTCAATATTAGACAAGTTATTCTCATAATCAACATCGTGAATGGATACATAATTCTTAGACAACTCATTTATATTGGGTCGATATAGTTCACTAATATTATCCTCGAAGGAATCTGACAAGGAGGAAAAATGATGATGATGATCCCATAGCACATCATCTGACATCATGATCTCAAGCACGACTTTCTTAGTTTTAGCCAGATGTATGATAATGGCTATGATGTGACCTTTCGATCCAAGGACTGTGAGATCCACAATATGAAGAATGGAAAGATGGTGGGAAAAGAAATCATAACTCATAATAATGTATATGTGTTTGATGACTCCAGAGTAAATTGTTATTTAAGGAAGATGAATGAAGCATGATTGTGGCACAGGAGGCTTGGCCATATGAATTTTGACAGTTTAATAAAAGTCAGCAAGCTGGGAGCTGTGAGAGGATTACCAAGACTGTCAAGGCCTGCTAACTTAATATGCAAGTCATGTCAATTTGGCAAGAAAATTAGGACTCATTTCAGGTCAAAACAGTTTTCCTCATTTATACCACTAGAGCTAATCCACATAGATATTTGTGGCCTAAAGAGAGAAAAAAAACCAAAAGGAGAAAGGTATTTCATGTTGCTTAGTGATGACTTTACCAGGGCCACTTGGATCACCCTCTTAAAAGAAAAGTCGGAAGCATTTAAGCATTTAAAAAACATTAAATATCAAGTACAAAATGATAAGTACTTAAAGATAAAATTCTTAAGATCAAATAGAGGAGGAGAATACACTTCAAGATATTTTGAATAATTATGTGACAAGCATGGAATTAGGAGGAAATATTCAGTGGATATAACTTCTCAACAAAATGGAATAGTGGAGAGATAGAACAAGACAATCCAGGAAATGGCTAGAGCTATGTTGGATGAAGTAGACATATCCCACATATTTTGGGGAGAAGCGGCTCAAGCGATAGTGTAGCTATCAAACAGAACTCAACTTAGGCATAACAGTGATAAAACCTACTATGAGTTGTGGAAGGGAAGACCTGCATTAGTAAAACACCTCAGGGTGTTTGGGATAAAATGATTTATCAAAAGGAATGATAAAAAGCCAGAAATTTTTATTCACACGCTGACAAGGGCATATTATTTGGGTACTCTACTCTAAGTAAAGGATACACGTGTTACAACAAACAGACAAAGAGGGTTGAATACTGCATTGATGTAGTAATAGATTAAACTTGTTCACAAACCGGGTCCTCCTAGGAAACCGTGAACTCAGGTGGAGAAGAAAATTCACATATTGAACCCTCAGATAAAGAAGAAACAGATTCAGATAATGAAGGGGAGGAAACGAGCACAACTCCAAGGCTAAAAACACCTTCCAGGTATGTACAGAAGGAAAATCTTGAGAGTCAGATTCATGGAGATCAAAGACATGGTGTTCAGACAAGGGGGAAACTTATTAATAGTTCAAGTTGTGCAAATCTTGCTATGTTGTCTTAGATTAAGCCTAAAAATATAAGTCAGGCAAGTGAGGGCAGGTTCAGGGTGAGAGCTATGAATGAGGAACTTGACCAAATTGATAATAAAAACACTTGGGAGATTGTTCCAAAACCTAAAGATAAAAACATCATTGGAACCAAATGGGTTTTCAAAAACAAGCTAAATGAGCAGGGTCAAGTAATTAGGAACAAGTCTCGATTGGTCTTCAAAGGGTATGCCCTGATAGAAGAGGTAGACTTCGAGGAAACCTTTACACTAGTAGTTAGCCTGGAAGCTATCATAATGTTTCTTGCCTTTTCTAGTCACAAAAATATAAAGGTATATCAGATGGATGTAAATTCCACATTTCTCAATGGATATTTGGAAGAAGAAGTTTATATTGAGCAATTAGAAGGGTTCACGCTCACCGAAGATAAGGAGTTTGTGTGAAAAATAAAAAAGGCCTTGTATGGACTCAAACAGGCTCCAAGATCTTGGTATACAAGACTAGATTGATACTTTCTCCAACAGGGCTTTAAGAAAGATACTGTAGACAACAATTTACACATCAAACCTGAAAGGGATCATCTACTGATTGTAGTATTATATGTGGATGACATAATCTTTGGAAACACATTGAACAATTAGGACATCAATTCACAAACAATATGCAGATAGAGCTTGAAATGTCCATGATCAGAGAATTTTATTTCTTCTTGGGAATGAAAATTTCCCAGTCTCAGAATGGAGTGTTTATCTCCCAATCCAAGTGCCTACGAGAAACTCTGAAGATGTTTGGGTTAGAAGATTGCAAGCCAGTTAACACACCTATGGTTATAGGCTGCAAATTGTGCAAAGAAGATGCAGCACTACTGGTAAATCATACTGAATACAAATCCATGATAGGAATCTTGTTTTATCTCACACCTTCGAACCAGACATCATGCAAGTGGTGGCACTTGTGTCTATATTTCAAGCTTTCCCTCACAAAATCCATGTTATCTTTGTCAAAAGGATTTTTAAATATTTTCACGGAACAATAGATTATGGACTATGGTATCCTAAGAGTAGAGAATTAAGTTTAAGGCTTACATTGATGCTGATTGGGTAGACAATATTGATGACAGGAAAAGCACCTAAGGTGCAACATTATTCTTGGGAAAATTCTTAGTGTCATGTGTCAGCAAGAAACATGCCTCCATATTTTATAACCATTTAAAGTAGAGTATATTTAAGCTACCACCTGTTGCTCGCAAATCCCATGGATGAAGTAGAAATTGAAGGAAATTAAGGTTGATTTGACTCATCCTATTCCAATCATGTGTGATAATACTAGTGCCATCAACATCTCTAAGAATCCAGTCATGCATTCAAAGACCAAGAATATCCTTATCAAGTTCCAATTCTTAAGGGAACAAGCTACAACCAATGTTGTTAGACTTGAATATGTGGAAACTAAAGACCAACTTGGAGATATATTTACTAAGTCACTGGTAAGAGAACCCTTTTAATATCTCAGGCAATAGATATGATTTGTGATTCCTCCTCCCAAATGACTCAATTTTGGTGTGCGTTGGCAGCTACTCAGCATGAGGGATCGATTTAAGAGTAGGTTGTAGTGATTTAGGGGGAGTTCTGAAATAATATTTTTCCATTGATGCCAAAGGGGGAGAATATTACTGCTGCATTGGAGAAGTCATCAAGAAGACCATGTCTGGTTTCAAGGGGAGCTTATGTTGTTTCCATCAATGCTAAAGGGGGAGATTGTTGGACAATTGACATTGTATGGATGGCTAATGGTTGCAAGTGTGTTCGAATTAATGTCAACTGTGTTGGACTTGTTTTATATGCTTGATATGTCAATCTTAATAGGATTCCTATAGTTTCTACAATTTCTTGTAGAGAATCATCATAGTACCAGGCTTACTAGAGAAGCCATAAAAAAATGACTATGGTGGTTGGGAGGCCCTGAATTTAGTGGGGATTCTTACTTAATATATCATATCAAATACTCTTGGAATCAATACAATTGGTTAGTGCTATGAAAGATATTTCCAATGGTATGTGGAAGTCTACAAATGGCCTCCTGGATCAAAAGTTATTGACTAGTGAAATTAGGGTCTTGAAGTCCTTAGAAGGCTGAAATATTTGCGCACATGGCAACATATTGGGACCTCAGGAGGAAATAATATGAGAGGTTGGAGGGTTTTTCAATATAATTGGTTAGTGCTATGAAAGATATTTCCAATGGTATGTGGAAGTCTACAAATGGCCTCCTGGATCAAAAGTTATTGACTAGTGAAATTAGGGTCTTGAAGTCCTTAGAAGGCTGAAATATTTGCGCACATGGCAACATATTGGGACCTCAGGAGGAAATAATATGAGAGGTCGGAGGGTTTTGGAATGTATTCCATCAGAACCTCAGATCCCATCAAAACCTCAGAGCCCATCGGAATCTCAAAGCATAGGGCCATCACAACATCAGAGGACGGAGCATAAGTCACATCAAAACCTCAGAGTAGGCAAATATCAAAATATCAGAGGGTCAAGGCCATCAAAACCTCAGAACTTCCTAACAATTTAATTTTGAGAAGTTACGATACATGGAGCTTCTTATATTGTTGAAATTATTTTTAAAAGCGCTTAGGGATGCATAACAAGATTAAGAAAGATTTTTGTTACAAAACCAGGGCTTGACAAGACCCTTTCTCTCTCCTCTAGTAGGACACATGGCAGTATGTGATTGGCCATGTGAAGTTAACATGGCAGATGATGTCAACATGATGTAGCTGTATGATGGAAACATGGTAGTTTGATTCGAGATTTTTAGTAACCTATTGGGGCAAATCTAGGTGACACGTGTCACCACTAAGGAGGCACCACATGGAGTAATGATGACAATGTTACATCATCTCAGAGGTTGGAACATCAGAGGTTGGGATTTCATAACCTCTCATTTAATTCTTATAAAATTTCTTCAATCTGATAAAGGAGCTCCGATGTGGACTAGATCTTGGTCATAGGAAACCCATAAAATCAAGGGCATAGAAGCAAAACTTAGCATTGCAATGCTAGGGAGTATTTTAGAGGTCAAAATTTTAGGACTCCTCTGAAATTGTAATTTGGAGAGGAATGTCGATACCAGTGGATCTGACATTGTTTGGCACTTAGTTGAGGAGACTAAAAGAAATAAGGGCAGAAAAGAAAATACAAAAGGAGGTTAACCCCAGAAAGGATCTAAAGGCCTTAACACCTAAACTCTAAGCCCTCGCTCACAACACCTGGTCATATGTAAAAAACAAGAAAAGGGCTAAGCATGAAGGGGCTTGGACCCTCAAGACCCCATAATTTTGTAACGTCTCTTTTAAAAAAAGTTACGATATGGGAAGCCCCAATATTGTTGTATAAAGGAGAATGAAGTCGTCATTCACAACACATGGTCTTATGGTGTGTAAAGCTAAAAGGGGCTAAGCTCTAACGAGCTAAAGGAATTGACATGGCGAGATATCATAAGTTTGTTTTAATAAAAGATACAATGAGTGGAGCTCGAATACAACATGGATTGTATTCGGTTGGATGAGTCGATAGTTGGAAAAGTGAGTGCAGGAGAGCTGTTCATAGAATTAATGGTGACTGTAGAGATAATTTTTTCAAGATAGAAAGGACCATGTCTTTGCAGGGAAGAATGTTGGGCCTATCTTAAGTTTTTTTTCCACAGAAAAAACCATCCTTTTATTTAAAAAAAAAAAGGGAATACATATTAAATGTATGCAGATCACCAAGACTGTATCCACCAGCATTTAAAAAGGCAGAGAAGTCTCAGCCGACTAAAAAGTCCGCTCGCTGATAACCAAAACGAGCTACCACAAGGAAGAAGCATCCTCCAAAAAACAACGCTTCGCAGGAAGCAGGTTCGCGCGGATGCAACCGCCGCCCGGCCTGATATGAAGGCCGCTGGAATCCACAGTAACAACTAAAAGGATTCGGGCGAACAGAGAAAAAAGAGAAATACTAAACGCTGCCCGGGCTTCCACCAATGGGGAAAACGACCCAAGAAAACGCCAGGAAAAATAGAGGGAAGAAGAACATAAGGAAATAGAAGAAACAAGGCGAAGCATTTACAATGGCTACAGAACTGGATTGATAAATTACACAAAGCTGGGTTGTTCGATAGATCGAACCACCCCGTTTTCAACCTCCGAGACCGACCACGTCCCCATCTCAAGCTCAACTCCTGCTTTAGAGAGACGATCCACATCAAAATTCCTTTCTCTGTAGATGTTGTTAGCACTCGAATTTGCCTTAGGCTAAGAAAGGCAGAATCCAAGGCAACATCAAACCACTTAGCCTCGTAGCTAGCCCTACGGGGATAGGAGAGGGCTCTCTCCGGGTCTATCTCGAAAAAAGGTCTTCAAAGGGCTGATATGACCAATAAAGAACACTGATTTTAGGCTAGTAAACTGATAGGGAAAGTTTGATTTTAAATTTTTAGGGTTTTGTTGGAAAACTGAGCACAACAATTTTGGGTGCGGGGATGAGACACAGTTTTTGCAGAGGTCTTTTTGGGGCAAGGTAGGAGATTGTCTTGATGCCTTTGAAATAAGTGAATGGATAGATATGACCGGTGAGGAGCTAAGGAGAGCAAGAAACCATCGAGAGTTCTCCTTAAACAGATGAAAACATAGATATTAAGCAAACTTAAAGGCAGAGCATAGAAACCATGAATTCTACCTTAACACTTCATTTACTTAATTTGCAGAAGAGAGGAGTAGGAAAATGATACACATAACAAACTTACAAGTACATGAGAGAAGCACACCATCAACACAAATCACCACAGGAATCCCAAATAGTGCTGCAAAACCCTGGTCTTTCCTTTGCCAAAATTGCAGAGATACAAAGAGTAAAACAGTCTAAGCTTATCCCTCAAGAGTCCAACCTCTCCAACCATGAAAATGATTTAGAAAATACATAATATAGACCATGCCAACCCATTCCCTAGCCTCTAGGGGTCGAGATCATCATCCTAGGAGCTGTTTCAACCAATTCTAAACTGAGCACTACAATCTAGGCAATCAAAACAACTTGCCTCTATAAGCTAGGAAACCAATTCATTCATTAATTTTTTGCCATTTTATGAATGAATCTTCTAGAATAGGTAAAAAAGTGTCATGTCAACATGAAATTACATCAATTACATCAAAGAGGATGAAAAATCCCACCAAAAAGTCAAAACTAGTCAATGCTGCGTTTTCCTAAGCTGAAGGTGCAAAACTGGCAAATTTTCCCAACGCGTAGCGCGCCATTTCTCAACGCATAGCGCGCCTTTCAGGCCACTTTTGAGGCACTTCCCGGCATCCAAATGAGGCACAAGTGGGCTTGTTGGAAATTTCGGGATGTCTACTCTCCAGTCCAAGTAAAATGTTTCAATTTGGTGGCCATTTTCCCCTCCAAAATTGCAATCTCCCAAGACTGCTTCCTGTGTGTCCAAAAAGTGGCAGAAGGTCATTTTTTGCTTGTTTTTTGACCTTTTGGGGGCTCAAATCTCCATGAAACTTCTTGGCAGTGGCTGAGAAAGTGTATTTTGTCATGCAAAATCCAAAAATGCTGAGTTTTTGTGAAATGTACCTCCCCAACTTAAGGGTAGCGCGTGGTGCGCTACGCGTTGAGCCAAAACCCTGACGCGTAGCGCGCCTGAGCCCTACGCATAGCGCGACTTTTAGATGCTTTTTGGAGGCCTTCCCTGTCTCCAAATTGGGCACAGGATAGCTCGTTGGAAAGGTCCTTGAGTCTACTTTCCAAAACAATTGGAATTTTTCAATTTGGAGTTGAGTTTCCTTGTCAAAAGTCAAATCTCCCAAGACTAGTCAAAATGTGCCAAATGAGGCTACTTCAAGGCAGAGTGTTGTTGCAGTCAACTTTTGAATGCCTTCCTCAACTCCAAATTGAGCTCATGATAGCTCATTGGAAATACCGTTGTGTCTAGTTATCATTTGACTCATCAAACAAATCATTTGGCCAACCACGCTAGGAGAAAACTTGATTTTCCCAAGGTCACTTCAGAGGTGCATTCGATTCTCCTGAGGCAATTGTATTTTTGACATTTCTCTAAAACCATGACACCTGTGTAAAAAGTGAAGGAGGTTTTTCTTCCTTGGCATGTTGTGGAAAAAAACCTCTCTCCGTTTTCCCAAATTCATCTTTTATTGCTCAAAAACATCATTTGAGTAAAACTTACCCCGATGTGTGGAACAAGAGATTTTGTCGAAATGAAGCGAAATGAAGGGGATAAGGGGCTTCTAAATTCTTGGGGAAATTTTGGGGAGTAGGGAGGGATGTTAGGAAGCAGGAGAAAGTGGAATCTCAGATATTGAGTGAGGGGAAGGGGTCCAAAAAGGCAAAACACAGGCCAAACCTAGAAAATTGCCAGGTTGTAACAAGAAACTAGGGTTTGTGCGAAAATGAGGAATTTGGGGGATCTCAGTGATGGGAAGTGTTTGATAAGGTAATTTAATGATAGGGGACAGTGTATGAATATCAGGATATAAGTTTTGCTGATGATTTGACCGTCCAAGAGAAATTGCCTTCAAAACCCTAGGAGAGGGAAATGACCTTACCTAGGCTCAACTGAAGCATGAACAAGGTGTAAAATGACTCATTGGACACTGACATGATAATGAAAACCCTATGAATGATGATAGACTCAGCTGAATGATGACATGGACTGCCATTTGGATAATTTTGAAAAGAATGAAAGCAAACCCTAGACCTAATGCCTAGTGACCAAATTTTGCTTGAAGACTCACTGAAATGACAAAATTTGACCTTGACACTTCAAAATCACTTTGTAAGAGCACGTTTGATCACTAGAGGAAGGTTGGAAAGACTGACACTAACATTGGTTCCAATGGGGATGGTAGCTCCTTGGAGGTGCCAAGAACCGCAGATCTCTGTAAGAGCTAGACAATGCCTTCATCCATTGGGCGATGGAGTCATTATTTGACAAACGATACAAGACTTTGACTCGTTTATTGACTGAAACTTGATTCAAACTGACTCAATTATGAAACCTACATGACTGAAAACTGACTCACAAATGACTCATGACTGACTTAACTAAAACAAGAACTTACAAAGCTTATTGAAGGGCAGCAGTCCATCAAGATTTGAAATCATGATGACAACCACCTGTGTTTCTTACAAGACAATATACCATCAAACTATATCAAAATGCCAATGCAACCAATCAAGCAGATGCCTTCTTGATTGATTCTCCTGATCAGATCTTCTGGTCAACAATGAATACTGGTAACTGGGCATCCAAAAATATAGTCGACCATATTCTCCTTCATCACTGAATACTGCAATAATCACCTTCACTGTTGGCTGCAACAAACTTGCTAGAGGATCGTAAAAAACATGAAGATTTGCCATTGCCACCTCCTGCTGAAAGAACAAGGTGTCCTTTGTTTCAAATTCTGATCTGCCTTCATCATGTGCTTCAGTAAAAGTATGCTCATAGACTTCAAAAAACTCTGAACAAATGGATGAGCAGATCTCTTCTTGGAAAAACATTTCAGCACATGAAACATATGAAGAGGAATCTGAATGGAAATCCTGAATGTTTTAATCTTCTGTGGTGTGAATGTGTTGTAGGTCATTCTTAAACAAAAAACAATCTTCGAGATTATCAAACATGACAGCCTTATCATCTTTGTGAAAGAAAAAATTATCTTTTTGCTGATCTACAAAACTGATTATAAGACAGTCATCTTTTTCAATAGAGGAAGAAGTTTCTCCAAGACTTTCCTGACTATGTGTGCACTGCAAATCTGCTGTAGCTTGGGCTGTAACAAGACCTCTCAAAAGTAGATCTATCTCATCTTCAGACAAAGGAGACAATGCCTTTTGTTTTCTTCTGCTTAAACAGTAATTATCTTCATATGACAGGGCATTCAAACTATCATTTGTTACTGAGTTATTGAAAGGAGATTCATCACTTACTTGCACAAAGATCTCATTCTGTTGTTCATGAACATCTAAATCCACAACTCTGTCTATGATCTCAACAACAAAGCTCTCCTTTTTAGGATTCAACACAAGATATGCTTGGCCATTACAATCTGAATCTGAATCTGGAGTAGCTGACTGGACATTATCACAATCTACAATCTGGTCTTCTTCTGTGGGCAGATCTAAAACAAGCTCTTCTCTTTCATCAATTACAGCCATATGACCATCTTCAAAATGATGATCTTGATTCTGCTGCAACATGTCCTGATCATCTGGACAAGTATCCTCTAAGTTTTGTTTATGCTACTGAAATGGATTTTCATACAGAGCCTCCATGATCTCATCATCCATAAAATTATCATCTTCATAATATTTCTCAAGCTTTCAATAAAAGTAGAAGCATGTTTGCAACAGTCATGAACCAAATTTAATGATGGATAAGAGTCCTTATATCGTTCAATGAACATAGTATGAAAATCCTTTAAACAGTAAATACAAGCAGGCGGCAAACTTTCATACCAGGATTGGGCTTCACCTTCCAGAGTGGCCAAGAATATCTTCATCAAGCAATCTTCAGGAAAATCCACCTTCAATTTGCGAATATGCATATGAAATCTAACTAGATGTAAAGCAGCATCCTTCTTACCATCATCTTTAAATGTAGGCAAATTCCTTGACCAATCTACCTTCGGAATTTTATTTGGAAAACCAGGGATGTGATCTCGGCTCATGTGAGCATATCTTCTTGCAACCTGATCCATTTTGAAAAGCTCAAAGCTACTAATCTTCCTGCAGTGAAGTCACCATGAAGCATTGATCTCTGGAGTTTTCAGTGAAGGAGTCGCCAGTGAATGATTTCAGCCTTGTCAGTGTCTGATCGTTGTCCACCATCAACAATCAGATCTGAACTTGATACATGTACTGGGGTAATTAACAAGTTAGATGTCACGTTTACAAGCTAGACCGGAGATTGACTGAAGCAACGTTTATCTACTTCCGCTAATGCAAAGCAAAAGCGTTTCGAAGGCTACCTGGCATAACTTCAGGCTCCGTCTGTAGCTTATAAAACAAATGACATCAACCAGCAAACCATTTGTTCTTCCCCAGTATGGTCGCCAATATGTTAGCACTCGAATTTGCCTCAGGCTGAGAAAGGCAGAATCCAAGGCAACATCAAACCACTTAGCCTCGTAGCTAGCCCTACAGGGACAGGAGAGGGCTCTCTTCGGGTCTATCTCAGCAAAAGATCTTCAAAGGGCTGAGATTACCAATAAAGAACACTGATTTTAGGCTAGTAAACTGATAGGGAAAGTTTGATTTTAAATTTTTAGGGTTTTGTTGGAAAACTGAGCACAGCAATTTTGGGTGCGGGCATGAGACATAGTTTTTGCAGAGGTCTTTTTGGGGCAAGGTAGGAGATTGTCTTGATGCCTTTGAAATAAGTGAATGGATAGATATGACCGGTGAGGAGCTAAGGAGAGCAAGAAACCATCGAGAGTTCTCCTTAAATAGATGAAAACATAGATATTAAGCAAACTTAAAGGCAGAGCATAGAAACCATGAATTCTACCTTAACACTTCATTTACTTAATTTGCAGAAGAGAGGAGTAGGAAAATGATACACATAAAAAAATTACAAGTACATGAGAGAAGCACACCATCAACACAAATCACCACAGGAATCCCAAATAGTGCTGCAAAACCCTGGTCTTTCCTTTGCCAAAATTGCAGAGATACAAAGAGTAAAGCAGTCTAAGCTTATCCCTCAAGAGTCCAACCTCTCCAACCATGAAAATGATTTAGAAAATACATAATATAGACCATGCCAACCCATTCCCTAGCCTCTAGGGGTCGAGCTCATCATCCTAGGAGCTGTTTCAACCAATTCTAAACTGAGCACTACAATCTAGGCAATCAAAACAACTTGCCTCTATAAGCTAGGAAACCAATTCATTCATTAATTTTTTGCCATTTTATGAATGAATCTTCTAGAATAGGTAAAAAAGTGTCATGTAAACATGAAATTACATCAATTACATCAAAGAGGATGAAAAATCCCACCAAAAAGTCAAAACTAGTCAATGCTGCGTTTTCCTGAGCTGAAGGTGCAAAACTGGCAAATTTTCCCAACGCGTAGCGCGCCATTTCTCAACACGTAGCGCGCCTTTCAGGCCACTTTTGAGGAACTTCCCGACATCCAAATGAGGCACAAGTGGGCTTTTTGGAAATTTTTGGATGTCTACTCTCCAGCCCAAGTGGAATTTTTCAATTTGGTGGCCATTTGCCCCTCCAAAATTGCAATCTCCCAAGACTGCTTCCTGTGTGTCCAAAAAGTGGCAGAAGGTCATTTTTTGCTTGTTTTTTGACCTTTTGGGGGCTCAAATCTCCATGAAACTTCTTGGAAGTGGCTGAGCAAGTGTATTTTGTCATGAAAAATCCAAAAATGCTGATTTTTTGTGAAATGGACCTCCCCAACTTAAGGGTAGCGCGCGGCGCGCTACGCGTTGAGCCAAAACCCTGACGCGTAGCGCGCCTGAGCCCTACGCGTAGCGCGACTTTCAGATGCTTTTTGGAGGCCTTCCTGGTGTCCAAATTGGGCACAGGATAGCGCGTTGGAAATTTCTTTGAGTCTACTTTCCAACACAACTGGAATTTTTCAATTTGGAGTTCATTTTCCCTGTCAAAAATCAAATCTCCCAAGACTGGTCAAAATGTGCCAAATGAGGCTGCCTCAAGGCAGAGTGCTGTTGCAGTCAACTTTTGAATGCCTTCCTCAACTCCAAATTGAGCTCATGATAGCTCATGGGAAAGATATTTGTGTCTAGTTATCATTTTGACTCATCAAGTAAATCATTTGGCCAACACAGCTAGGAGAAAACTTGATTTTCCCAAGGTCACTTCAGAGGTGCATTCGATTCTCCTGAGGCAATTGTATTTTTGACATTTCTCTAAATCATGACACCTGTGTAAAAAGTGAAGGAGGTTTTTCTTCCTTGGCATGCTTTGGAAAAAAACCTCTCTCATTTTTCCAAAATTCATCTTTTATTGCTCAGAAACATCATTTGAGTAAAACTTACCCTGATGTGTGGAACAAGAGATTTTGTCGAAATGAAGCGAAATGAAGGGGATAAGGGGCTTCTAAATTCTTGGGGAAATTTTGGGGAGTAGGGAGGGATGTTAGAAAGTAGGGTAAAGTGGAATCTCAGATATTGAGCGAGGGGAAGGGGTCCAAAAAGGCAAAACATAGGCCAAACCTAGAAAATTGCCAGGTTGTAGCAAGAAACTAGGGTTTGTGCGAAAATGAGGAATTTGGGGGATCTCAGTGATGGAAAGTGTTTGATAAGGTACTTTAATGATAGGGGACGATGTATGAATATCAGGATATAAGTTTTGCTGATGATTTGACTGTCCAAGAGAAATTGCCTTCAAAACCCTAGGAGGGGGAAATGACCTTACCTAGGCTCAACTGAAGCATGAACAAGGTGTAAAATGACTCATTGGACACTGACATGATAATGAAAACCCTATGAATGATGATAGAATCAGCTGAATGATGACATGGACTGCCATTTGGACAATTTTGAAAAGAGTGAAAGCGAACCCTAGACCTAATGCCTAGTGACCAAATTTTGCTTGAAGACTCACTGAAATGACAAAATTATACCTTGACACTTCAAAATCACTTTGTAAGAGCACGTTTGATCACTGGAGGAAGGATGGAAAGACTGAAACTAACAGATGTGACTAAGAGAGACCTCCGTGAAGCGACTCCTAAGTCGAGAAACTTCTCTGAACAGAGAAAACAGAGTAAGATTGCTGCAACGCTGAGCCCCGTTAAACCACTTCACGACATTCATGGAGTCCCCGAAGATCTGAGCTTCTCTCACATTTCTAGAAATAAGCCAGCTGAGAAGAAGATGAAGGGCTTTTAATTCGGCAAAGTTATTTGAGCCCTGCCCCAGGCCTATTGATGCTTTAACAGCCTTCTCCTTCGAAAAGTGGATGATCAAGCCAGCTCCACATCGACCATTATTGTCCGAGGCCCCATCGAAGTAAGCCCACGGCATAGAATAGCTAATGAGTTCTTGACACACAGCTCTGGAAGGAGAAGGAGCCTGAGGAATAGGAATGCTTTCATAAATGGCTGCTCCTTCTGCTGCAAGTCTTCCAATAGGGAAGACCGAATCCATGAAAATAGCTTGATTTCTAGCTAGCCAGGTCCCCCATGTGATGAGTAAAGGAATGGTTCTTTCTCTGTCGTTTGAGGAATCATTCCACCATCTCTGCCAGGCCTCTGAAAGCGCCTGCCCTTCCCATCTGTAAGGGACCTTTATCATGCTTAGCATTTCGGCCCAAAGGCTGGAGTTAAAAGGGCAGAGGAGAAAAAGATGCTGAGTTGTTTCAGCACTGCCTTTACACAGAGGACATCTGCCAGGACCAATCCTACCTCTTCTTTGAAGGAAATCCCAAGTAGGCACTTTCTGGAGTAGGACACACCAGAAGAACAATTTGGATTTAGCTGGTCCTTTTAACTTCCATAACGATTTAGCCCACCAATCCGGGTTCTCCCAACCTTTTTGAGACATCATCCATTTATAACCTGCTTTTGGAGAATAAACACCATTCTGTGCAAAAACCCATTTTAGCTCATCCGGAGAATCAGAAAGCCTGACTGAGGAGTTGAGAAGGTCCCTAATATACCTGCCCCATTCCTCCAACCTGTCATCAACTAAATTTAAGTCTCTTCCTTGAAGCCACCCTTGATTCCAAATAGAAGAAGCCCCAGGATCAGCTACCTGGTTTAGAGTGAAAAGACCCCTGTCTTTTAAATCTGTGACCAATCCTTGAGATAGGGTAAATCCCTCTGAACAACCTATCCAAGGATCTTGCCCCAAACGGACCTGTGTTCCATCTCCCACAAGCCATGCCAAACCTTTCTCTATGATGTTAACAGATACAACCACTGCTTTCCAGACCACCGAGGAGTTTTTGGATGACTTTTGCGGCAGTCTAATCCAATCTAGCGTTGTCAATGGATCTATATATTTCCTTTTAATCACAACAGTCCACAAATTTTCCGTAGTGATGATCCTCCAAGCCAACTTTGCTGCAAGTGATTGAGAGAAGCAAGCTAGGTTTTTTATGCCCCAGCCTCCCCACTCTTTAGGGCGAGCTATTTTGTCCCAAGCGATCCACGGGGTAACTCTCTCAGATTTAGACCCCGCCCACAGAAAACCGCTGCATAATTTCTCAATAGAGTTTAGGATTCCTTTGGGCACCCATGACAGGCTAGCCCAGTAGACTGGGATTGCCATCAGAACTGATTTAATTAAAACAAGCCTACCTGCCCGAGAGAGCCACTTGTGGCTCCAATGTTTTAGTTTCAATTCCAATTTGGTAAGGATCCACTGCCAATCTTTTATCCTATAATTATCTGGTTTCAGATAGAACCCCAGATATTTGAATGAATCCTCCAATGATTTAATTTCAAAATTCAAAACCATCGCCACTCTGCGCTCCTCCTCTCTAGTCATACCTGAGCAAGTAAGAGTAGATTTTCTCTCATTTATGCATAGGCCAGTAGCTTTCAGAAAGAGGTCCAAGATCCTCTTGAGCGTCCTACAGTCCTCGAGACTGCCATTGCTGAAGAGGATTATATCATCCACGAAGAGGAGGTGAGTGACCCAGAAATTTGCAGCAACTTCGATTCCTTTCAGAGCTCCTTGCCTTTTAGCTTCTTGGATCAAACGACTGATGCCATCTGCTGCCAGCAAAAACAAAAGGGGAGAGAGCGGACAGCCTTGGCGCAGGCCACGTTCAGGACTAAAGAAGCTGGAGGCTGCTCCGTTAATCAGGACTGCTATGGATGAAGATGAAACACAGCTCATAATCCATCTAACAAATTCAAATCTGAAGCCCAGATGAGTTAACAAAAGTCTAAGGTATAGCCAGCTAATTCTGTCATAAGCCTTCGATAAATCTATTTTCACCACAACTCCTTTTTTCTTTCCAGCTTTAAGACTGTGGAGCATTTCTTGAGCAACTCCCACAGCTTCATGGATTTGCCTGCCATCTAAAAAACCAAACTGCTCCGGAGAAACATTTTTAGAAAGGAAAGGTTTTAGCCTGACAGCAATGATTTTAGCAATAATTTTGTAAACACATGTACACAAAGAAATAGGCCTGAAATCGCCAAAGGAACCAGGAAGATCTGATTTGGGAATGAGAGTTAAAAATTGTCAGGCCAGGGTAACTCCAGAATGAATGAGCGGAAGAAAAAACTGATTGATTTATTCATTAGCTAACTATCAGTTATATACATAAATATGATGGATCAGTTCATCTTCTTGATGACTGTCCAGTTCACCCATCCGTTGAGGATTAGGTGTCAACATTCCCCCCCTTAATCTGAAGGGATGTTGGTGAGTCCAAGCATCGTTCTGAATCTTTCAAGCTTTTCTCTTCCAAGCGCTTTGGTGAAGATGTCTGCAATTTGCTCGTTTGTGGAACAATGACGGAGATGGATTGTTTTGGCCTCAACATGATGTCGGATCAAATGATATTTAGTATTGATGTGCTTAGTATGATCATGGAACTTTGGGTTCTTGGCCAACTTTATTGCCGAGGTGTTATCAATCATGAGTGGAGTTGATTGTATTTGTTTTACCTGCAAATCTTCAAGAATTTTCCTGAGCCACACAATTTCTTTCGTTGCTTCAGCTGCTACCACATATTCTGCTTCTGTTGTGGAATCTACTGATACTGATTGTTTGCGTGATCTCCAAGAGACAGCTCCTGATCCAAGACTCATAGCATATCCTGAAGTAGATACCCCAGTTTCTTTGTCTCCATCGAAGTCTGAATCAGAGTATCCAATCAAGTTGAAGTCGTCCACCTGTGTATACTTGATTCCAAGGTCTTGAGTTCCCTTCAAGTACCTTAGAACTCTTTTTGCAGCAGACCAATGTCCCTCACAAGGCTTTTGCATAAACCTGGAGAGGATTCCAACAGCAAATGAAATGTCTGGTCTGGTAGTAGTGAGGTAGATGAGACTTCCTACAAGCTGTCTATACTTTGTTGCATCCTCAAATTCCTTTCCTTCAATAGATGTGAGCTTCAAGTTTTGTTCCATTGGAGTAGAAAGAGGATTACACTCTGTCATGCCAAATCTGTTTAACAAATCTCCAATGTATTTCTTTTGAGAAAGAAATATGGACTTTGGATGTTGGGTTACTTCAATGCCAAGATAGTAATGAACATAGCCCAAATCAGTCATTTCAAAAAATTTTCCTAATTCTTTCTTTATGGATGCAATATAGCTTTCATTGTTCCCTGTCATTAAAAGATCATCTACATATACCACAAGATATACAACTGTTTTGCCAACTTTCTTGACAAATAAAGTTGCATCATCAAGATCAAAATGATTGAAGTTGAGTTTCAGAAGATGCTCAGTTAGTTTTTCATACCAGGCTCGTGGTGCTTGTTTGAGGCCATACAAGGACTTCACAAGTTTGCATACTTTATGTTCATGTCCTTTCATAGCAAATCCTTCAGGCTGGGACATAAAAACATTCTCTTTTAGATCTCCATTCAAGAATGCAGTTTTTACATCCATTTGATGGACTTTCCAACCGTTCTGAGCAGCTAGTGCAAAGAGTGTCCGGATGGTGGCCCATTTTGTTGTGGGGGAAAAAGTTTCCTCATAATCGACCCCTTCCTTCTGTGCAAAACCTTTTGCCACAAGCCTAGCTTTGTGCTTGTCAAGTGAGCCATCAGCTTTGTATTTGTTCTTGTAGACCCACTTGCAGCCAATTGGTTTGGTTCCAAATGGAGGATCAACCAGCTTCCAAGTGCCATTCTTTATGAGGGCATCATACTCCTTCTGCATCGCTTCTTTCCATTCATCATGAGAAGCAGCTTCTTTGAAGGAAGTTGGTTCAAAATCTGTAGACAAGTTCAATTCACAATCATAAGTAACATCCATATCAACAGGTGAATTAGAGTTATCTACATCACCTCCATCTTGTCGGTTTGTATTTCTGGTTCCTGTTTTTCCAATTTCATCAGGATGAACACTTTCAAGTGTCTTTGTCAGCCACTTTGGGGGACCTTTCTGAGATGGTCCAGGCTGCTCTGTTGATTGAGTTTGGTCTGAATCAAGATTGAGTCTCCCAATTCTATCAATTACATCACTTATAGCATCATCCATTGTTGGAGTGTCATGCAGGGGAGATTGTTCTTCAGAAGAAGATTCCACATGTTGATCTAGTATAGGAATCCCCCCTTCAAGATGTGGAATCTGATTATCAAACTCTTGAAATGATTTTGGTTTTGTGAATTTATCCAAGCGATCAAGTTGCCGCTCAACAACACTCTCAGATTTGGATGATTCAAGAAAAATGACATCTCTAGATAAAACAAACTTTTTATTTACTTCATCATAGAGGCGGTATGCTTTAGATGTGTTTGAATACCCCAGGAAGATACACTTATGACTTCTAGCACCAAGTTTGTTTCTATGTACCTTTGGTATTAAAGCATAACAGGTGGAACCAAAAATCTTGAGATGTTTTACCGAAGGAACATGTCCATACCACAATTCATAAGGAGTCTTGTTTCTTATAGCACTAGATGGACATCTATTCTTTATATATGCAGCACATAGAACAGCATCAGCCCAAAACATTGTCTTTACATTTTTGAAGAAAAGCATGGATCGTACCATATTCAAAATTGTTCTGTTCATTCTTTCAGCTACACCATTCTGTTGAGGATTATAAGGCATAGTTGTTTGATGTTTAATCCCATGTTGGCGAAGATAGTGTTCAAATTCATTTGATGTATATTCTTTTCCATTATCAGTGCGAATAGACCCAATATGAGATTGTGCATCATTTTCAATCCATTTATGAAAATTCTTGAATGTTTGAAAAGCATCAGATTTGTTCTTCAATAAATAAACCCAACACATTCTGGTGTAATCATCAATAAATGTCATGATATATTTATTTCCATTTGCAGAAGAAACAGGCATTGGACCACATAAATCTGAATGAATGAGTTCAAGCTTCCTATGTGCTCTTGAATGTGAATCATGAAAAGACTGTTTGCTATGCTTTCCTAGAATGCAAGCATCACATTGCTTATGTTTTCTAGGAATTGTAGGCAGACCAGCAACACCATTTTTCTTCAAAAAGCGGAGACTATCATAGTTTAAATGTCCAAATCTAGCATGCCATAATAAACTTGATGGAAGTGTACCTTCTTCATGATGAGAAATATATGAGAAATGTTGTGCATAAGCAGAAGTTCCTTGCAGTTTAAGAAGTCTTTCTTCTTCTATACCCCTCATGACAAGTGAGTGGTCAGATGCCTTTCTTACCTCAAGCTTGCCATCAAACATATGAATGGAGTGACCTTGCTGGCGGATGTGGACCAGGGACAACAAGTTTCTTTTGAGCTGTGTGAGATATAGAACATGATCCAGAAGAAAGTCTAGAAGACCAGGCAGTTTAAGCCTGATTGTGCCAAGCCTTGATGGCTTGATTTTTGACTGATCTGCAAAGTATACTGCTCCATCAACATTATCAGTGAAATCTTCAAAAAAATCTTTCCTATGAGTCATATGACAGGTTGCTCCTGAATCTAGCAACCAGTCATTTTTCAAAGAAGCAAGTGAAGCATTAAACAAATCTTCATTTACTCCAATGTTACATTGTGCCTCAATATAGTGAGCGGATTCAGGTGCTTTACCTTTGTCTGAGTCATCAGTTTTACCTTTCTGCTGATTTCTTCTTTGCTCAATTTTGTCCCATGGTAGCTTGCATGTAGAAGCATCATGTGATCCATTTCGTTTGCAGCGAATGCAATGCAGATCTGCCTTTTCTGCTTGAGAATGTCTGCCCCCCCTGCCTCTGAAGTATCTTCCTCTTCCTCTTCGTCCACCTCTTCCTCTTGTAGAATCTTGAGCAGGATGCTTTTCTTTATGAGCAAGGCAAACAGTCTCTTCAGAAGATTCAGGGACTGTTTTCTTTCCAAAGGCTTTCTCTTTTTCAGCAAACTTTTTCACAAGAGAGTCAAAGGTTATATCTTTAATATTTCCATTTGCTTGTAAAGACTCAAGATAATTGGAGTAGGTAGGATAGAGTGCTTTGAGAAAGGCAATAAGAGAGATATCCAACTCAACCTTAGTGGATTTAATATCATGCATTATAGACTTTATTTCAGATGCAAGAGCAAGAGGATCATTATTTTTCAGTTCAAGAGTGAAGAGTTTAATCATGAGCTGAACAACTTCTAGTGCAGAATGTGTATCATAGAGTTCTTTCAGCTTTTGTAAAGCTTCAAAGGCAGTGGAATAGGATGAAATATGACGACTTACTTCTTCATTTACAGATGCTGCGATCAATGCATAGGCTTTGCTGTTCTTGTTTTCCCAAATGACAAGTTCTTTATCTGATGTAGGCTGCACAGGGTCTTTGTCTTCTTCTCCGACACACACTCCTTTCCACAACTCATTGTAGATGAGGGTGTGTTTTACCATCCGGGACCATTCGGGATAGTTCTCCTTGCCAGTGAGAACTATTCCTACCATAGAGACGATTGAATGCATTCTGTAAAAAATTACTTCTGCTGATAAAAAATCCTTACGTTACAGCCTTCAAATCCCTCTAATATTTGCTAAAAAACATCAGCATTTCATTGTACATATCACTGCAATACTACTGTTTTGAAAAAAAATGCGCAAGGCATCACTTCAATGTATTAATATATCACTTCAATATATCAATATATATCATGCAATACTACAGATGCTTTGATATATAAAACACTCTGAAAACACCGCAATACTTGAATGAGCTTTGATACCATGAATTCAACAAACGTTTATACTTTGACTCAACTGCTCAACCAAAACTGCTATCATACCATCACATAAAACTGCGTAATACCATAACGAGGCTGTGGAATATTTAAAGGCTCGTGCTGCCAAATCAACAACTCATAAAAAAACAAAGCTTACATACACTGATGACAATACGGTTTACAGCAACGACATATCTCGGGACAAAAAACGGGATCATTAAGAGGCCGCAGCCAAAGAGTTTTCTGTGGCGCTGAAGTATACTGGGCTTGAGCTGAGTGGAGTGTCTTTGGCCCAATTTTTAAACACCAATGATAAGAACCATGTAGAATTAAATGCGGACCTTCTGCGGTGCTTGGATCTGGTCATGAGAGAGCATCCCAATGAGAATCGAATTATGGTGGGAAGAAGTCTTTATCCCAAGCAATTTGAACGAGATGCAGATATTGGCGGTGCAGCAGTGGCCGCAAGGGGCTTTTATCAAAGTCTGAGGCCCACGGCTCAAGGGGCGCAGCAAGACACGGAACCCGGTGGCGTGATCGAACAAGCTGGGGCTAAAGAAGAGTCCGAGACGAAGTTGAATTATTCAGAAAATGATGAAGTCGGGTCTCAAGCACAAGCTTCTGTTCAAGGCGATTTTGTCGAGAAGACAGAGATCAATATGGGGGGGCGCGAGGATGAGTTGAATAAAGAGAATGCCGAAAACCCAGTCAGTGGGTCAGTGGCGTGCGAAACGGACCAGGAAGAAAACAGCGATTACGAGTCCAGTGAGAGCGAGGAACAGTACTCTTCCGATGGGGTTTCGGGCCAAGCGGCCAGCTAGAGGCAGAGACAATGTATTCAGGATTGTTGTGGCTTCGAACAAAATCGGAAAAGTTATTGGGAAACAAGGCAGCAAGATTGCAGATCCAGCGAAAGTGGGAGTGAAGACCATCAAAACATATGTGGAACGTATGAAATCTGAGGGTGTGTCAGGCAAACGCTCAGGCAGCGCTGGTGCGCCAGAGAGCAGAGAGCGTTATGTCAGGCAAACGCTCAGGCAGATGCAGCGCTGGTGCGCCAGAGAGCAGAGGAGTTATGTCAGGCAAACGCTCAGGCAGATGCAGCGCTCAGGACAGCAGGAGTTACAACTATTTCTGGGACCTGTGCTCTGATACCATGTCAGGCCAGGGTAACTCCAGAATGAATGAGCGGAAGAAAAAACTGATTGATTTATTCATTAGCTAACTATCAGTTATATACATAAATATGACGGATCAGTTCATCTTCTTGATGACTGTCCAGTTCACCCATCCGTTGAGGATTAGGTGTCAACAAAAATGTCGTATTAAAGGGTTGAAAGATAGAACCTGAACTCCTGGATTCTTCCACTACATCCACTAACTCATCTCCAATGAATTCAAAGAAATGCTGAAAGAATTCAACGGTCCAGCCATCCGGACCGGGGCTTTTATCCTTTTGCATTGATTTAAGGACGCTTTCAACCTCCGCTTTAGAAATAGGTGCCATAAGAGAGTCATTGTCTTCCTCCTCAACAAAACGTGGGAAAATCTGGGCAACCCTTATAACTTCTGCAATTGAGGCTTCGTCTGGAGCTTTAAAGAGGTGTTTGAAATAATTAACCCCCTCATTAGCCAGTTCTTCGAAGGAAAGTGCTAATTCACCATTTGCTTTCTTCATTTCCCAGATTGTGTTTGAGTTTTTCCTCCCTTTGGCATAATTCTGAAAAAACTTAGAGTTTTCATCCCCTGCCTGTAACCAGATCGCTCTGCTTTTAAGGCGCCAGCTTTGCTCCCTGATCTGAAGAATTCTCCTTCTTTCCATCTCCAGCTCCTGAATTCTCTTTCGAGACTCACCTGTACCATAGCCAAAACTTTCTGGGTCTTCAAGGAGGGCAAGTTCGGAATTAACAGCTTGCATTGATTCTTCTTCCTTCTGCTTCTTTTGAGAGGCCCAGAGTTTGGAGGCAGCCTTCATCCTTGATAAATTTTCCATAAAAAGCTGACTGCGATTCTCATTTTCATTGTCAACAGCTTTCCTCCAAGTATTGTGAAAGAGACTAGAATATGATGCATCCAAAAGCCAAGAGGAGTTAAATTTAAAAGGAATACCTGGCTTGGAAAGATCTCCCTTCACTTCCAGGAAAACCGGTAAGTGATCTGAGAGACCTCCTTCTCCAACCCAATGCCTGAACGCCTGTAATTTCTCAGCCAGCATATCACTTATCAAAAAGCGATCTAATTTCTTCCCGATCCAGTCATCTCCTATTCTGCGGTTCCTCCAAGTAGGACGCAATTTTGAAGGGGCAACATCCACAAGAGGCGACGAGGCCAGTTTCTGATGGAAGAAAGCAGAGAGGGGATCAGCTCTGGCGTTGGCCCCCCAAGATTCAGTAAGGCCCAGAGAAAAGTTTAAGTCTCCACCAATGATAAGATTTGGATGCGCCAAAAAAGACTTAGCGAAGAAAGAGTTCCAGAACTTCTCCCGCTCCGAAATAGGACCATAGATATTGAGAAAAAGGAAGGGAATACAGAGTTCGTTGGAGTAAAGTTCCACCGCCAGAACGTTTTCTGTCCCCCAGGAGGATATTTCACGTGCCACCTTCACATTAAACCCCAAAACCACACCTCCTGAGTGACCATTTGCATCCATTGCATGAAAACTCCAACCCGGCAGAAGCTTATGAAGACAACCTATAATTTCATCTCCTTTCCCCAGAGTTTCTTGAAGAAAAAGAATATCAGGCTTGTTGGACCTGACCAGATCCTTCAGAGCTAGTTTTTTGGGAATACTAGCCAAACCCCTGCAGTTATAGGATAAAATGATCATCTAAAAATCTCAGGGGGTGTTTGCTTTGCTCTAAGCACCCCTGGCAGGGACATCTGCTTCCCTCCAGCAATATCAATAATTGCCTTCAACTTTGCCTTTGACATATCTGATTTCCTCCCTCTTAGCTTCCTCAAACCTGTAGACACCTCATCCGTTGCCAAACCTCCAACTACCGTAACTTTCCCTTTCCTGGTGGCTAAGGGTCTTAGATTGTAATGAGGTTCAAGGCCTCCATCTCCCGCAGGCGTAGAGACGAGAGTAGGCGCAGAAGAAACCGTCATAATAACACTATCGGATGGGCCTGGTCCCATCCCCAGGTCTGGCATATCATTTGAGAGTTGGCACAACAGACCCACCTCGCCACAACAAGACACATGCATAGCTCTTGACAAGTGAGGGGAGGAGGACTGAGGGGGTATGGGACAAGCCTGGTTCGATTTATCCAATACAGGGCCTGCTGAGAGGCCGACTGTAGAGATCTGAGGTGATACACACGCACTAGCTGTCACCTCAGGCTGCACATTTTCATTTCCCCCCATGTGCTCCGGACCTAGCTCCTGAACGCTAACCAAATCTTCGGCCTCCTTGGACTGAACCTCTTCCTTCTGAGAGATTATCTCTTTGTTCCCTTTTTCCTTTAAATTAATCCCATTTTTCCTCTGCCTTCGACGACGGCGATGGCCAAGAGGGCATTCCCGAGCCAGATGTCCGTAAACTAGACATCGATGGCATCTGAAAGGAAGATTTTCGTAGTCCAGAGTCTGGATAAACTCTAGGCCGCGATACTTCAGAAGCATAGCATCTGCCAGACCTTCCTTGGGATTTAAACTTACCAAAAGGCGGGCAGCGCTCCAGTCATGAGTGTGTAAATAAGATTTATCTGAATCAAGAAACTTACCCAGCGTATTTCCGATTGAGGAGAAGGCTGAGTCTGTCCAGAAATGAATAGGAAGACCCATTAGTTTAACCCAAACTGGAAACTCCTCTGTTTTTTCTTTTTGGGCATCAAAAAGAGGCGACCATTTCCTGAATAAGATAGGTCTCTTTCCTAGGCTCCATTGCTTTGCCAACACCCATTCGGCATGCTCCTTCTGTCCAAACCGTATACAGAACCAGCCTCTGTCAAGCATCTTAATCTCTTCAGGTTGTCCCGGAGCTTCTTTCCATTCAGCCAGAGCCCATTGCTGTATGAAGGCCACCGAGAACTTCCTTCCACGAACTCTGCCCACTAGGAGAGTTTCAGAGGCTTCCAGCGCCCGGTCTATGTGGATATCGACGCCAAAAACACAGCTGGGTCTCTCCTCCTTTTTCCTGAAGATTTTGGATTTCTTCCTCTTTCCACCCACTTCCTCCATCTTGCCTTCTCCCTCTGCTACCTCCAACGAATCAGGACTCCTTTCAGGCTGGAGGTAGTTGCCTTCATTTAGCACCTCGGCCATCCTAGAAACCCCACCCTCCGATGCTGAAAGACGGCTTTGGATTTGTCCCTCTTTCCCTGAAATGTTCAAATCCTTTCCCATCTCTTCTTTAGTTGAGGGCCGAGCAGAGCTTGGAAACATTCCTTTCCACATTATATTCCCCCCAGACCTCCGATCAATGGCAACTTCCTTTACTCCTGTTTCCGCTGCCTGTTCCAAACTTGCTGCCTTCCCTGACTGCTTCGGAAAGAAAAATTGAAGGTTCTCCTCGGACTCTTCAAGTCCCCAACAGACGAGGAGGTCTTCAGGCGAGGGATCAATTTCCAGCGATTCCTTTCCACAAAGCCACTCCCGCACTGCGCCTGGCCCGAACTCCATGCATGCCAAAAGAAAAAAACAAAAGCTAAAGTCTCCTGCGACTTCGGGCCCACAGCCTGCTGCTCCCCAAGCTCAGCCATGGCCGCCAAGGTCCGCGCGGGAAAACTGTTCAAAAAAACCCTGATCTTCCATGGCCGCCCACATCACAAGACCGGGCCTATCTTAAGTTGAGAAAGCTATCTTTGATATTCCTGTGCACGTATCAACGTATTAAATGAAGAACAAAGAAGCCATCCTGAGGTATTGTTAAGCTCAGAGAGCCATGAATAAGCATGGGATCCTTATTTGAAGTGGGTAGTAATGACTGAGAATTAATACTCAACATGGAGAACCACACATAGAGTTAGTGAGGTTCTCAAGTGCTCATATTCAAAGTTTAATGAGGTAGAAGAATTGCAGCATCAGACACAACAACAACATGAAGGAGCTACACATAGGTACACTCGGGAAGTGAGGCAAAAGGCAGGAAAGGAAACATTGAGTACTGTGAAACAAATGAAAAAAACTGGTGATTTACATTGAGAGAATTGAGGGAAGAGATTAATGTTGCAAGTGTTGAACAATGAGAGTAGAGTGTGTGTGATCTTATAAACTATCCCAAGTGTTGAACTGAATCAATGAGTTGTAGAGAGCCTACATAATAGAATGAAAAAGTGCAGAGAATAGAGAGCTATTGCATGAGGTCAAGAGAGACTACATAACAATGGAGGATTGAGAGAAGAAGTTGATTTTGCAGTAAACCAGTTTGGTACTTTTCTATTTTTTTTATGTGCCTCTATTTTTAGTTTGAAAATTATATGAAAATTATAACAGTCGCAAGAGTAGGTGGTGGCCTGCATTCATAAGAGGTTGGTGACTCTCAACAAGTAGGTGCATGCTATCATAAGGGGGTCAGTGCCTCTTGCGAGTGGGTGCTCACAAACAAACTGATTTAATTAAGTAGGTTCTTAATTTACATTATAACAACAAACATATTGGTGGATTTTTCCCTTTGAGTTTCCATGTGTAAATACCAGTGTCAATATGTGTATGCTACTCATGTGGTGGATTGTATGTACATATGAATGTTTTATCTTGCTACTCTGTTATGTAAAAAAATTAGTTAATTTTAGGTTTATTATTTAATTTAGGTTTAGTTAGACGAAAGGGCACGATCATAAGATCATGCCCTTTCCTAAAGGGTGTCCATGGCGGTATATAAGCCAGGCAACCCACTGTAAACATCATCATCTGTAATTTTCATCTCTTAATAAAATATTTATATATAAATTCTGGGTATCAGACATTTTCTGTTTCATTGGTATCAGAGCGGTTCATTCTCGGTGTAGAGTTGCCCGTCCGTCCGCTGCCCACAGTCCCCCGTCCTCCTGTCGATTGTTCATATCGAAATCCGCTGTCGTCCTCCGCATCTGCGTTGACCATTCCACATTGTTTCACTGCCACCGTCTCACAACAAATCACTGCTTTGGTTGCGACGGCTCAAATTGTAGCCTTCTCGTCCGTGACAAAGCTACCAGTCATCGACGGACTGTTCAGAGTGCCTGCGGTGACATATATTCCCAGCCTGCGGTGATATATATAAGCGACGTGTTGTTCAGAGTTTAACGAAATATATTAGCGTGTTCGATAAGTTTCAGGACAGGAGGAAAAGACGTGACTGTCCATTCATAGGTTATAATTATAACGTGATTTGGTTATATATATATCATATTTAATTTATATATATATATATATATATATATATATATATATATAATTTAATTATAAGTTATATTATAACTTTAATTTATATATATAAGGTTAATAATTATAAATTATAGTTATTATAATTTATAATTAATTAAAAAAAATATTATTAATTAAATTAAATTATTAAATTAATTTAATTTAATTATTTAAAAAAAAAAAAGGAAGGAAAAATATTTTAGCTGGCAAATAAATACACGCCTCCGCAAACCCGCTCAATGTCGACAATGACAATGGCAGATTTCCAAAAAAGGTTGTTGGATGCAGAGCAAAAGATAAATAACAACCACGACGAGGTCAGTAAAAGATTAAATGAAGTCGAGAGCAAGCTTGGGGAGCAAGCGGACAAAATAAAAAATCTTGAAGATACGACAAATCGAATAGAGATAAAGATGGAAAGTCAACATGTCCAAACAGGAGTAAACTTCAGAGAAGTCTTAACAATGCTGAAAAGTCTGTGTAAAAAGTCGAATTGTACACCCGAAGAGCTATTAAAAGATGGTGAAGAAAATCAAGAACATCTCTCATCAGATTCAACAAAGTCAACAAATTCTCATGAAAAGGTTGAATCCCCAAGAAAATCAGCGGCACCCCACCAAGAAGCAAGTAACACTGCCTTTACAAACAAGCAACTTTGGGATACCCTTAATAATCAACACCCTTTTTTTGCTCAACCATTAGCCACATACCAGAAGAGGGTAAAGGTTGAGATGCCTAAATTCGATGGGAACGAAAAAAACAATGTTGCATGGATAAATAAAGCAGAAGAATACTTTGAGATATATGACATCACTGACGATGACGAAAAGCTCAGACATGCATCCATGAAAATGGAGGGAGAAGCATATAACCGGTATATGTGGTGGAAAAAGACAACACACGTCATTAGCTGGAGGAGATTTAAAGATGCATTTTTCAAAAGATTCCAAGGTGTAAAGGAAGAAGAGTTCTTTTCAAAACTCATCAAATTACGAAAAAAAGGAAGTGTGGATGAATACACTCAAGAATGGGAGACCTTAGTAACTCGAGTGCCTGGGTTATTAGAATCTCGTTTAATTCAGTCATACATCTCGGGACTTAAAACCCATTTACAAGTAGAACTTGAGATGCATGACATTTCATCAATAGAAGTAGCAAGACGAAAAGCAAAAACAGCCGAAAAGAAATTCGAACAAATATTTTGGTCAAAAGCCGAAAAAACATATGCAAGACGAAGAACACCTCAGTATGCAGACGCAAAAAATACAAGATATGTTCCACCACATCGTCGTGAAGATGAAAAATCTAATGTGGAAGCGCAAAGGATAAAGGAGGGTAAATGCAAGCGTTGTGGTGAAAAGTGGGATCCCAAACATAGGTGTGCTAAAGGGAAAGAACCAAAAAACCTATATAATTGTGAAGCAACCAATGACTCAAACAGTGAAGATTCTGACATAGAAGAAACAGGAGATGCCCCAGAATTCTCACCAGAATTAGATGACGAAAGTATTCCGCAAGTTTCGTTATTAGCCATGACAGGTATATCACAACCTCAGACTCTAAAGTTAAAGGGACACATTAAGAAGAACAATGTGGTGGTTCTCATTGACTCTGGTAGCACACACAATTTTTTGGATGCAACCATGGCCAAGAGACTTAATATTTTTTCATTTCCCTTACCAAGCATGAAGGTAATGGTAGCAGACGGTAAGAGGATTGAAAAAGTGGGGAAATGTCATAAGGTTAAATTGCAAATTCAAGACTTCAGTTTAGAGTCTTCGTTTTTCACAGTACCATTAGGAGGAGTAGATGTAGTCTTAGGTGTCCAGTGGTTACGAACCTTAGGTACTTATGCCGCTAACCACCAGGTACAATTTATAGAATTCAAATGGGGAGGTCAAAAGTACAAATTACATGGGTTCCAAGCACCAGAAAATCAAATTGTATCATCATCTCAGATGATGAAGATGATTCGAAGAGGAGCACCTGCTTATGTAGTACAATGTCATCAGTTAGAAATGTTATTTTCAAATATGACCAGTGAAGAGTCACCAGAGATACAAGAACTAATTAGGAAACATGAAGAAGTATTTCAAGATCTACCTCTAAAGATGCCGCCTAATAGGGAAATTGAGCATACAATAGAAGTCAAGGCAGGATCAGACCCGGTTAACATCAAGCCATACCGATATCCACATCACCAAAAAACAGAAATCGAGAGATTAATCCAAGACCTCTTAAGGTGTGGAATCATCTCGAAAAGTAAAAGTCCTTACGCTGCTCCAGTGGTGTTGGTAAGGAAGAAAGATGGGTCATTCAGGCTATGTATTGACTATAGGGGATTAAACAAAATAACAATTAAAAATAAGTTTCCAATTCCCTTTATCGACGAAATGTTGGATGAGCTACATGGCGCAAGGTATTTCTCAAAATTGGACCTAAGATCAGGTTACTATCAAATTAGAATAAGATTAGAAGACATACCAAAAACCGCATTCCGAACACACGAAGGTCATTATGAATTTAAAGTAATGCCATTTGGATTAACCAATGCACCAGCAACGTTTCAAGCAACTATGAATGAATTATTTCGCCCACATCTCAGAAAGTTTGTATTATTATTCTTTGACGATATTCTAATTTACAGTAAAACATGGAAGGAGCACTTGCAACATTTGGATAAAGTTCTTACACTACTTAAAGAACACCAATTTTACGCAAAAAAATCCAAATGCACCTTCGGAAAGGAAGAAGTAGAATACCTTGGACACATTATATCCCATGAAGGTGTAAAGGTGGACCCTAACAAAGTCAAAGCTATAAAAGAATGGACCAAACCTGTTAATATATCCAAGTTAAGAGGGTTCTTAGGTTTGACAGGATATTACCGAAGGTTTATTAAAAACTATGCACATATAACTGCACCTCTAACAAATCTTTTAAAGAAGAATTCGTTTCTATGGGATGAGGAAGCAAGAAGGTGTTTTGAAAAATTAAAAGAAATTATGTCTAATGCCCCCGTATTAGCAACACCAGATTTTTCTAAACCATTTATCATTGAGTGTGATGCTTCTGGATTCGGTATAGGTGCAGTACTAATGCAACAAGGACATCCCATAGCTTTTGAAAGTAGGAAGCTCAATAAAAGAGAGCGCCTCAAATCCACATACAACAAAGAAATGCTCGCTATCATGCACGCACTAGCTAAGTGGAGGCAATATCTTTTGGGAAGTAAGTTTTCTATTCGAACAGACCATAACAGTCTCCAACATCTCCTTCAACAAAAAACGCTTTCCGAAGAACAACAAAAATCGATTGAAAAAATTGCCGCTTTTGACTTGGAAATACTACATAAAAGAGGTAAAGACAATGTAGTAGCCGATGCCTTATCCAGGAAAGATGAAGAACCAACACTACTTGCAATGTCGGTTGTTGTTCCTGAGTGGCTTAACGAAATTCGAAGTGAGTATGCCAAGGATCCAGAAGTAACAGCAATAATCAATAACCTTCCCAATAACTCAAAATTTGAGTGGAAGAATGATATCCTATGGTATAAGGGAAGAATATATCTAAGTACAAATTCCAAGTTTAAGTTTAAGATACTCAAGGAATTACATGACTCATCGTCAGCTGGACACGTAGGATTCTTTAAGACTTACTACAATGCACGTCAATCCTTCTTTTGGAAGGGAATGAATCGTGATATTCAGAAGTATGTAGCAGAGTGTGACACATGTCAAAGGAATAAAAGCGAAAATATTACGACACCAGGATTGCTTCACCCCTTAAACATTCCAAATCAGAAGTGGGAAGAAATCTCAATGGACTTTATCGAAGGATTACCAGTATCTGAAGGCAAGGAAAAGATTTTCGTAGTAGTCGATAGACTCACCAAATATGCTCACTTTATGGAAATAAAGAAGTCATACTCAGCAAAAGAAATCGCTGAAATATTTTGCAAAAATATATATAAGTTGCATGGTTTTCCAAAGGTCATTGTAAGTGATAGAGATGCCAAGTTCAAAGGTAATTTCTGGAAGGAATTGTTCAACCATATAGGAACTTACTTAAATATGAGTTCCACTTATCACCCGCAAACAGATGGCCAAACAGAAGTTGTCAATAAATGTTTGGAGGCCTACCTATGTTGGTACGCTACAGAAAAACAAAATAAATGGGCTCAATGGTTACACCTTGCTGAATGGTGGTATAACTCCACCTATCATACATCAGCAAAAATGACGCCATTTCAAGCCCTATATGGGTATGAACCCCTGAAATGGAAAGATCTAGCTATTGTCCAAACAAATCTACCTATTGTTAAAGATCAACTAGAAGAAACCCAGAAAATCATCCAAATATTAAAACAAAATCTAAATAATGCAAGGAATCGTATGAAGCAACAAGCAGACCGTAACAGAACCGAAAGAGAGTTTGAAGTTGGAGAATGGGTATTTGTTAAGCTCCAACCATACAAACAATTATCCTTAAAACAGAAAGGAAAAAACAAATTGGCACCAAAGTTTTATGGACCTTATCAGATCAACAAAAAGATTAGCCAAGTTGCGTATGGTTTAAGCCTTCGAGAGACAAGTCGTGTTCACAACGTCTTCCACGTATCTTGCCTTAAAAGGGCACTAGGTAACAATCAAACAGCGCAAACAACACTTCCATCCCTAGATGATGAGGGAAGAGTCATTTTAGAACCAGAAGGTATTTTGTCTACTAGAGAAAGAAAGCTTCGTTATCGTACTATCAAGGAATATCTGATCAAGTGGAAGGACTTGCCCGAAGAAGAAGCTTCTTGGGAGAGTGAAGCATTTTGTCAACAACATCCGTCGTTACGTATGCTTTGAGGACAAAGCATTCTTTCGAGAGGAAGGCAATGTTATGTAAAAAAATTAGTTAATTTTAGGTTTATTATTTAATTTAGGTTTAGTTAGACGAAAGGGCACGATCATAAGATCATGCCCTTTCCTAAAAGGTGTCCATGGCGGTATATAAGCCAGGCAACCCACTGTAAACATCATCATCTGTAATTTCATATCTTAATAAAATATTTTTATATATAAATTCTGGGTATCAAACATTTTATGTTTCATACTCATTTTATTTATGTGAATTCTCTCATAAGTGACAGACAATAGAGGAAAGAACTAAAAACATATTCAGTACAAATTTTAAGAACATCACTATTACTGATTCAACCCCCCTCTCAGTAATTCCATATTCCAACAATTCGTATTAGATCCAAGTTCCTTCAGGAACAATCTAACCACTGGAATGTAGATCCATAAGGAATTATGTCTAGGCAAGAGAGTGAAGAGGCTTACTCAAGCATAATACTAGTCTTTGATGGGACAAACTCCAACTTTTGGAAAGTAAGGATGGAAGCATATCTTATGTCCCTAGGAGTAGATGTTTGGACTTCCATACTAGTAGATTATAATGTCCCTAATGTTCCTCCCACTGATGTAGATGGTAAAAAATTGTATGTAAATAATTATAAAGCCAAGAATTCCCTTCTCTTTGGCCTTAGTCAATCACAACTTGTAAAAGTTATGCACTGTAAGTCTGCTAAGGAAGTGTGGGTGAAGCTCAATTAGAGTCATGAAGGAGATGACAAAGTCAAGCAGGCCAAACTTCAAACCTTCAAAATGAGGTTTGAAAGCTTAAAAATGAGTGAATATGAAAGCATAGTAGAATACTTCCTCATAGTTGATGAAGTAACCAATATGATTAGAGGACTTGGTGAATAAGTCAAGGAAGTCATGATTGTTTAAAGTCTTAAGATCTCTACCCATGAGATCTAATGCCAAAATCTTAGCTATTGAAGAGATGGATGATTTAAGGAATCTCAAGATGGATCAGTTGCTTGGTATTCTCATAGCTTATGAGATGATTGTATGAAGAGAAAAGTCTAAACCTAAGGAAGTATCGTTCAAAGTGTCCAAGAAGGCAAAGCAACACAAAGATCATCAAGATTTCTCCACCTGTGAATCTGATTAGGAATTGGTTCAATCAACCAGCAAATTGAAGTGTGGCTTAGGAAAATATAAAAGGAAGTTTCCCTTTGAATGTTTTGACTGTGGAAGAGTTGGAAATTTTTCGTCCAGTTTCCCTTGCAAAAAAAATGTTGAAAAGGAAGATGATAAAAAATTTGGAAACAAGTTTCAGAAACACGAGAAGAAGTTCTATAAGAAAAAAGGGCTCTACTCCAAAGAGGATAGCTTAGCACCAGAGTCAGATAGTGAAAAATCTTCGCAGGATGATTTAAATAAGTATTTACTTATGGAATTTGGAATAGACTCCAAGAACGAAAATCTTATTGACTTTGAAGAGGAAGAAGAAGGAGTGGTGGACCTTGAAGGGGAACTCATCAATGCTCTTGATGAGTTAAAGAAAGCAAGGAAAAAGAATAAGAAGCTGAGAGAGAAACTGCAACTTTTGAAGAAGGTATGTACAACTCTAACAATGAGCAGTTTGTTTATCAAAATGAAGAACTTGAAGAATCCATAAAAAGCAAAGATATCTTATCTCTTCTACTAGAAGAAAAACAATGAACATGTGAGAGACTAGAAGAAGAGAAAAAACAATCAAAACAAGATTTGTTCAAGGTAAAGAAGGAAATGACCTAAAAAATATGCAAAGATGAAATTCTATCCTTGAAAGTCAAACTAGAAGAAGCTATTATTGAAAACGCAACAAGATGATGGATCTTAGTGGAAAGGAGTCACCTTCACTAAGTGGGCCCGCAGGCTATTTTTGGTGCAAAGTCTATTTTTAGACTATGTCTATTTTTAGACATATGGATCATGGTCTATGGGTTGCAGGATGTTGTTTATGGATGATTGGTCATGTTGGGAAAAATAGATGGACTTCTATTTTTGGTTCATAGCGGAGTGATCAGAGTCTATTTTAGACTGCCAGGCTAAAAATAGAAATAGTCAAATATTATTAGCCCTTAGTAATATTTGGACTATAAACATTATCTTATTCTCTTGGAGCACTTCAGTTCGAGCTACGGATGTGGCACATGCAGCTGATAGAAGGAATCACGTGGTTTCTTATGTGTTAGTTGAGCTATTGCATGGAGGACTTCAGTTAGAACTCATGCATGTGAGTTCTGTGGAGTTGGATGTGGAGTTGATGGAGTTGTGTTCAGTTTGACTTAGTTGAACTAGTTATATTTAGTCTAACTAAAGAATACACTAGTGATGAGTTGTGTGAATTAATTATTAATTAATTCACTAATTATTAACTCATAAAGAAACTAAAGAATACATCAGTTAACTCAGTGCATGGATAGTTCAACAGAGACAGGTGTTAGAGGTAAGTGAAAGGGTGAGTTGTGACTATCAGTTGTGCATGAGATTATGCACATGCGTGGATTGAGTAATGCCAATGAGGATTGAGCAGTGTGGGCCAATATCAAGGCAATTTTAGCTTGTGCTCATGTGATTCTCTTGCAGGATTGTGCAGTGGAGGTGGGCAAAGCAGCAGAGGAGATTTGAACTTGTGACTTGTTCGGATCTAAGCTAGTTTTGTGTGTAATAGGTGGAGATAGTACTAAGTACTTGTGAGGAGTATTGTACTATGTATTGTTACATGTTCTCAATCATTAATATATAGACAGTGTGGGGTTTTCAGCTATATGCTTTCCCCGGGTTACATACTGTGTTAATGTACGCACGCGATTGATGTTTCCTTGTTTTTAATGTTGCTGAATTGATGATCAACATAGAGGAGGTTATGTATTATGCATGTATTCCGAAATAGTGTATAATCGGGATAATCTCTGTGAATAAGTTTTTATTATTCAAAATTTCTACATGGTATCAGATCTAGATGATTTGTAGAAAAAGTTTCTACATGGTATCGGAGCTGGTTGATTTGTAGAAAAAGTTCTACAGGATATCAAAGCGAGGATTAATCATCAGATCTATTATTCAGAAAGTGATTACATTTTATTTCTTCAGGCAGAGTCTGTAATCAGGCTAGGTAGCCTTTGGATTCATCCTTCTTTTGGAAGGTGAGATATCCGGTGAATGCCCATACAGTCAATCTCTGTCGAGAAATACTTTGTTCTCACAAATTTTAGATCAGAAGCGGTTGAGTTTTGAGCTGGTGGAATGGCGCTCAAGGATAAACTCAGAAACATCAAAGCTGAGAATGGAGATGCCACAGATTGTCCGCAGAAGAAGAAAAATAATCAAGCTGTTGGATCTGCAGTGGGAGAGGCCTTAGCCTCGCCGTTTGAGCTAGATTTTTCGCTGATCGCATGCTTGGTATCAAGTGTGATGGGATCGGTATGGTTCTTGGACAATGGTGCATCTTCTCACATGACAGGAGATTGAGATTTGTTTTCTGATCTGGATGAGAAAGATCTTGGAGTGCACATCGAGATGAGCGATGATGGTAGATACAGTGCGACCGATATCGGTACCATTTCCTTTGAGAGGGAGTCTGGCAAACCCTTCAGATTGAAGGAAGTGATGCATGTTCCAGGATTGAAGAAGAATCTTATCTCTGTGGCGATGTTAGAAGACAAGGGATATGATTTTGTCTTCAGCGAGGGAAAGGCTTTCCTGCACAGCAAGACAACTGGAGAAAACCCGGAAGATAGGGGTTTGAGTCAGGAACCTTTATCAGTTGCATGTAGATGCATGCAAATCCTTGAGCAACGAGGCCACTGATGGAGACTTGGTTGTTGAGAGGGAGCGTATATTACCTCTCAACATGCAGAGCCAGAAGAAGTCTCAGACGATTGTGGAGGAGCCACGATTGGTGCAGCAGCTTCAGGAGGTTGTGGAGCAGCCACAACAAGGGAATATGAGAGGAGATCGAGTAGAGACATCTACTCATGCAGAGACCTCCAGTAGGGGGAAACCTTGAGCTAGGTGGGCAGAGGGATCACATGCAGCCATACCTCCAGGTAGGAGGTGGGGTGATGTGGATTGATCGTCCCAAGGAGGAGGGGCAGGATCCTTGAGGTACCCAACCTCTTGGATGAGACCTTGCTACGGGAGCCCCAATGTGGAGTAACAGGAACTGATTGTTTGGATAGAGACAGATGTGGATGGAGCGGTAGAGAGAGCGACAGTGTAGGGAATCCCAGGATAGCGCATAGCTAGCAGGCTGCAACAATGCGAGAGGCACAAGTGTTTTTCACAGTGCTAGGTGGCACAGAGAAGTGCGCAATGGTGCAAGATGCATGTAGATGTTGCAGTAGCCCAGATGTCAAAGAGGGAGCACTTGTCAGCAGCAAGTAGAGCATCAGCATCAGAGTATGTTCCTAGCTCAACATAGTGGTCAGTTGGGAGTGTTTTTGTTCCAAGTGTTGTTGGAGCAAAGTGGACCGGGAAAATGTGTTGCATGCAGAACATTCCAGAGTTGCAGGATAGGGGTTGCAGATAATCCATATCTTGTTGAGAGGGAGTGTTGAAAATGCAACAAGATGATGGATCTTAGTGGAAAGGAGTCGCCTTCACTAAGTGGTCCCGCAGGCTATTTTTGGCGCAAAGTATATTTTTAGACATATGGATCATGGTCTATGAGTTGCAAGATGTTGTTTATGGATGATTGGTCATGTTGGGAAAAATAGATGGACTTCTATTTTTGGTTCACAGCGGAGTGATCAGAGTCTATTTTTAGACTACTAGGCTAAAAATAGAAACAGTGAAATATTATTAGCCCTTAGTAATATTTGGACTATAAACATTATCTTATTCTCTTGGAGCACTTCAGTTCAGGCTACGGATGTGGCACATGCAGCTGACAGAAGGAATCACGTGGTTTCTTATGTGTTAGTTGAGCTATTGCATGGAGGACTTCAGTTAGAACTCATGCATGTGAGTTCTGTGGAGTTGGATGTGGAGTTGATGGAGTTGTGTTCAGTTTGACTTAGTTGAACTAGTTGTATTTAGTCTAACTAAAGAATACACTAGTGGTGAGTTGTGTGAATTAATTATTAATTAATTCACTAATTATTAACTCATAAAGAGACTAAAGAATACATCAGTTAACTCAGTGCATGGATAGTTCAACAGAGACAGGTGTTAGAGGTAAGTGAAAGGGTGAGTTGTGACTATTAGTTGTGCATGAGATTATGCACATGCATGGATTGAGTAATGCCAATAAGGATTGTGCAGTGTGGGCCAATATCAAGGCAATTGTAGCTTGTGCTCACGTGATTCTCTTGCAGGATTGTGTAGTGGAGGCAGGCAAAGCAGCGGAGGAGATTTGAACCTGTGACTTGTTCGAATCTGAGCTAGTTTTGTGTGTAACAGGTGGAGATAGTACTGAGTACTTGTGAGGAGTATTGTACTATGTATTGTTACATGTTCTCAATCATTAATATACAGATAGTGTGGGGTTTTCAGCTGTATGCTTTCCCCGAGTTACATACTGTGTTAATGTTCGCATGCGATTGATGTTTCCTTGTTTTTAATGCTGCTGAATTGATGATCAACGTAGAGGAGGTTATGTATTATGCATGTATTCTGCAATAGTGTATAATCAGGATAATCTCTGTGAATAAGTGTTTATTATTCAAAATTTCTACAGCTAAATGAAAGGAAGAGGTTCTTCAAGATTTGATCCATGAATGGGAAAAGAATTGTCAAAGTCTCGAGGCAGAGGTTGTCTCTCTAAGAACGAATCTTGATAAAATAAATATTGAAAAAGGAATAAATGATAAATTTGCAGAAGGAACAAGAAAACTAGATCAGATTCTAAGCAGTCAAAGATCTTAAAGAAACAAAACAAGCCTGGGTTACTCTAGATCATAAGAATCTTCTTTGGGAAAGATGAATTTTAGGTCTGCAGTATTTAAGGAACCTCATAGTAATGCAAAGATACATCAAGAAAGGACCAATGGAGATAAAAAAGGATCAAACCAGAGAGCAACCCTTCACTGGAATAATGACTTTATCTACCCCAAGGAACCACACCAGCGGAGGATGAATCAATCAGCCACACAAAAAAGGTACCTTCATGCACAAACTCATGGTCCTTCCAACTTCAGGTACTCCCATTTATTCTATGGTCATTGTTATAAATGTCACAACTTTGGGCATAAGGTTGTTAATTTTAAAAAGATCAAAGTTGAAAGAGGAAAAAAATTCAGATACAATAAGTATCAATATTTTAGATCTCAAACTCTACACTCGAAAATCGAAATTCTTTCTCTCCCCTACTGAGTGATGTTGAATGGTTTAAATGTAACAATTTTGGGCACAAGGAAAGTGAGTGTAGAATCACGATAGAGTATCCATCCATGTCTCGAAACACTTGGCGGTCAATTGTTTGAAAGGATAAGAAGAATTGGAAACAAAAATCTAGAAAGAACATGGAATGTGGACTTGCTCTGTCAACACAAAATAAAGAAAAAAAATGGTACGTGGATAGTGGATGCTCCAAGCATATGGCTGGGAAGAAGAGTAAGTTTCTTTTGCTAAAATAAAAGGATATAGGGAACAATGTCATGTTCGATAACATTGCTCCAATAAGAATTAAAGGAGAAGGCATAGTCAAACTTGATCAAAAGAAAAAAATCACAAAATGTGTTGTATGTGGAAGGTCTCAAGCGCAACTTTCTTAGTTTTATCCAGATTTATGATAATGGCTATGATGTGACCTTTCGATCCAAGGACTATGAGATCCAAAATATGAGGAATGGAAAGCTGGTGGGAAAAGCAATCCAAACTCACAATAATGTATATGTGTTTAATGGCTCTAGAGTAAAATTCTATTTAATAAATATGAATGAATCACGATTGTGGCACAAGAGGCTTATCTATATGAATTTTGACAATTTAATAAAAGTTAGCAAGTTGGGAGCTATGAGAGTATTACTAAGGCTGTCAAGGCTTGATAACTCAATCTGCAAGTCATGTCAATTTGGCAAGCAGACTATGACTCATCTCAAGTCAAAAGAGATATCCTCATCTAGACCACTGGAGCTAATCCACACAAATATTTGTGGCCCAACGAGAGAAAAAATCCCAAAAGGAGAAAGGTATTTCATATTTCTCATTGATGATTTTACCAGGGCCACTTGGATCATGCTCATAAAAGAAAAGTCAGAAGCATTTAAGAATTTAAAAAAATTTAAAGTTCAAGTAGAAAATGAGAAAGACTTAAAGATAAAATGCTTAAGATCAAACAAAGGAGGAGAATACACTTAAAGAGAGTTTGAAGAATTCTATGAAGAGCATGACATTAGGAGGAAGTATTCAATGGCTAGAACTCCACAAAAAAATGGAGTAGTGGAGAGAAATAAGAGGACAATCCAAGAAATGGCTAGAGCTATGTTGGATGAAGAACACATTTCCCACATCTTCCGGGGAGAAGAGGCTCAAGCAGTAGTGTACCTATCAAACATAATTCAACTTTGGCCTAATAGTGATAAAACCCTTGTGAGTTATGGAAGGGAAGACCTGCATTAGTGAAACACTTCAGAGTGTTTGGGAGAAAATGATTTATCAAAATGAATGATTAAAATCCTAAAAAAATTGATTCACGCACTGATGAGGGCATATTACTTGGGTACTCTGCCCAAAGCAAATGATACACGTGTTACAACATACATACAAAGAGGGTTGAGGACTGCATTGATGTGGTAATAGATTAAATTACTTCACAAACTAGGTCCTCCCAGGGAACCATGAACTCAGGTGGAGAAGAAAATTCACATATTTAACCCTCAGATAAAGAAGAATCAGATTCAGATAATGAAGGGGATGAAACAAGCACAACTCCAAGTCCCAAAACACCTTCCAGGTATGTTCAGAAGGAACATCCAGAGAGTCAAATTCTTGGCGATCAAAGACATCGTGTTCAAACCAGGAGGAAACTTGTTGGTAGTTCAAGTTGTATAGTTCTTGCTCTATTGTCTCAGATTGAGCCTAAGAATATAAATTATACAAGTGAGGACAAGGTCTGGGTGAGAGCTATGAATGAGGAACTTTACTAAATTGAAAATAATAACACTTGGGATCTTGTTCAAAGACCTAAATAGAAAAACATCATTGGAACCAAATGGGTTTTCAAAAACAAGCTAAATGAGCAGGGTCAAGTAATTAAGAACAAGGCTCGATTGCTCTACAAAGGGTATGCCCAGATATAAGGGGTAGACTTCAAGGAAACCTTTGCACCAATAGCGAGACTGAAAGCTATCATAACATTTCTTGGTATATCATATGGATGCAAAGTCTGCATTTCTCAATGGAGATATGGAAGAAGAGGTTTATATTGAGCATCCAGAAGGATTGACGCTCACCAAACATAAGGAGTTTGTGTGTAAACTAAAAAACACCCTGTATGGACTCAAACGGGCTTGGAGAGCTTGGTACACAAGACTGTATCGATACCTTCTGTAACAGGACTTTAAGAAAGGTATTGTATACAACAATTTATACATCAAGTGTGAAGGAAATCATCTATTGATTGTAGTAGTATACATGGATGACATAATCTTTGGTAGTGACATGGAACAATTGGGACATCAATTCACAAATGGTATGCAGAAAAGTTCAAAATGTCCATAATTGTAGAGTTTTCTTTATTCTTGGGATTGCAAATTTCTTAGTCTCAAAATGGAGTGTCTATCTCCCAATCCAAGTACCTACGAGAAACTTTGAAGAAGTTTGGGCTGGAAGATTGCAAGCCAGCTAGTACACCTATGGTTACAAGCTACAAATTGTTTAAAGAAAATGAAACTCTTCTGAAAATCAGATTGAATATAGATCCATGATAGGAATCTTGTTGTATCTAACAGCGTCATGACTAGACATCATGCAAGCGATGGGACTTGTGGCCAAATTTCAAGCTTTCCCTCGTGAAAGCCATGTTATCATTCTCAAAATGATTTTTAAATATCATCAAGGAACATCAAATTATGGAATGTGGTATCCTAAGATCAAAGACTTTAAGTTGAAGGCCTAGAGTGATGATAATTAGGCAGGTGATATTGATGACAGTGTTAGCCTTGTGGGTAAACGGTTCAAAAAAGGATCCATGTATGCCCCAAAAGTCTTCAAAATCCTCTCAAAGATCGTTCAAAGTCAAAATGGTTGCGGGAGGAAAGCCCTTGGAAGGGCAGAAATACACTATTGGGAGGCTCAAAACACTCTAAAACCATAGAAAAACCATTACCGCAGGCTTAAACTAGGCATCGCACAACAACCATTAGATCCGGCCGATCAACAGCGTAGATCTAAGTGGAAAATCGCATATCGGTAGGACAGAGGGGACAGTCGAAAGGTGGGTGCATGACACCGCTGATCAGCGATCGCTGATGATCGGATCGACGAGAGGCAAATCGGCATAGACCATGGCGCGATGGCAATGGCGATCGGTGATTAAACAAGGACCATCGATCGCATACAAGGATCAAGGAAACAAATCACATCGGAAGATCGCAAATTGGGAAGACCAAAGGGGCGGGGCCTTTACATATTCCTATGTGCAATGCGATAAGGCTGGACTCAATGGCATTGTGAACGATATTCCATAATATTTCAAGTCTGCACCCAAGCATTTTGTAATGTATTTTCCGTGTATTTCATTGTATAACGAAATACAAGGGGAACCTTGGCAGCGCCGATAGCGATGAAGTTCAGACCTAATGTGTTTTAGAGGTGAAATATATGTATGTTTTCAGGTCCACAAAGGCCAGTTTTTCATGTTTCTAAGGTTTTTGCCATATTGCAAAAATACGAAGGGAACAAAGGGACCGGGCCATCTGCGATAGGCGAAAACGACCCAAAGGGTGGACCCGATGGGTAAATAAATCATTTTTGAGGACTTTTAAAGTCCGAAAGGAACAAACATTGGCGAGATTTTACAACATTACAGTGGTTTCTGTGTAAAATAGAAAACACTCATTATTAAACAATTTGAAGAGAAACCAAGGCCGAGAGGCATCTACAGCGCAACAAAGCATGCCCAACTAGCCCGAAACAGAAATATCATGGGCATCTATAGCACAACACAGCTTGAATCAGATACATCATGGAGCAGCACAGCGCGACATAGCCGAAATCAACAGAAGAGATTGTGGGCATCTCTGTCAAGAGAGAGCTCCCTGCCAGCGCACCCAAAATATCTGAATGCGGTTATTCCTCTGTCAGAAAGAGAAAAACCTTTGATCCATGCCTGCCTATTGAGGGAATCAAACGGCTAAGGGATAGATGAGACAAGGCTAAGACTCCGAGCCTTCTAGAGAGCTCAGGAGCATTGTAAAGGGCCTATAAAAGGCAGAAAACTAGATGTAACAAGGGTTCAACTTTTGGAGATTATTCCTCCTCTGTTCCTTCAAGCTTCTCATCTGCATTGTTTAGTAATACAAGCTTCTTTGTTGTTATATGTTCAATGTCCATTTCTCTTCTGTTCTATGCTTTCACTTGAACAATTTGTTCAGGTTTTCTTTGTGTTTAAGGCCATATAACTGTCATCTTATCTCTGCTTTGATATATTAGATTTGCAAGCTTCTTTGCTGCCTGTAGCTAGCCATTTGTATGTGTTATTACATATGCATCTACCAGTATAGTCAGTAAGTTCATTTGCTGCCTGTAGCTAGCCATTCATATATGTTAATGTATGCGATTTGCTGGTACTGTCAGTATTCTCCATCTATCTATTAAATCTACAAACTATTGAGCATTTGTGGTCTAAAGCCTTGTGTTATTGGGGTGTTCATGCATATCTTGAGTGAGAATAGAGCTGAAATGGTTATCTAACTTGATCCAAACCATCATTTATTCCAATAATTCAAAGAACAATATTGAAGATTACATGTTACCAGGCATCTTCAATTTACAACCTAGGAGAGTTTCTTGGAGTGCTAACATAATTGGTGTCGTTGTCGGGGAGAGGAAACTGAAGTTCAGCTTCCCTGGGAAACAACATAGATCCAACTTTGATGATAGACAGAGTCTAGGCACATTTTTGCTTGTAATCATCTATCTGGCAACTCTACTGGAGGCCGAACCTCTTGGAAACTCCACATCATAGTTTTGGCTCAGTTTGTGAGGCATACTCGGAGAAATACTCAGAAATCACAAGCTGACCCAGTACCTGACCCTGAAAAGACCACCAAAGGAAGAAAGGCATTGCAAAAAGGAGCATCAAGTTCAAGTAAACCTAAACAATAGTCCATATCTCTTCAAGAAAATCCTACAATAGAACAAATACATGTTGAGAGTATAGATTCTGATACTAGAAGTGAAGAAAAACTCTCAGAAATTCATAAAGCTCCTTATTCTTTAGGTTCTCCTTTTGCTTTAAGCCCTAAGAAAACCTTACCTCCTATCCATCATACTCTTTTAGTCCTGTCAGTCACCCCTCATCCCTCTATCATTCAAACTGCCAATACTCTTTCAGCTACCACAACTATGGCAGGTCCACAAGCACCCACCAAAATGGAAAGAATCATAGCTGCTAGGTATGGACCTCTAATACTCCCCACTCCTTTGAATGCCATGCCTACTAGAGAATATCAGAAATATAGGCCTAAGTTCACTGGGACTGAAGGTGTTACTACTGAAGAACATCTTGAGTCATTCTATAGTTATGCTGATAATCTGGACATTAGTGAAGATGATGTGTGGATGAGAGTCTTTGTCCAAAGCCTAGATGGAGAGGCTAGAAAATGGTTTAGAGAACTAACCCCCAGATCTATAGTAGATATTGAAGCTTTAGATGATGCATTCCTAAAGCATTGAGGGGATAAAAAGGACCTCCTCTACTACCACACTGAGTTTGGCAACTTAAAGAGAGAAAATGGTGAGTTGTTGTCTGATTTCAATAAAAGGTTTAACCGTATGTACAGCAAGATTCCAGCTGAAGTAAAACCCACTACTACCTCTGCTAAACTCACCTATGCTAATTCTTTTGATTCTGACTTCTGCCTACTGTTGAGAGAGAGGCGATGTTCTACTTTGGCTAACATGCAGGATGCAGCCTTGGAAGTAGAATCAAACATCATGGCTGTAGAAAAGCTCAAGGGAAATGCTGATAGAAGAAGACAAATGGGCAAGTCTTCATCATCCTCTGATCCTAAGATAGATAAAATGACCAAAATGATCGAGTCATTAGCCTCTAAAATTTCCAAATTGAAGGTTGAGCAGCAACCGGGGAAAGGAAGAATGCCTAATACCTTTGCTCCTAGAAACCCAAATCCATATATAAGAGCTAATGAACAATTGTAAATATTGCAAAGAAGCAAAGATGCCAATGAAGACCAAAGGGTGAAGACCCCTTTCCAGAATGTAGTCATGGAGGACGTGCAGTTTGAAGAATATGATGAGATCCATTGCCTTGAAGACAAAGGCGATGATTCCTTTTTTACCTCAGCTACCTATGAAAATTCATTATGCAATGACCAAACTAACCAAGAATGGGATGGTGAAGCTGTTCTGCAAGCTGAAGATCAACAAAAATATAATTTAAGGTCAAAGATAAATAATGCCAAGGAAACTCATGTTCAAAGAGTTGTTGTCCCTACAGTACTGCAAGATAATAAGAAAAAACAACTGGCAGTTGATCCCATCATCCTCAAAGCTCCAGCTCATGAGGTAAGAGGCCTCAACAAGTCCCCTTCTCCTTTCAGTTTTCAATCAGAAATTCAAAAGCTAAGAATATCTATGCCTCTGATTGAACTAGTGAAAATTGAGTCCTTCAAAAGATCCATCCTCGAGGCCCTTGAGCCTAAAGCCATCCAGTACTCCACTGATTGTGTAAATCTACAAGATGACAAGCCAGCTATTATTCTCAGCCCAATGATTGAAAACTATGAAGATAGCTCCCCATCATTCTATGTCTCTCTGACTATTCATGATAAAATCCTTCAAAACTACCTTTTGGACACTGGAGCTAGCCATAACTTAATGCCCAAGGCTATCATGGACGAATTGGGTCTCGACATCACTAAGCCTTATCATGATCTGTTTTCTTTTGACTCTAGAAAAGTGAAATGTCTAGGATTAATTAAGGACCTAGCCATCACTTTGTCTCAGTTGCCTATGAAAAGCATGATGATGGATATTGTGGTGGCAGATGTACCTCCCAAATTTGGCATTTTACTTTCCAGAGTTTGGATCAAGAGACTAGGTGGATCATTATAAAATGATATGTCCTATGCTACTGTCCTAGTTTTCGGATGTGAGAGCAAGAGATTATACAGAGAGGCGCAGTTGGTTTACATCATCAGCAATGAGAAGAATCCCACTAATCATCCCATCTACGCTATTGATACTGATTTTGGAGCATGTATTCTTCATATTGAAGAGTCTGAGTTGGCCTCCACGCAACTCAAAAATCCAGTTTTCCAGATCGCAGAGGATGGAAACCCACAAATTTGGGGTATGTTCTTTGATGGGGCTTGCTCCAAAGAAGCCGCAGGGGCAGGTGTGGTCCTTGTGTCCCCAACATAGGAATACATCCATTTGTCTTTTAAATTAACCTTTCAAGTCACAAAGAACATAGAAGAGTATGAAGCTTTGATTCTGGGTTTAAGCGGTACTAAAGAAATGGGTATCAAAGGCCTGCAAGTGTTTGGAGATGCAAACCTCATCATTCAGCAGGTAAATAAAACGTTCCAAGCAAAACATCCAAGGCTGAAGGCACACAGAGATGTGGTATGGAGGCTCAAAGATTCTTTCAGAGATTTCAGCATTTCTTATATTCCAAGAATGAAGAACCAGCTTGTCGACTCCCTTGTTATGTCTGCTAGCACGTTCGTTCCTCCTATGCCTCCTAAATTGACATATGAAGTTCAGATATAATATAGACCGTCCCTACCAAACAATGTCAAATATTGGAGAGTTTTTGAAGACGATGAGGAAATTAACTGGTTTTTACAAGTTGTTGAGGAATTTGCTAAAACGCACATCGACCAAGAAAATGAAAACATGGAAGAATGCGGCCAGCCCAAGCTAAAAATAGAGATCGGCTGAGGAAGCATCATCCAGCTGCCCAGTAATCACATACCAAAAGGATTGGTGCCTCTAGAGAAGCGTTTCGACCAAAACGATGTGCCATATAAGCCTACCGAAATAGAAAATGAATCCGTTGTTCGTAAACATAATATAGGGAGCTCTGCCCATCCAAAAAACATAAATCCGTCCATGCATTTGTCCTCTGCCCAGAATTCCGAGTATTGCACCCTCATGAAGCAATTCGCTGATATTTTTGCTTGGGAATATAGCGATCTTAAAACCTATGACCCAGACATCATTCATCATAGGATTCCATTGGAAAACAATACCACCCCTTTTAAGCAGAAGCAAAGACCTATCAACCCTCTCTTATTGCCTTTGATTGAGAAAGAGATCAAGAAGCTATTGGATGCTAGAATTATAGTGCCCCTAAGGTATTCAAAATGGATAGCTAACCTTGTGGTAGTAAGAAAGAAAAATGGAGAAATCAAGCTTTGTGTTGACTTCAGAAATCTGAACAAGTGCTCTAAAAAAGATAACTATCCCCTACCTAAGATGGAACACTTGATGCAAAGAGTTTCAGGGGCTAGAGTCATGTATTTCTTAGATGGATTTTCAGGTTACAATCAGATTGTTGTACACCCTGAAGATTAGGAAAAGACCGCCTTCACTACTCCTTGGGGCACTTTCATGTACTCCAAGATGCCTTTCGGACTGATGAATGCTGGTGCTACCTTTCAGAGGGCCATGGACATAGCCTTTGTGGGAGAGAAGGACAAATTTGTCCTTATTTATCTGGATGACATAACAGTCTTCTCTAGCAGCCACAAAGACCATTTACAGCATTTGAAGAAGGTCTTCCTAAAGTGTAGACAGTTTGGAATTTCAGTCAACCCAAAGAAGTCACAGTTCGCTCTAGAATAAGACAAACTTTTGGGACATATTGTTTCTGCTGAAGGTGTGAAGATTGATCTAGCCAGGGTTCAAGCCATTTAGACATTTTCCATCCCAAGGTCAAAAAGGGACATTCAATCCTTCTTGGGTAAGATTAACTTCGTAAGGAGGTTCATTCCAAACTTTGCAGAGCTTGTAAAGCACATCTCTTCCATGCTGAAGAAAGGAGCAGAAATAAAATGTACAGACGCTTCAAGAAGCTCTTTTGAGGCCATCAAGCAAGCTATCATGGAAGCTCCCACTCTAATCAGCCCAGATTACACTAAGGAGTTTTGTATCTTCTCTTTTGCCTCTTATGAGACACTTGCAGCAGTTCTGTTGCAGAAAGAGGATGAAGGCATAGAGCACCTTTGTGGCCTTTTTCAGCAAAACTTTAAGGGATGTTGAACTAAGGTATGACCTTATCGAAAAACAAGCTTATGCTCTCATAAAGTCTTTACAGGCATTCAAAATTTATATTCTGGATTCCAAAGTAGTTGCATATGTACCTTCACCCTCAGTAAAGGATGTCTTAACTTAGCCAGATATTGATGGGAAGAGAACTAAATGGATTGCAAAATTCATAGAGTTTAACATAGAGGTGAAGCCCACTAAGCTCGTCAAAGGCTAGGGCTTGGCTAAACCTATGGTTGAGGAAAATTGTAGCTTGTTAGATATAAATTCCATGGGTCTGAATTCAGATCATGAGCAGGCAGAGGGAGCAACAGAAGAGAAAAAGCAGGATCAGTCTTTGGCTGAAAATGTAGCCACATGTGAATGGTATTCCAGCATAGTTCATTTCTTGTAGAAGCTGGAAGTCCCTCCAAGGCTCAGCTCAAGTCAATCTCGTGCCATTAGACTCAGATCAGCCAAATTCTACATTGAAAAAAAATTGCTTTATTGGAAAGACCCATCAGGAATCCTCTTGAGGTGTCTAGATAAAGAACAATCTCTGGAGGTCATACACCAGTTTCATTCTAGCATCTGTGGAGGGCATCATTATTGGAAAACCACAGCTCACAAAATCTTGAGGGCTGGATATTATTGGCCTACTTTGTTCTCTGATGTGTTTTCTTTTGTAAAAGCTTGTGACAAATGTCAGAGGTTTGCAGGAAGACAACAGCTAAAATCTCTGCCCTTAAAGCCAATACATGTCAATGGTCCCTTCCAGCAGTGGGGCTTGGACTTTATAGGTGAGATCAACCCACATTCCAGTGGCCAACACAAATGGATCTTAGTAGCCACTGATTATTTTACCAAGTGGATTGAGGCTATACCCACTAAGAATGCCAATCATCAAGTTGTCATAAATTTCTTGAATGAGAATATTTTCACTAGATTTGGTTGCCCAACCAAACTAGTCACTGATAATGCAGTAGCGTTCAAGGCAAAAGAATTGATGGACATGACTAAATCCATGGGCATTCAAGTGGTGAATTCTACCTCCTATTATCCTCAAGGCAATGGCCTGGCATAATCATCTAACAAGAGCCTGGTAAGGATAATCAAAAAGCTGTTAGAGGACAACCAAAAAGGAATTCTCCATTTAAACTGGTTTATGGTGCTGATGTTGTTTTCCCCATCCAACTGATTCTCCCTCTGGTTAAGTTCTTGCAAGAAGAGCAAGATGAAGAAAATGACATGGTAAGAAGAATGAATAACATGGTTGAACTACAACAGATCAGAGAGCAGCTTATTGAGAAGTCAAAGGCTCATTAGAAGAAAATCAAAGAAACCTTTGACAGGAAAGCAAAAGTGGACAATTTCCAAGTTGGGGATTGGGTTCTTAAATGGGATGCATTTAAGGAAAAGAGAGGAAATCATGGCAAGTTTGACTCCTTATGGACAGGTCCTTTTTTCATCACTCAAGCTCAGCGGAACAATACATTCATTCTGCACAGTTTGGAAGGAGAAGATACTTTTGGCATCCCAGTAAATGGGTGATTCTTGAAACTTTATTTCGTTTAAGGCTTTAAGGCCTTGTTATTGTAAATATGTTTTTTCAAGTTTTTATTTCATTACAAAATATACTCCATGCCCAATGGAACACTAGAAGGAAGATTTAATTTTTGTTTTTACAAAAAAGGCATTGATCTACAGTTCTTGAAACCTCACAGGGAGGGTTTCATCCCCAGAGGGAGCCAGTGTTAGCCTTGTGGGAAAACGGTCCAAAAAAGGATCAAAGTATGCCCTAAAAGTCTTCAAAATCCTCTCAAAGATCGTTCAAAGTTGAAATGGTCGCGGGAGGAAAGCCCTTGGAAGGGCAGAAATACACTATCTGGAGGCTCAAAACACTCTAAAACCATAGAAAAACCATTACCACAGGCTTAAACAAGGCAGAAAAACCATTACCATGATCGGATCGGTAGGAGGCAAATCAGTGCAAACCATGGGGCGATGGCGATGGCGATCAGCGATTAAACAAGGACCGTTGATCGCATATGCAGATCAACGACCCAATCACATCGGCGGATCATAGATCGGGAAGACCAAAGGGGTGGAGCCTTTACATATTCCTATGTGTGATGTGATAAGGCTGGACTCGACGGAATTATGTACGATATTCCATAATATTTCAAGTCCGTGCCCAAGCATTTTGTAATGTATTTTCTTTTTCCAAAGGAAAAAACGGTAACCTTTTATTAAAAAATGAAAAGTTACACTAGCAGATGCAATGAAGCATTCCATAAGCTGCCCATATGGGCTCGAGTGCATTCGCACCCCACGCAACGTTAAAAGACTAACGTGCATAAAGAAAGAATAAGAAAAGAGAAGAGAGGAGAGAGAAAGAAAGAGGCAAAAAACTGAATTCCGGCAGTGAGTAAAAACTCACGCTTCAAGTTTTTCTCCCCTTTTTCTTTTCGACCTTGCGCCACTCTCCTTGAGTGGGCTCGATCGAAGCAATGACTAACTGTGTTTCTGCTTTCTGTGGGGCTGTTTCCTTGTCTGAGTCTGAGGTATCTGAGTGGTGATGTCGTTTGATCCCTCCCATGTTTTGATCCTCGCTTGTCTTCTCTGCCTGATTTTGGTGTATCTTTGTGTTCTTGTTTGCTGATGTAGCTTCCTTCTTAGTCTCCATTTCTTTGGATACCTCTGCATTCTCTGCGGGGGTGTCGTCCTCTTCTGCTTCTGATTCTTCATCATCTGAATCAGGGGGGGAAATTGCCATCCTTTCCTCTGCTTCCCTTTCTGCTTCTTTTTGCTGTTTGCTTTTTTTGCTTCTGGGCATGTGCTTTGTAGGTGTCCTGTCTGCCTGCAGAGCCTGCATCTGAAAGCAGTGTTTTCATAGTCTAGTGCTTGCAGCCAGTTTTGTTGTTTATAGATCAGTCTTATGTTGTCTGGTAGCCCTTTGCTGAGATCTACTTCAACACAAATGCGTGCAAAAGTGTATACCCTTTCATCAATCCTCTCCAGATCTGTTTTGATATATTTCCCTATGCTGTTCCCAATTCCTTCCAAGACTTGTTCACTCCAAAAGTGAAGGGGAAGGTTGTATAAACGGACCCAAACCGGCACTTTGGATACAGTCATGTTGTTTGGATCGAAATCTGGGAACCATGGGGTCATGAACAGCCCCGATGTTCCCCAGAACCAAGGCCCATCTCTGATGATTTTTTCTCTGACTTCCGGGGATGCGAATCTAACTATGAAAAATCCCTTGGAGCATAAATGTATATCACATTCCATGGTCCAAGTGGTGAAGATCCAATGGAATAGATCCATTGGTTTAGGCCAGAAACTGTTAAAACGGCAGATTAGGGCCTGCGTTTCATAGGAATTAACGAAAACATCGAGCCCTGTAGAGTCAAAGTTTAGGGCTGGGGTTTGCCCTAACTGATCTACTATGTATGGCCTAGGAGTATACCTGCCTTGATCTGGAGAGGATCCTGTATCTTTGTTACCCTGAAGAATGTTTTTGTATGAGGACCCTCCTTTGGGTTGCTGCTGAGATGCTGTCTTTTTCCCCTTATCCCCTCCTGAGCTGCTTGTCTGACCCTGAGGAGGGGCTCCTCCTCTCAGTCTGAGGTTCAAAACAATGGTTTCTCCTGGGCTAATCCCATAGCTTCCCATGGTTCTGTTGTCTTGGAGAGACCATCTGCCATTGACTAGGTGTTGGATCTGTCTAGGGTATCCAGTCAATGCACAGATTTGCTGCTTCAGCTGCATCACAGTACTTTCTGCATGTACCCAAACTAAAAAGGATTTCGTCTCTGGGGTTTTTATGAAAATCTGAAAACAAGTTTTTGTTACCTGATGTCTGCAATCTAGCTGAGTTCCTGCTCTGCCTGAAACGGTGACATTGTTGGTTGCCTTGTGTTCTGGCTGTCGGCGATCTTCCAGATCTGAGCTTCTATTGAGGCATTTTACCATTTGCCTTTCGCGATCTGCAAACCCTCTGTTGGATCGGTGCATATAACCACCGATCAGCTGCCTGAGCTCCTGGCGGTCTTGACTCTTGCTCGTATTAGAGAGATCCAGCCTGGATCTACAAGTTTTGGGCCATGCAAAAGTGTACATAGGCGGATCTGCCCCATGCAACCCTTCGTCTTTGCATGCATGAAGCGACTGTAGAGGGGTGAGCCAGACGCTCCCTAGGCTGACAGATCCTGTATAGATCAATCCGATTTCTGAGGGTAGATCCGGCCTGTGGCTGCAGAGAATGGTCCATGCAGGTGTGCGATGGGGCAGATCTGCTACATGCAGACCCCAGTCCTTGCATACAAGAGACGTCAGCAGGGAGATAAGCCGTATGGACGGCGGGCTGTCGGATCCTGCATAGATCAAGCCAAAAACTAAAGGTTTTCCGCCCCCGAGATGGGATCTATGACCAGAAAGCCAAATTGTCCGCGGATCTCTGATCTCTTGCCGCTTCACGGACTTCACCAACAGATCCTCCTTTAATATGTTTTGCCCTGCAAGCAAAGCTGCTGCTTGAGGGGATTCAGAGAGATCCCGCGTCGCGTTCTTGAGGTCGCCCCTGTAAAGAGCTATGGCTGTAACCGACCCTGCCTCGCCGCCTCCAAAGACTGTATTGCCATTGAATCCATTCCCATGGCTGGAGAAGTTTGTTGCGTTTGCCATCTTCTCACCTCTCCTCTCTTTGTAATGTATTTTCTGTGTATTTCATTGTATAACGAAATACAAGGGGAACCTTGGCAGCGCTGATAGCGATGAATTTCGGACCCGATGTGTTTTAGAGGTGAAATATATGTATGTTTTTAGATCCACAAAGGCCGGTTTTTCATGTTTTTAAGGTTTTCGCCATATTGCAAAAATACGAAGGGAACAAAGGGACCGGGCCATCTGGGATAGGTGATAGCGACCCAAAGTGTGGACCCGATGGGTAAATAAATCATTTTTGAGGACTTTTAAATTCCGAAAGGAACAAACATTGGCGGGAGTTTACAACATTACAATGGTTTCTGTGTAAAATAGAAGACACTCATTATTAAATAGTTTGAAGAGAAATCGAGGCCGAGAGACATCTACAATGCAACAAAGCATGCCCAACTAGACCAAAATAGAAATATCATGGGCATCTACAGCACAACACAACCCAAATCAGATACATCATGGAGCAGCACAGCGCGACACAGCCGAAATCAATAGAAAAGATTGTGGACATCCCTGTCAAGAGAGAGCTCCCTACTAGTGCACCCAAAATATTTGAATGCAGTTATTCCTCTGTCAGAAAGAGAAAAACCTCTGATCCATGCCTGCCTATTGAGGGAATCAAACGATTAAGGGATAGATGAGACAAGGTTAAGACTCCGAGCCTTCTGGAGAGATCAGGAGCATTGTAAAGGGCCTATAAAAGGCAGAAAACTAGATGTAACAAGGGTTCAACTTTTGGAGATTATTCCTCCTTTGTTCCTTCAAGCTTCTCATCTGCATTCTTTAGTAATACAAGCTTCTTTTGTTGTTATATGTTCAATTTCCATTTCTCTTATGTTCTATTCTTGCACTTGAACAGTTTGTTCAGGTTTTCTTTGTGTTTAAGGCCAGATAATTGTCGTCTTATCTCTGCTTTGATATATCAGATTTGCAAGCTTCTTTGCTGCCTGTAGCTAGCCATTTGTATGTGTTATTACACATGCATCTTCCAGTATAGTCAGTAAGTTCATTTGTTTCCTGTAGCTAGCCATTCATATATGTTCATGTATGCAATCTACTGGTATTGTCAGTATTCTCCATCTATCTATTAAATCTACAAACCATTGAGCATTTGTGGTCTAAAGCCTTGTGTTATTGGGGTGTTCATGCATGTCTTGAGTGAGTATAGAGATGAAATGGTTATCTAACTTGATCCAAACCATCATTTATTCCAATAGTTCAGAGAAAAATATTGAAGATTACATGTTACTAGGCATCTCCGATTTACAACCTAGGAGAGTTTCCTGGAGTGCTAACAGATAGGAAAAGCACCTTAGGTGCAACATTCTTCTTGGGAACCCCGGATGCGGGTGGTAGTACGTCTGGCAGTGAGGTGCCACATGCCAAACATGGGCCGCCTCGAGATCAACCGAGGAATTCAATGCCTCGCGCCGTCGAGGAATTAAGAGCTGAGACGCAAGCACAGGGCATTCAATGCAGCATAAGGTGAATTGGGGAGGTTGCAGAGCGCAGTTATGGAGGACGGATCTCGAGAGAATGTTGAGAGGTTTAAGATGGGTAAAGGAATGTTGCAGGTCTATGCTCAGAGCGAAGATCACGCAGTTCAGGTTTTTGGTGGCAATCTCTTCTTTCAGGCTACAGCGCTTGCTGTTACAGCCAGCATTCAAGAAGCTAAGGGAAGTCTCGAGCTCGAATACTCTGTTGGTTGCTGCTTCTGTGATACTGAGCTTCGTCCCAGATCTGTGGGGAGAGGACTTAATTCTGTGGGAAGGCGACTCAAGACGGGAAAGCTTTCAATTGCCGCTCTGCTTCACGCCACCGGCATCACTGCAAAGATGGTTAGACCTAGGCAAAGGCTACTCAGTCGACGGGGCTCCGCTCGAGGAGGTTCTTCACGCCATCCCGCTGCGGAATCCCACCACCACTGCTGTTGTTGTTACTGCTACAGAAGGGCAGGGGCTACTCCCATCCAGGCAAGTCAATTCATGGACACGGGCAATCCCAATGCTGGACCGCACCCTCTTCCGGCGTTTGGATCTGCCATCTTCACCCTCGGCAGCTCGAGGGACAATTCCCGCATCAATGCACACATCTCGGTCTTATTCATTGAGGACTCTCCGGAGGATGAAGGCGGTTCGGGCAGCAAGGGGGCGCTCCCAGATGAACAACCGGAAATTGTCGAGGAAGAGCCAGCGGGGGTACCTGAGCAGACTCCCATCCGACCTCAAGAGCAGGAGGCGTCGACCTCCAAGAAGGACGCAGTGGAAGAGTGGGACGGCTTCCCAGAACATCACGGGTGGTGTAGAATTATCGAGGAGAAGCCAGAGGAATAGATTCCAGCGGCACACTCCGTCGTCCTCCACTTTTGTTTAGGTCTGGTATAAGTCATACGTCTCTGTCTGCGTCTGGTATAGGTTATATGTCTCTGTCTGTGTCTCTATAGTTCATATATATGTCTATGTTTGCTATGGTTCTGCTAGTAGGACTCGTAGGGGAGCTGTCATAGGTCTTCTGTCGCCCCTGCGAGGGAAGAATTTTTGTTCCGAAGCCCCTGCGTGGGATGTTTTTGTATGGTCTGAAAACAATGTTGTGTTATGGCGCGATGTGGAAGTGGTTCTGTATGGAAATGCTGCCCCTGCGAGGGCTAATACTGAGTTGCGAGCTGCTAACCCAAAGAGCCACAGTCGGCCTTGGGCAACCTGACTCTTTGATTGTAATGTTTTCTTGTACATAATATAATAGAATAGCGTAGATTTACCGAGAAAAAAAAACATTCTTCTTGGGAAAATTCTTAATGTCATGGGTCAGAAAGAAACAAGCCTCCATCTCTTTATAAACAACTAAAACAGAGTATATTGCAGCTGCCGCCTGTTGCTCGCAAATACTATGGATGAAGAAGACCTTGAAGGACATTAAGGTAGAGTTGACTGATCATATTCCAATCATGTGTGATAATACTAATGCCATCAACATCTCTAAGAATCCAGTCATGCATTCAAAGACCAAGCATATCCCTATCAAGTTCCATTTCTTAAGGGAACATGTTCCAACCAATGTTGTTAGACTTGAATATGTGGCCACCAAATAACAACTCTCAGATATATTTACTAATCCACTGGTAAGAGAACCCTTTGAATATATCATGCAATTGATAGGAGTCATGATTCATCCTCCCAAATGACTCAATTTTGGTGTGCGTTGGCAGCTACTCAGCATGAGGGATTAATTTAAGAGTAGGTTTTATTGGTTTAGGGGGTGTTCTTGAAAGCATACCTTTCCATTGATGCCAAAGGGGGGGAATATTACTACTGCATTGGAGAAGTTGTTAAGAATACCATGCTTGGTTTAAGGGGGAGCTTATGTTTTTGCCATAAATGCCAAAGGGGGAGATTGTTGGACAATTGGCATTGTGTGGATGGCTAGTGCCTAAAAGTGTGTTGGAATTGATGCCAAATGGGATGGACTTTTTCAATATGCTTGATATATCAAGCTCAGGAGGAGTCCTATGGTTGTTGTAGTCTCCTGTAAATAATCATCTTAGTAGCAGACTTGCTGGAGAAGCCATAAAAATATGATTATGGTGGTTGAGAGGCCCATAATTTGGAGGATATTATACCTTAAGAGATGATCTCAAATACTCTTAGAATCATGACAATTGGTTAGTGCTCTGAAAGAGAATCCCAATAATATGTGGAAGTCCAGAAATGGCCTCTTGGATCAAAATCTATTGATTGTCAAAGTTAGGATCTTGAAGTCCTTAGAAGGCCGAAATATCTGGGCACATGGCAACATATCGAGACCTCGGGAGGAAAGAATATCAGAGGTTAGAGGGTTTTGGAATGTAGGCCATTTGAACCTCAAAGCCCATTGGAACCTCAGATCATAGTTCCATCAGAACATCCAAGGATGGAGAATGCGACACATCAGAACCTCAGAGCCAGTGAATATCGAAAGGTCAAGGCCACCGGAACCTTGAAACTTATTAACAATTTCATTTTGATAAGTTAAGATACATGAAGTTGCCGATATTGTTGAAATTCTTTTTAAAAGCACTAAGGGATGTGGTACAGGATTAACAAAGGTTTTCGTTTGAAAACGAAGGCTTGACGGGACCCTTTCTCTCTCCTCTTGCAGGACATATGGTGGTATGTGATTGGCCCTGTGAAGTTGACGTGGAAGATGGTGTCAACATGAAATGGTTGTATAGTGGACACATGGCAGTAACTTATTGGGGAAAATCCAGGTGACATGTTTCACCACTAAGGAGATTCCACGTGGAGTGATGACGAAAACATGATGTCATCTTGGAGGTTGGAACATCGAAGGTCAATATTTCATAACCTCTCATTTCATTCTTATAAAAATGCTTCGGTCCAATAAAGGAGCTTCGATGTGGACTGGAACTTGGTCATAGGAAACCTAGAAAACAAAGGCCGTAGAAGCGAGACTTAGCACCCAAGGTGCTAGGGAGTATTTCAGAGCTCATAATTTCGGGACTCCTTTGAAATTGTAATTTGGAGAGGAATGTTGATATGGGGGCTTCAATATTTTTTCGTGCTTGGTCAAGGAGACTAAAAGAGCCAAGGGCGGAAAAGAAAATAGAAAGGGATATTAACCCCCAGCCGGATCCGAAGGCATTAGCACCTAAATGCTAAGCCCTTGGTCACAACACCTGGTCATATGAAAATAATAAGAAAAGGGCTAAGGGGCTCAAACCCTCGGGACCCCAAAATTTTGTAACGTCTCTTTTAACAAAACTTACGATATGGGAAACCTCGACATTGTTGTACAAAGGAGAATGAATCTGTTGTTCACAACACATGGTCATATGGTGTGTAAAGCTAAAAGGGGCTAATCTCTAAGGGGTTAAAGGCATCGACATCGTGGGATATTGTAACTTTTCTTTAATAAAATTTATGATGAGTGGATCTCCGATACAACACTGAGTGTATGCAGATGGATGAGTTGGTAGCTAGATAAATGAGTGCAGGAGAGTTCGTCGCAGAATTAATGTCGAATGCAAATGTAGAGATCATTTGGTTGAGATAGAAAGGACCAATATTTTGTAGGGAAGAGTGTTGGGCTTGCCTTAAGCTGATAAATCTATCTTTGATATTCCTATGCACGTATCATTGTATTAAATGGAGAACAGAGAAGTCACCTGAGGTACTGTGAAGATCAGAGAGACATCAATAAGCATTGGAGCCCTGGTTGAAGTGAGTAGTATTAACTGAGAATTAATACTCAACATGGAGAATCACATAGAGATTCAGTAAAGCACCCATGTACCCATATTCAGAGTTTAATGAGGTAAGAAACATTAGATGCAACAACAACATGGAGGAGCTACACAAAGGTACACTGGGGAAGCGAGGCAACAGGTAGAAAATGCAACATTGAGCAGTGTGGAGAAGATGAACAAAACCAATGATTTCCACTGAGAGAATTTGGGGAAGAGAGTATTGTTGCAAGTGTTGAATAATGAGAGCAGAGTGTGTGTGAGCTGAGTGACTAGCCCAAGTGTTGAATTGAGGAAGCGAGTTGCAGAGAGCCTATGGAATAAAATGCAGAAGTGCAGAGAATATGGAGTTGTTGCGTGAGGCCAAGAGAGACTGCGAAACAATGGAGGATTGAGAGCAAAAGTTGAATATGCTGTAAACCAATTTGGTACTTTTCAATATTTGTATGTGCCTCTATTTTTAGTTTGAAAATTATATGAAAAGTAGAACAATGGAAAGAGCAGGTGGTGGCCTACATTCATAAGAGGTTGGTGCCTCTCAGCAAGTAGGTGCTTTCTATCCTAAGGGGGTCGGTGCCTCCTGTGAGTAGGTGCTCACAAACAAACTGGTGTAATTATGTGCTTAATTTACATCATAACAACAAACATATTGGTGGTTTTTTTCCCTTTGGGTTTCCACGTGAAAATACCGGTGTCAATATGTGTATGTTGCTCATGTGATGGATTGTATGTACATATGAATGTTTCATATTGCTACTCATTTTATTTATGTATTAATTCTCTCATAAGTATCAGACAGTAAAGAAAAAAACTAAAAACATATTCAATAAAAGTTTTAAGAACCTCACTATTATTGATTCACCCCCCTCTCAGTAATTCATGATTCCGATAAAGTCTTATTTAAATAAGAATAATAGCTACAATGCGGCATAGTCCCTGCCTCTACTGATATTGCTAATTAATTGATTAAAGCTTGTGCGGAGTGCGGAGAAAACTCCACACGATGAAAGAAAAAATATTTCTACACAACGCAAACTCTCAACACAGTGCAAGCTCTCTGCACAAATCTCTCCACACAAGATTTGACATGTGTACTCATAGGTTAATAAAAAGTTCATCTTGATAGCATAGGTTAATAGGTAAAAATAATTGATATTCATATGCATGTACTTTGACTCATTGTGTGGGACTACAGAGCTCCGCACAATGAACTTAGCCTATAAAATCGATATATTAATTAAGTTACGTATTTGGATCATCCATGGGCTTCAATTTTTTTCTCACTCTATTTGATTAATGATAGAATGTGCCACATTTATCAATGCTATATAAGTTCAATATTCAACTATCTTCATTGATTTACATATTGTGTTTATGTACAAATTTCAGATTTTTTCACTTTATTTTATTGATGGGAAAACATAATGATGGGTAAAAACGTGTTGCGTTTCTCAATGCCATAAAGTCAATGTTCAACCATGTTTTGTTAATTTAATTTTGTTTTGAAGTTGATGTGTTATTGTGTTACTATTTACTCTATGGAACCTCGAGAGATGGTAAGCAATAAATGTCAAATAACAAAATATTATTAGCAAACTATTTTATGGGCATAGATTTAAGGTTGTCACTTGACTTCGATTTGTATATTGTTTCTCGAATGGTTTTCCATTTCCCATGGAGAATATTTAGGAGATCACAAACTTGGAAATGTCCTCTGCATCTGCGTTCAGGGGAACTATTGTGTGGAAGTTGAGCTCATTGTGCAGAACTCTGCATAATGCACTAAACTTCTACAAAATAATCATCAAAAAATGGTGTCCCACATATATTGACATTATTTATCCTGCATCAAACTATTGAGAATTTATTATAGCATTATTGCGCCAACCTAATGCAAAATTAGTCGCACTCGCCAAGTTTATATCTTGAAAATCATCGATGCATCATACACCCACAATGCAATATATGATTAGTGGGGGTGATTAGCAGCCTCATCATGATATTCATGAGTCATCACTGAATCAATTTTATTGTTAACAATACATATTCAGTAACAAAATTTACCTTTTTTGTTTTTATAGAATTGTCTTCTTACGCCTAACTAGTATGCTCTCACTTTTATTTCATGTAATACATTTTCTATGACAAAATCTGGCCTTTTTTGATCTGCTCTCTTGACTCGTCAATACATACCAGCTAAGCCACATTTATGGTATAGGAAGGAAATTATTTATATGGCTGACAATTGTCACTATTGGCGTCATTCATATACATGTTTCTAATGAAGAGTCAATTAAGTGAGTGTGAGATACATCACTAGAGATCCACAAAAATTTGTTGTCGCATAGGTCATAAAGTGAAAGCAGAATATTAACATCGTCAGCGGCCTCGCTCACTGCCACACCAGACTTTTCTACATTGGGGAGGGAGGGTTCATCATCAGCACCAAACACTATGCTTCAACTCCACTTGTTAATACAACTGCAAAAATGATCACAGTGGAGGCGGGCATTGATGTCCGAGATCCACTGGATGTGGCCACCAAGGCCGGTTTAACATTTCCCACTACCAGATCTTGGGATGGAGTGTCGGTGACTGGGTCTATGAGCATCGAAACCCATGGAAGAATCCTTGTAGGCAAGTGGGTTCCACCATCAATGAATATATTGTGGCCATGTGATTTTTCATCCCTATGTCGACGTATTTAGGGTACATGAAGGTCATTGAATTGACAGAGAAGGATGAAGATCTCAAGGCCACCATATTCACTCTAGGAAATTTGGGGGAAATCTCCAAGAATATCTTCGCTCTGCAACCCATGTTCAAACGTTCTGTTTCCTTGAGCTTGAAGGATGACACTAGATTAGAGAATCATCTTGGGAGCTTCCTCAGAAAATATGAGTTTGCAAACATTTACTGGTATTTGGGCCATGGGAAGGCCCTCATGGGAAAAAATGATAGATTCCCCATAGATAAATTTGACATTGGGGTTAATAAGGCCTCCTACTAGACCATCATGGTCTTTAATGTTCAGAAAAGTGATTCAAATTGTGAGTACAATGTATATATATATATTGAATCATGGAGAATTGCTATACTAACGATCAAATGTTTTACATCTTTAGAGTTCTTCCATTGGCTGTGCGGGAAAGCAGATGAGGCCATACATGCAAAGTAAGATGAAAATAAGTTGTGTAACATGAAAGGGACATCGATGAATAACTAAGTCATCAATGGATGCGGGTTTATGGTTCAAAATTAAGGGAATATCAACACATTACCAAGCAGATTGAAGCACATTGCTAAACTATTTAATTTTTTCATTATAATTGTAGAAGGCCTTAGTTTTGTTGTTGTTCTGTATTTTTGAGGTTGAGGGAGTAAACACATAGGACAACATCAAAACCACTTTGGAAGTTGGGATCTAGCCCTGCCAGCTTTAGAGGGGGATCTCTCTATTTAATTTAGCTTTGTTTTAGTGTAGATTTTAGGCTAGTTATGATTGTACTTGTTTGTTTTGTTTGAAATTTTTGATTGATTTGAGTGTTATAATTCCATTGGGCTATGGAGTCTATAAATTAAACTAGATTTTTGCATCAATTTTAAAGGAGTTCTCATAGGGCAAGCTAGGTTGCACTCACTGGATCTTTTCGGATATTAAATGAATTGTGGAATAGCATAAGTGCAAGGTTTAGTAGAAACGAAGGAGAAATTAAGAATTCCTTGATCTGGCTTCAGTGGAAAACATTAAAATTATCAACAGCCAAAATAGGGTGCTCTCAGTAAAAAATCCTATTTATCACAGTTTCTGTCGATTAATTCAGAAATTTAGAATAGCATAGAAAGGAAAAACAATTTTTAAACAAATAGACAGAAGAGACACATCACCATTTAGTACACCACATGAGTCCTGTGAAAGGTCCTTGTATTACTGATGCTCCAGTACTTGGAAAAATACAATATGCAGAAGGAAATTACATTCAGAAATCAACCTGTAATACTTTTGAAGATGAAGTATTTATAATGAAAATTACAAAAAATCCTTTACAAAATTGTTGTCAAACTGACAGTGTATTATTAGCCTAATTACAAACAATATGATCTAATTCTGGCAGACAAATAGACCACATAGACAACTGAAAGGAAAGGTGGCCCTGTTTGGATGGTTTCGGTTGCTGAGTCAACCTGAAACAGTGCTGCGATGCTGAACTGACAGTCGTGTTAGCTGCTGCGCTGGAAACTTGTTTTATTACTCCTGAATTATCCATCAATTTAGTAAATCTACCAATTCTTCCCATCTCTTTTCATCTGGTACTGTCAAATTTATTACCCTGCGGTAAATCTCATCTACCTCTGTGTATTTGGAAAAAGTTCGCTTAACAGAAAAAATGTGTTTTACCTCATTCTGTACATGGAAATCATTTGACATGGTTTCCAAAAAGGCCTTTGCTTTCATACTTCCCTTAATACCACTTACCTTAATGCTTCTTTTAGCCATTTCTTTCATCTTCAGGATGTAGTCTTCCTGAGTGATCAATTTTTCATTTATAACATAAATGCTGGGCAATCTCTTCTAGATCAAAGCTTCAATTCTATTGGTAAACGTGTTTACTTGCAGCTCCAAGGTTTCACACCTTTCTTCCAACTGATCAATGATATTTCTCTTTTTCAAGACCTTCTTAACTTCTAGAATGGTGGCGGTTCTCTCACTGATCCTCACTTCTTCAAGCTCATACTTGGACTTTGAGTTTAAGAACTTGATTATGTTAGAGGCTTCTATGGGCATCTCTCCTAGTTTCTCTCTTCCCTACACAATAGCATTTGTAGCCTTTTCTATCAGCTCTTTCTGCTCAAATATGATTTGGATAGAATGCCAAATTTCATTCATGGAGTCTAATATATTCATCCAGATGGTTTCCTTGGCTTGGGCCAAGGTTTGACCAATTGAAGTGTCTCTCTCTAATTGCTGCAACTTCTCTAATAGTCTTTGGGATTTTTTCATTTCAGTAACCGAAGCTACTTCTGCTTTGGCCTTTTGCACTTCTAGATATTTGAGTTGGCCCTACAAAGTCTCAATTTCCTTTGACTAGAGTGACATGTTCTATAGTGTCTATGTTACCTGTTTAGCACTTGTAGTCTGAGTGGAAAAAGTGGCTGCAATGGTTGCCCCTATTGATGTAAGCTGAGAAATAGGCATGGCATCCAAGGGGACAATGGCCATCATCAAACTGTCTTTCTTATCCTTTTTCAATTTATCCATCTCTACCTCCATCTACCTAATCTATATATTTTGTTCTATGATCAATTTCATCATATCGGCTTTCTCTGCTTCACCTTCTTCAATATCCTTGGTCATTGGATCCTCTGTGGCTAGCAACTCGAGCTGTTTTCTTAAGGATGTAATGTCCAGGTTCTTCTTTTTGATAATCTCCTCAGTAGCATTAACATCTTTAGGGTCATACCCTATCTTAATCACTAAGTCTTCCAAAGACTTTATCCTGTTATCTTTGGCTAAGGGGGAGACTTTCTCCATTTTCAACTGTGACTGGACATTTGCAAAAGAAACCTACAATTTAGAAAGCGGCATAGCAATGTTAGTCAAAATGGAGGATATCATTTCACCCATTTTCTTGTGCATCTCCATTTGATCGATGGAATGCATGTCCATTGTGCTAAATTAAAAAGTGGTGCTCTTGTAGTCTGTTATTGATTTTGGATGTGGAATATGGGCCTCAAGAAAGGCCATCTGTATTTTTCCATGTTCCGTGTCAAAGACTGACAACAATCTACTCTGTGAGCTGGAGGTATGCTTCTAGAATTGGTTATAGGTGCTATTTTTCAAAATATCATTTTTGAGCTTTATCTCCCTGTACCTATCAAAAAGACTCTGTTTGGACATTTTGTGATTCTAGCTTAGTTTCCTTATGACCTTGTGAAGATGAAGGTTCATTAGGAGATGTTGTGAATTTTCTAGTTGCAGGTGGTGAATCTGTGATGATGATGGTAGCTTGCTCTTCAATTTCTTTGTCCAATTCTACTCTAGGAGTTAACTTTTCTCTCTTCCTATAGCTGATCTTGAATTCTTTAGCTTCACTCCCAGTTGTCGATGATGATCCTTCCTCCCTCTGTCTTTTGCTTAATTTTTCCCGAGGAATGGGAGTCTGCAAACTAGAAGTAGAAACAAGTTGTTCTTCAGCTTCCTGTAAGGTATTTTCTATCCACTCCAGCTAATTGGCATACTACTCTATTTCTGGCCTTGAAGTATGAATGTAAGGAGTATTTTTGTTCTCTACTCTGAGCTTTGAAATGATGCCACAGGGGTCATAAGACCATGTAAATCTCATATTGAACTTCATTTCTTTAAGCATTCTATCTGCTTCTTCACCTATTGTCCTTGTGTTGCACACAAATGGGCCCACCTATGTCTTTATTCTAAACTGTGACTTCTTCTTGGCCACTACAAAGTGGATGTCATCTGAATTCAACATCTGTCTGATATACTCCAGGGAAAAAATCCTCATTGGGAGGTATTTGGGGAGTTTATAGGGTGCCAATTCACAACCATACACCCTGATTTATGTGTAATTTTGGTATAAATACCAATCCCCGATCTTTGCTTGGTCTGACATGCAAAATTATCTTGATTTCCTCACAGATCTTGGGTTGTACTGCATTGTTCAGAATGTTCATCACTAGATGAGAAAAATCTTCAATAAACTGTTTATAGGTGAATTCATGTTGTTCTCTCACGACCAATGAGGTCCAAAAGATTACTAGCTATTGATTTCCTGCATCATCAAGTTTCTGCAATGCAAAATTGAATTTTTCTACGTGATAATATAGGAACATATAAACCAAAATTGAGGTGTAATTGAACACCTATTCTGTAGGAAATTTTATGAACTTCTCATGAATACTATCAATCAAGAATTGACTTAAATTAAACACCAAGGAGGGCTTGCTGTCTGTGGAAAATATAGAGAGGAATCCTAAAATGGGCTCATCTATCCACTGATCAGAATAATAGCCTAAAATGTAGGAAATCATGGATAAAATTTGCTTGGCCTAATCAGGGAAGATGGAAGAAGGATATGGAGGATTCGTTTTGGGTAATTGGGAATTCTCTGGTAAGAAAATCTCAAAAATTGTGGCTCTGGTGGCAAAATCCAGCTTTTGATAAAGCTGGGTGAGGGCTTTTAGGGAGAAAGGAGCAACATTTTCCATAGCGGGGGCCAACATCATTTGGTCAATGGACTGGGCTGTAATTGTAAAGAGAATGTCACCTATAGGGGCAATGATGGCTCTTTGGGCAGGGACATAGCATGCTTGATATCTTCTGGTAAATTCTCGGACTTGGAATGTGAAGGGGAAAATATAATGTGGGAGGTTGGACTCCCAGAGCCCAATTTCATCAGGTTTGTCTGTGTTTATCCTCTAACCAACAATACAATTCCAAAAAATCATAGTCACACTAGGCTTTGTTAATCCTGTAATCCCTATCGGCCAAAGGGGTATGATCTAAATCTACAGAAGGAGGAATTAAAGGATTAATAGGCTTATCTTGAGTCTTAGTCTTTGGAGGCATGACTGTAAAAATAAGAGAACAAGAGAGATTTACAGAAGCACTTACCGGGGAAAGTATTTGAGTAATCAAACTATCAGATAAAAAAAATAGGGAACTGTCAGGTTTTTGTCATGATCTTGTCGTGGAATAGTTTTGAGAGTAATCGCAGAGAAAAACTATCAATAATAGAAAAAACAAGAGTGAAAAGGGGTGAGAATGACAGGCTCATAAGATTTTAAACGATGAGAATAGTCCCCTTAAGAATGGCGTGGGAACATTAATTTTTTGAATGGTTACTTGGGAGAAATCACATTTAATGGAGAAAGATCATTTTGGCTACGAAGGCATTTAATAGGCCAACGGTTATGCCATGTGGAGGGTGGAGAGTGGTGGAGGAAAAGTGGTGGAGCGTGGTAGAGTGGATGAGGGAAAGTGGTTTCTGGAGGGGGTAGCGAGCGGTTTATGGTTTCGGTGACGGGGGGTGCGAAATCACGAGGATGCGACACGTAGGGGATGGGGCCTGGCCAGTGAAACAACTTTTCGGACCCCCCTAGCGGTAAAGGCAGAATGGAGAGGGGGGGGCTGAAAACGGATGAGGTTCATTGATCATGTGCGGGATCAAATCCCAATGCTTTCAAATTGTCACACATTAACCATAAACAACAAAGAACTTTATCTGCTTGCGCATTTTGATTATTACTTTCCAGACCTAGGATAAAGGGAAAATGAAAACATATAAAATATTTTATCCACATAGCACGGATATTTGCATATTTAGCCTAAAATCAAACTTTGGATAAAAATGATATAGGCAAATATTAACAAATGATGTTATCTACCTACCCTTAGCTAAACTAGAATTTTTTATTTTTCACTCTAGGGTGCACTTAGACTAGCAAGCCCATTTTATTTTCTTTTATACATAACAAAAAACTACCTAACCTATCCCTTATTTCTTCTATCGATCTAGATTAAACAGTTGGATCAATGTCATTTTCTACCTAACTAATGATTTACCCAGATTAAACTGTTGGGTAAGTCTTTATTCTCTAACTTAATTTACAGAAATTTAAAGGAGTTTAATCATGATTACACTGTATGATCAAACTAAAAGCTAGTGATTGTGGCATTTTGAACAAGCTGCACACAACTTTTATTTTTCAGTAATGAAGAAAAACTATCTATGAGTAGTGGCATTTAGACTTGCAACACTTTCAGTATTATTCCTTTTTGACTTTTCTTTCTTTTGGTGGGGTTCAATCTTTTCTTCTTTTTCAATATTTTTGCTTTTTTTTTCTCTTTTTCTTATTTATACCCTCTTTTCATTTTTTTAATTCTTTTTATTTTATTTGGAAATCATTGGCAGATTGACAAGTATTTACAAAATAAGATTCTCGAGATATAATACTCAACTACCTTGAGATCCTATAAATTATAAGACTCTAACAGTGGCTCCAGCTGGGGATGGCACTATCCCTGTGAGGTGCCAAGAACATATGATTAGTAACCTTGAGTGTTCTATTTCAGCAATATCCATCTCTGGTTTCTTTGTTGCAATACTTATGGTAACACATCAATAGAAGCTTAGGGCCTTCTCAACAGGCTTCAACTTCTATTAATAGATCACCCACATCCAAACAATAAAGACAATGATATTTACAATGATAAATGTTAGAAAAACTTCTAATGCTCAAAGAAATAGTGTTTGAGCATCCTGCCATTGATAGGCCCACCAGGCAATTCTGTCCGATCTAAATTTCTGATAAAGAATGCATTATGCCCTCTAAAAGCATAAATGACATAATGTCCCATCCATAAATTGTCAAATTTTCCATGCTTCCTTTTCTCTTCTCTTTTAGAATCCCACTTGAAGACTTTATCACCCAAGGTGAAATCATATGGTTTTGTCCTTCTATCAAAAAATTTCTTGATATTTTCAAGAATGACCTGAGCCTTATTATAAAATTATTCCCTGGATTGCTACAACCGAATTGTCTGATCAATTCTCCTTTGAATATCATTTGGCTCAGCCTGCAATTCCTGAATTAACTTCATGACTGGAACTCCCAAAGAGGATGGAAAAACAACATCCATTCCATAAACCAATTGGTATGGTGACATGCCAATTGATTTCTTTGTGGTGAGCCTATCAGCCCAAAGTGCATTTATCAACTTGTTGTGCCATGACTTTTTGTTGTCTGCTAACAGCTTCTTAATAATATTTACTAGACTTTTATTTGAAGATTCAGCCAACCCATTACCCTGTGGGTAATAAGAAGTTGAATGTCCCAATGTGATATGGTATTTATTGCAGAAATCTATCATTTTCTTAGACCTAAAGGCTACAACATTGTCTGTAATAAGCTTGTTTGGACAGCCAAATCTAGACAGGATATTGGTTTCTAAGAATTTGATGATAACAACATTTGTGGCTAGTCTAGAAGGAGTGGCCTCAATCCATTTGGTGAAGTAGTCAGTAGCAGTAAGGATCCATTTATGTTGAGCAGAGGATGGAGGATGGATTTCTCTAATGAAATCCAATCCCCACTATTGGAAATGGCTTTCAATAGATATGGGCTTCAAAGGTAGAGGCAAAAGCTTTCTTTTTCCCTCAAAGATTTGACACTTGTGGCAAGAGGTTACCTTCTTATGAACATCTGGGAAAAGTGTAGGCTAGTAAAAACTAGCTCTAAGGATCTTATTGGCAATGGTTTTCCAATACAAATGGCCACCACAGTCACCCATATGGAATTCCTGCAATGTTCTTTATGCATCATCTCTCAATAGATGCTTTAGTAGAATACCACCAACATCTTTCCAATATAAAACATTTTCTATGACGCAAAATTTAACTGCTTTTAGCTTCAGAAATCTAGCGTTTGTTTTTGTTAGACAAAGAGGAGCATTTAAGACCAATTGGTTTGGTTGGGGTTCAAGGTCCCGGAGGGGCTTGTGCTTCCTAGTGCAAGGACCCAACAGGGGGCTCGACTGATAAGGATGCGTAAGCAGGCTCAACTGTTAAGGCCGCCATCACCTTTAGGTGCTCGACCATAAGGGAGAGGAGAGGAGAGGAATTCATGAATTGAAGATCCGACTGTCTAAAGTTATATTTTCTATAGCTTAAAGAGACCTGATGCTTAAGGAAAATAGGTAATACATAGATCGAAATTACTACAGATCAACTACAGGAAAGGACGGATGCCGACAGACCGATTGAAAGAAAGAACGGACAGCTCTACCGATTGAGACAGCTACCGGGCAGGAGAGCTAGATTGAATAAAAGATTTCCTGTACGTATTGGAATGGTATTCGCCTTTTCTTGCATCTGTTTCCAATGCCTAAAATCCTGCTGAAGCAATTGTTTTAAATCAAACATAAACAAGGTTTGCATACCAGGGTGAGGTCATGAAAGCCTCATCTAGTTGTGGAGTCACATGTTCCTCTTGATCATCCAATTCAGCTACAAAGTTGATATCTAGAGCATTAAAATTAGATTCAACCATCAATTTGGCTAATCCTTGTCCTTTCATAAGCTTGGTTGGCTTGATTTCAATATCATATTCCAGAATGATGGAAATCCATTTGCCTCTTTTTCCGTCTGGTCCATTCTGTGTCAAAATATCTTTAACTACAGCATTTGGTACATAAGAAATTATATGAGAATGAAGGATATATACTCTGAAATCTTTAATTTCTTTTATCAGTGCAAAAGCCTATTTCTCCATTATATTATACTTGAGTGCAACATCCTTCAAAGCCTTGCTAAAGAAATCAATGGACTATTCGTATCCATCATCATTTTTTTGCAAAAGGACAGCTGCAACAATATGTTCAGAATCAAAGGAAAAAATTATAAAATATTTAGTAAAATATGGACTAATAAGTATTGGAGCCTTTGTTAATGCTTGTTTAACCTGGTCGAATGATTGCCTAGCTTCAAGGTTCCACTTGATTTCAGAATCCCATTTTAGCATGTTTGTGATATTTCTGAGAAGTTCTGCAAGGTTAGGGATAAATCATCTCAGGAAGTTTATTCTACCAATAAATGATTGAAGTTCTTTAATATTTCTTCGATGATTTATTTTCAGAATATCTTCAATCCTTTTAGGACCAATTCTAATACCTTCCTTAGATATGATATGACCAAGAAGTTTTCCCTCTTCAAGGCCAAAACCCGTTTTCTTAGGATTTAGTCAAATCCCAAATATTCTACATTTTTCAAATACTCTTCTCAGGCGCATAAAATGTTCTTCATCCATTTTAGAATATACAGTTATGTCATCTAAATAGATCACAATAAATCTGCCAATTTCATCAGCAAAAGCAATATCCATCTCTCTTTGAAATGTGGCTCCAGCATTCATTAATCCAAAAGGCATCTTCACATACATGAAGGTACCCCAAGGAGTAGTAAAGGTTGTTTTGTCCTGATCCTCTGGATGAACTAAGACCTGATTATAACCTGAGAAACCATCTAATAAAGAAATCCTAGAAGATCCAACTACCTTTTGCAGAATATGATCCATTTTAGGTAAGGGATAGTTGTCCTTTAAGGAAACTTTGTTTAGGTTCCTAAAATCTATGCACAATCTGATTTCACCTATTTTCTTCCTAGTTGGCACAATATTTGAAACCCATTTAGAGTACCTAAGAGGAACTATGATTTTAGAATAATACATTATTTTGATTTCCTTCTCAATTAAAGGTATCAGAACCAAATTTATTCTGCGAAGTTTTTGTTTAAAGGGTTTATGATTTTCTTTAATTGGAATTTTGTGTTGTATGATTTCTGTATCATATGTTTTAAGATCTTCATAGCTCCAGGCAAAAACATCACTGAATTCCTTGGATAAAGTAATATAATTTATTTATTTATTTTTATTTATTTATTTAATTTAATTTAATTAATTAATTAATTAATTTTATTTTATTTTATTTTATTTTATTTTTTCAGCTGCTAGGATTGATTTAGATAGTTTTATGATTTTGGGGTCTTTTTCAGTACCTAAATTACAATCTTCAACTGTTGTTCCTGAGGGCTCAATATTAGGCTTTTTAGCCACATCATTGAAATCAAATAATTCTTCTAATGGAACTAGACCTCTAGGCAAAACATTATCTTTTAGCTGGAGTGTTTCAAATTCTTCTTTTTCAGGATCTATCTCAAGCAATTCTAGTTTATTTACAACTTTATCTATGGGTGTATTTACATCTAAATTTTCTACTTGCCTTTCTAGATTAGAGTGTACAACAATTTGAGTATCTACTTCAGATTCCAAATCAATACTATCATCTTGAAATTCATCTTTGGATTGCAGAAAACTTTCAATCTGTTTATCATTTCCAAACACCTGCCAATACCTCATGTTATCAGGTACAGTTGGTCGGTGTTTTACCTCTAGTACATATTCTTGATTAGGATAAGGCATTTTACAAGAGCTGGCTGAAAAATCTAAATTGTTTGGAATGATATTTTGTTTTCTAGGAATTGCAGAAAGGTCATATTCAAGAAAACTCTCTAGAAAGTCAAGCACAACATTTCTATATGCTCTCATCCTAGGATGTTTGGCTGAATATTATCCTTTAATTTGTTTGATAATTAATTTAGCATCCCCTTGAATGGAGATTCTTTTAGCACCTAACATTTTTAACAACTACAATCCTAAAATAAGGGCTTCATACTCTGTTATGTTATTGGTACATTGAAAATTAAGCCTGTATGAGTGACCCTCAACATGATTATTTCCTGTGTTCACTACCCAAATTCCTGCTCCAGAACCATCTTTGCTACAAGAGCCATCAAAACTCATGTTCCAAAGAGGTTCAGGAGGAGTATTCAGTTTTGTTATTTGTGATTGGGTTGGGTCTGTTTTAGAAATTTCAGTTTCAGCATTGATCACCTGAGCATTGATATCCCCATCATTGTAAAGAATGAAAGAATCCAAATCTGAGTGAACATAATAAAGAGGATAGTTGTGAGGTTTCTCTTGACTACTCACCATGAATTTCATCAAGGTTTCCCTATATAATCTTCTTTGCTGCCCAAAAACTGGTATGGTGGCAAAGGTCATATCCATTTGTAGGGTTCCTTGTAATTTTGCTCCCCATGAGCGTGACAACAACATGCCATACTTAGGGGGAATATCTGCAACCACTATATCCATTACAAGACTTTTGGCTGGGATTTGTCCTAAAGTAACACACAGGTCTTTGATGAGACCTAGACATCTTACTTTACTAGAATCAAAGGAGTATAAGTCTTTATAAGGTCTGGTAATGTCAAGTCCTAATTTCTCCATAACAGCTTTAGGCATTAAGTTGTGGGAAGCTCCTGAATCTAACATAGCATTATGGAGGATTTTATCAAGGATATTTAGGCTAAAATAGAATGGAGGAACACCCTCGGATGTGCTCTAGCCTTGAAAATTAGCGAAGAGGCTAAAGCACATGAGATCTCCAAGGCCCAGAAATGCTTTGGGAAGAATCTAACCAGTTTGGTAGATATTAAAATAATTAATATTTTTAATGGAGTCTTTAAGTCTAAACTTAGGAAAATAAAATATTAATGTGAATTAATATAAAACTAAGTTAGAATGGTCCAAAAGTCATAGATCAAGCCAGATCTAATCTCAGTCGTTGATTAGAGACTTAATCTTGGTCGTTGAATTGTCAACGAGAAAACTATAAGAGGAGGCTTGAGGGTCACTTGCAGAACACACTGAGTTGATCAAGAATTTGATTTTCTGGGGTAGGGCTTGCTGAGGAAATCGAAGGAGTGTTCAAAGTTGTAGCTGAGGGGAAGTGAATGCAGTAGCATAGAGGCAGAGATAGTACCAGGAGCATCAGCGCAGAAGTCGGAAGAGGGTTGACGCAGAGCTAGCTAGAGGCCACGCAAAAGTAGCCAAAGGCCACGCAGAGGTAGCCAAGAGTTGCACATAGCCTGAGGAGGCCAGCATGGGAGATTTAGAGGCTCTAGAGGCTGACACAGAGCCTAGAACGGCTAACACTAGGCTAGAGAGGCTGACGCAAACCCTAGAGGTTGATGCTGGGAGATTTCGTGGGGCAGATTGGGGTTGATATATGTCTTCGATTGAGAGGTACTACTGCTGAGTGAATTCTCTATTGGGTGAGCCATTTCTGGCACCCAAATTGTATTCTGAAACTGCTCAATAATAAAACCCTTAGATAGATGCACTGGTTTTCCTGCATTGGGTTTTTCCGGGGACATTAGTCCAAAAATAATGGTGTCACTTGTTTGCTTGTTTTTCCTTCAGTTGATGATCTGTATGTGTTGAGACTCTACTTGTATTTATTTCAGTATTTACCTGGTAAATAACTTGTTCATTAACAAAACAATTCGGAAGAAATAAATCTGAAAGTACAAGAAGGATTTCTAACAATTAGACTTAGAAATTCCAACATGGTATCAGAGGATGGTTGAAGATCACAAGATAACTAAGGGCATCAACCGAGTAGAGAAAGCAACAACAAAACAGTTGTCCCGAGTGACATACGTTTTTCCTAGTGGAAAACAGCAAGGAAGGGGTGACGCAGTGCCTGTGTCATTAATTCGAGCTAGGAGGAGGATCAACGCAGTGGCAGAGAGGAGTAGACTGACCTAAGTAGTGCCCGGTCATCTTTCTCAGTCATGAAGGATTGACGCTCGTGGCCAGGAGGTGTGGATTTTGCTAGAGTTGGGATTGCGTGGAGCTTAGAGGCTCTAACCTTCAGTTTGCTAGGGCATAGGAGGTTGTGGGTAAGTTGTGGAGTGAAGCTGGTGGGGTATTGTGGTCAGAACAATACCTAACAGGGAAAGACCAAGGAGGAGGGAGTTGCTACCAAAGATTTCTAGCCAAGAAATCCAGATCACTAGTGCAGCTGCACTAACGATCAGAGTGGGGGCATCTCGACATTGACAGAGGGGTTTCCAGGAGGGAAATCGAGGCTCAAAGGGATTCACACCAAGAACATCTAGGAGGGAAGTAGAGAGACTCAGAAGAGTCAAAAGAGGAGCAGAAAATGACAGTGAATGGAGTAAGAGATCAAGACGAACTGGACGGATCCTCAAACTTCGTAGTCTGGAAGGCCAGGATCTTGTCCATTCTAGATAGGAATCGTCTCAAGCACTTTGCCTTGAACACAATATCGATCCCAGTTGACTCGACTAAGAATGAAAAGTATGAGGAGGCAATGGCGAGGGCCAAGAGCATCATCCTTGACAGGGTCAAGGACCATGTAGTACCACATATTGTCGAAAAGGACATGGAAAATGTGATGTGGGAGGCCCTAACAAAAGTGTATCAGCATACTTCCATGCAGAGAAAGATGCAACTAGAAAATCAGTTGCGGTCATACCAGATGCAGAAGGGAGAATAGATAGACACCTTCCTCGGTCAATTGAAGGAGATCTGGGATCAGCTGACTTCCATAAGGGCCACGTCGAATGAGGAGATGTTGGTGAGGACCGCATTGAATGCAGTCCCAGAGGATTGGGAGGTATTTGTCTAAAGCATACTGGGCAGGTCGACCCTTCCAAATTGGGAGGAACTGTGGGTGGCTCTTTGTCAAGAAGAGATCAGAAGGCTAACTAAGGTGGGAAGCAGTGGCAAGGGGTCCAGAATCAAGAAGGAGTAAGAGGAGGATGCTGCCCTAACATCTGAGGGAAAGTAGGAGAAATGGAAGAAGAAGGACCTCTCCAAGGTCAAATGCTTCCACTATGGGGAACCGAGTCACTGTGCAAGCCAGTGTCTGAGGAAGAAGAGCAAGAGAGAGGCTTCTAGGACCAAGCTTGCGCTAGCAAGGGCGAAGATAGAAGTGGAGACAGATGATGACAGTGCCATGAGTGCTCATGTGCCACTTGAGAGGAAGTGGGGAGACATCGAGCTGTAGTCAGACAGACTATAGGGGATGAGGGGCAGGATCCTAAGAGGTACCTAACCTCTTGAATTATACCTTGCTACAGGAGTCCCTAAGAGGAGTAGCAGGACCGACAGATGTTGGTAGAGACAGATGCAGATGGAGTGATAGAGGGAGCTACAGTGCAGGAGTCCCAGGACAACGTGAGGCAGCAGTGCAAGATGCACATAGTTTTTGCAACATCAAAGAGGTCAGAGAGGGAGCACTTGTCAGTGACAGAGGGAGCTTCAACATCGGGAGTGTTTCTAGCCTAACAAAGATGTCAGAGTTGGGAGATTAGTTACTTACTTCTCAGTAACTGAGTTGCAGTGCAGCAGTTAGCAGTGGTAGTGCTATGGGCAACACGATGCAACATGATGAGAGGGGATGCAATGCAGATGTAGCAGTGGTAGTGGAAGGGCCATGGGTGGCAGTACATGATGCAGCAGTGCAAAGGATGTTGGGAAGCAGGCCTAACATTAGCACATGGACTGATGTCGAATAATGAAGGTGATACTTAGTGAGGAGTATTACTAGAGCACAATCCTCGCTAAGAGGGAGTGTTGATTTGGGGTAGCATCGGATGTGATCTAGCCTTGAAAATTGGTGGAGAGGCTACAACACATGAGATATCCAAGACCCAGAAATGGCTTTGGAAGAATATAACCCGTTTGGGAGATATTAAAATAATTAATATTTTTAATGGAGTCCCTAAGTCTAAACTTAAGGAAAATAAAATATTAATATGAATTAATATAAAAATGAGTTAGAATGGTCCAAAAGTCATAGATCAAGCCAGATCTAATCTTAGCCATTGATTAGGGACTTAATCTCATCCGTTTAATTGTCAACAAGAAAAGTGTAAGAGGAGGCTTGAGGGTCACTTGGAGAACACATCGAGTTGATCAAGAATTCGATTGGGGTAGGGCTTGTTGAGGAAATCAAAGGAGTGATCAGAGTTGCAGCTAAGGGGAAGTGAATGCAATAGGAGAGATGCAGAGATAGTACTGGGAGCATCAGCGTAGAAGCCACGAGAGGGTTGATGCAGAGCCAACTAGAGGCCACGCATAAGCAGCCAAAGGCCATGCGGAGGCAGCTAGGAGCTGCACAGAGCCTGAGGAGGGCCAGTGTGGGAGACAATGAAGCTCTAGAGGCTGACGCAAAGCCCAGAGAGGTTGACGTTATGCCAAAGAGGCTGACGTTGGGCCAGAGAGACTAACGCAGACCCTAGAGGTTGACGAAAGGAGATTTTGTGGGGCAGATTGGGGCTGATATCTATGTCCGACTGAGAGGTACTACTACCGAGGGCATTCTTTGTTGGGTGAGCCATTTCTGGCACCTAGATTGTATTCTAAAACTGCTTAATAATAAAACCCTTAGATAGTTGCACCGATTTTCCCGCATTGGGTTTTTTCGGGGACATTAGTCCAAAAAACATGTGTCACTTGTGTGCTTGTTTTTCCTTCAGTTGATGATTTGTATGTGTTGAGACTGTACTTGTATTTATTTTCAGTATTTACATGGTAAATAACTTGTTAATTAACAGAACAAGTAGGAAGAAATAAATCAAAAAGTACAGGAAGGATTTCTAACAGTTAGACTTAGAAATTCCAACACACCCCCTTCCTATGGTTTGCCCTCAACTTCCGGACCAAATAAGAGTTCAGGCTGGTCATCATTCAAATTTACAAAGTCATTGTTTACCCTTATGTTTAAAGCTTTCATTACTTGGGCTCTGTACATGTTTTTACTCATTAACTTTGTGAGAGGAATAGGGATTTTTAATTTCGCTAGTTCATTCTCAATGTTGAACGACGTTTGAATCTTAATCAAGTTGGGAAGTTCAGATTGGTCTATGATTTGTTTTGTCATTGGCTCTCTTTGTTGACTGGTGGTTGGGATATCTATTTGAGTAGTTTTAGAAACACTGTCAACTATCTTCTTGATGGGGATTTCTACCTTTTTCTTACTAGAATTATCCATAGTTTTGTTCGGAAGACTATATGTGGTTATCCTAGGTTCAATTTCAGATGACGTTTTAGGAGGATTATCTAAGTTTTTGGGGTTGAGAGTGTCTGGATTCTTTTTTCTCCTAAGGTTATACTGCCTATAGACTTACATTATGGCATTTTCAAACCCTTGTTTGTATTCATCTGATTCTGCAAAATCTAATTCAGTTTGGGCTAGGAGAAAAAGTTATTTCTTCTCTTGAGTGAGGAAAACCGTTTCATCATCGTTTATCCCCATCAAATTTATTTGATTATCATCCAAATCTTCAACAATATTCCCCTCATCATCTATGTAATTTTCCTGAAAAGGAGGCCAAGCCTCTTGGTCTAGACCCTTTTGTTCTCTTTGTTTAATTTGGGGAACATTCCTTCTAAAGTTTTGGTTTCTATTTTAAGGATCATTTTGGTTCTCTCTTAATTGATTTTGGTCATTTAGGTTTACTCTTTGCATCATTTGATTCACTAATCTCACTAGGTTATCAATTTTATGATTAACAACATAAGTAGAAGGTTCTTCTTTTATCGTAACTCTGTGTTCAGATTCCAGTTTGGCCTTCTTGGCTAGGATGTTCACTTCAACTTTAATAGCATTTTCTTTCATTTCTTCCAAAGTTGTCGGGTCTCTTTCTCTAAGTTGATATTCCATGTCTACATCAAAACCATCAGGAAAATCAATTAAAGCTAGGATAGGGAGTGTTTGATGTCTTGTGGAATGGCATTGTAAACTGTTCACAATATTCTTCAACACTTTCATTTGGTTTTATTTTCAGTCTTTTATATTCATTTAGGAGTTGAAGTGGATTTTTCTTGATCTCCCATCTAGCTAAAAAAGTTTGATGGAAAACATCAAGGTTGGCTATACTTCCTAGAGGTAAAATCATAAACCATTTCTTGACATCACCTCCTAAAATCTGAGCAAACAATCTCATTTTAACATTGACTTCATCTCCTTCTCGAAGGTCAAACACATCATTCATCCTATCCACATGCTGCTGAGTAGTATAAGCACCATTGTTATCAAAGGTAACACTTTTAGATTGGTAATCTCTAGGCATAGAATTTAACTGGCCTGGTAACACCAAAGGTGCATACCTACCTGCCATAACTGCTCTAGAAGATTGACTGGAATATGGACTTGATGTAGGTGTATTTGTGATAACTACAGGTATAAGGAATAAACATTTGAGATATCACAGGTGAGGAAGTCGAAAATATGGAATAAGTAGGACTAGGAGGTTGTATATGAACTGACTAGGAATATTGGGAAGACAAAGAGGCTGCTGCAACTTTTAAAGCAGAAAATTCAACAGATTGTTGAATATAAGCTTCTTCAATACCTTGGTCCAAAACTGAAACTAGACCTTGTAATTTGTCAAATTGCTATAGAGATTCAAAATCTGGATCTGTTTCAAGAAGCTGGGTTTGGGGTATGTATGGTTGTAGTAGGGCTTTATCAATGACAGTCTGATCTACAAAAGCCTCAGATTTTGATCTAAACAAACTATGTTGGAAAGGAAAATCAAACTCTATATCCTGAATAGTTTCAAATTTCTCTAGAAGAGAATTAGACCTTGACAAAGGAATATTCTCAGGAAGAGAATTGAATCTAGACAATGGACTATTACTACCTTGACTCTCTGTAAAACTTTTCTTTCTCACCAATTTCTCTGGATTATCTACGAATTTAGCAGGGTTGGGATCAGGGTGAGCTCTAGTGAAAATTCTTTTGGGAGCCAGGTCTATTAAAAATCATCACACAAATAAAAATCAAATCAATGACACACTGGAATATTTACAAAATAACAACCTCAGATCATGTATTTCATAATGATATAACAATTTGTTTATTGAAATACTTGTTTGAAAACTAAGGAATAATAATGTTTTAGATTAAAAAGTATTCTTCCCTAGTATGGTCACCACTATGTTGTCATTCTGTATTTTTTAGGTTGAGGGAGTAAACACATAGGACAACATCAAAACCACTTTGGAAGCTGGGATCTAGCCCTGCCAGCTTCAGAGAGGGATCTCTCTATTTAATTTAGCTTTGTTTTAGTGTAAATTTTAGGCTAGTTATGATTGTACTTGTTTGTTTTGTTTGAAAGGTTTGGTTGATTTGAGTGTTATAATTCCATTGGGCTATGGATTCTATAAATTAAATTGGAGTTTTGCATCAATTTTAGAGGAGTTCTCATAGGGCAAGCTAGGTTGCACTAACTGGATCTTTTCAGAAATTAAATGAATTGTGGAATAGCAGAAGTGTAAGGTTCAATAGAAACCAAGGAGAAATTAAGAATTCCTTGATCTGACTTTAGTGGAAAACATTAAAATTATCAACAGCCAAAATAGGGTGCTCTCAGTAACAAATCCTATTTATCACAGTTTCTGTTGATTAATTCAGAAATTTAGAATAACAGAGAAAGGAAAAACAATGTTTAAACAAATAAACAGAAGAGACACATCACCATTTAGTACACCACATGAATCTTGTGAAAGGTCCTTGTATTATTGATGCTCCAGTACTTGGAAAAATACAATATGCAGAAGGAAATTACATTCGGAAATCAACCCGTAATACTTCTGAAGATGAATTATTTATAATGAAAATTACAAAAAATCCTTTACAAAATTGTTGTCTAACCGATAGTGTATTATTAGCCTAATTACAAACAATATGATCTAATTCGGGTAGATAGATAGACCACGTAGGCAACTGAAAGGAAAGGTGGCCCTGTTTGGATGGTTTCGGTTGCTGAGTCAACCCGAAACAGTGTTGCGATGCTGAACTGACCTTCGTGCTGGCTGTTGCGCTGGCAACTTGTTTTACTCCTCCTAAATTGTACTTTAATATAGTAAATCAACCAATTCTTCCCATGTCTTTTCATCTCGTACTGTGAATTTTATAACCCTGTGGTAAATCTCATCTAGCTCTGTGTATTTGGAAAAAGTTGGCTTGACAGTAAAAATGTGTTTTACCTCATTCTGTACATGGGAATCATTTGACATGGTTTCCAAAAAGGCCTTTGTTGTCATACTGCCCTTAATCCCAGTTACCTTAATGCAGATTTTAGCTACTTATTTCATCTTCAGGATGTAGTCGTCCTGAGTGATCAATTTTTCATTTATAACATAAATGTTGGGCAGTCCCTTCTCGATCAAAGCTTCAATTCTATTGGTAAACTTGTTTACTTGCACCTCCAAGGCTTCACACCTTTCTTCCAACTGATCAATGAGATTTCTCTTTGTCAAGACCTTCTTGACTTCTAGAATGGTGGTAGTTCTGTCATTGATCCCCACTTCTTCAAGCTCATACTTGGAATTTGAGTTTAATAACTTGATTATGTTAGAGGCTTATGTGGGCGTCTCTCCCAGTTTCACTCTTCCCCGTACAACTGTTTCTGTAGCCTTTTATATCATCTCTTTCTTCTCAAATATGATTTGGATAGAAGGCCAAATTTCATTCATGGAGTCCAGTATATTCATCTAGATGGTCTCCTTGGCTTGGGCCAAGTTCTGACCAATCAAAGTGTCTCTCTCTCCCTGCTACAACTTCTCCAACAGTATTTTGGATTTTTGCATTTCAGTAACCCAAGATGCTTCTGCTTTGGCCTTTTTCACTTCTAGAGCTTTGAGTTGTCCCTGCAAAGTATCAATCTCCTTTGACTAGAGTGACATGTTATGTAGTGTTTGTGTTACCTATTCAACACTTGCAGTCTGAGTGGAAAAAGTGGCTGCAGTGGTTGCCCCTGTTGATGGAAGTTGAGAAATAGGTATGGCATCCAGGGGGACAATGGCCATCTTCAAATTGTCTTCCTTATCCTTTATCAATTTCTCCATCTATGCCTCCATCTACCTAATCTGTATATTTTGTTCTATGATCAATTTCATCATATCTGCTTTCTGTGCTTCACCTTCTTCAATATCCTTGGTCATTGGATCCTTTGTGGCTGGCAGCTTGAGCTATTTTCTTAAGGCTGCAATGTCCAGGTTCTTCTTTTTAATAATCTCCTCAGCAACATTGACATCTTTAGGGTCATACCCTATCTTAATCACCAAGTCTTCCAAAGACTTGATCCTGTTATCTTTGGCTAAGGAGGAGACTTTCTCCATTTTCAATTATGACTGGACATTTTCAAAAGAAACCTGCAATTTAGAAAGTGACATAGCAGTGTTAGTCAAAGTGGAGGATATCATTTCACCAGTTTGATTTTGCATCTCCATTTGGTTGATGGGATGTATGTCTTTTGTGCTAAATTAAAAAGTGGTGCTCTTGTAGTCTGCTGCTGATTTTGGTTGTGGAATCCAGACCTCAATAAAGGCCATTTGCATTTTTCCATGTTCTTTGTCAAAATAACACCTATAACACCTATAACCAAGTGTTGAATAGGTAACACCTATAACCAAGTGTTGAATAGGTAACACAAACACTATAACCAAGTGTTGAATAGGTAACACCTATAACCAAGTGTTGAATAGGTAACACCTATAACCAAGTGTTGAATAGGTAACACAAACACTTGGTTATAGGTGTTATTCAACACTTGGTTATAGTGTTTGTGTTCTCGGTCTTTGCTTGGCCTGACAAATGCAAAATTCTCTTGATTTCCTCACTGATCCTGGGTTGTACTGCACTGTTCAGAATGTTCATGACTGGATGAACAAAATCTTCAATAAATTTCTTATAGGTGAATTCATGTTGTTCTCTCATGACCAATGAGGTCCAAAATATTACTGGTTGTTGATTTCCTGCATCATTAAGTTTCTACAATGCAAAATTGAATTTTTTTGCCTGATAATAGAGGAACATATAAACCAAAATTGAGGTGTAATTGAACAACTGTTTTGTAGGAAATTTTACAAAATTCTCATGAATACTATCAACCAAGAATTGATTGAAATTAAACACCAAGGAGGGCTTGCTGTCTGTGGAAAATATAGAGAGGAATCCTAAAATGGGCTCATCTACCCACTGATCAGAATAATAGCCTAAAATGTAAGAAATCATGGATATAATTTTCTTGGCCTGATCAGGGAAGATGGAAGAAGGATATGGAGGATTCTTTTTGGGTAATTGGGCATTCTCTGGCAAGAAAATCTCAAAAATTCTGGCTCTGGTGGCAAAATCCAGCTTTTGATAAAGTTGGGTGAGGGCTTCTAGGGAGAAAGGAGCAGCATTTTCCACAGTGGGGGCCAGCATCATTTGTTCAATGGACTGGGCTATAATTGTGAAGAGAATGCCACCTGTAGGGGCAATGACGGCTCTTTGGGCATGGACATGGCATGCTTGACATCTTTTGGTAAATTTTGGGGCTTGGAATGTCAAGGAGGAAATATAATGGGGGAGGTTGGACTCCCAGAGCCCAATTTCATTGGTTTTTTCTGTGTGTTTATCCTCTAAACAACAATACAATTCCAGAAAATCAGTCACATTGGTCTTCGTTAATCCTATAATACCTATCAGCCAAAGGGTGTCATGTAAACCTATAGAAGGGGGAATTAAAGGATTAATAGGATTATCTTGAGTCTTAGTCTTTGGAGGCATGACTGTAAGAATAAGATAACATGAGAGATTTACAAAAGTGCTTACCAGGGAAAGTATTTGAGTAATCAAACTATCAGATAAAAAAATTAGGGAATTGTCAGGTTTCTGTCGCGATCTGGTCGCAAAATAGTTTTGAGAGCAATTGGTGTTGCCAATAACATAAAAAATAGGAGTGAAAAGAGGTGAGAATGACAGGATCAGAAGCTTTTAAACATTGATAATAGTCTCATTAATAATGTCACGGGATTGTTAGTTTTTTGAACCGTTATTTGGGAGAAATCACATTTAATTTAGAACGATCATTTTGGCTGGGAAGGAATTTAATAGGCCAATGGTTATGCCATGTGGTGGGTGGAGAGTGGTGGAGGAAACGTGGTGGGGCGTGGTAGAGCGGATGAGGGAAAGTGGTTTCCAGAGGGGGTAGCGAGCGGTTTATGGTTTTGGTGAGTGGGGGGTGTGAAATCACGAGGATGCGACACGTAAGGGATGGGGCCTAGCCAATGAAACAACTTTTCGGACCCCCCCCTTTGGCTGTAAAGGCAGAATGGAGAAGGGGGGCCGAAAATGGATGAGGTCCATTGATCATGTGCGGGATCAAATCCCAATGCTTTCAAACTGTCGCACATTAACCATAAACGACAAAGAACTTTGTCCGCTTGCGCCTTTTGATTATTGCTTCCCGACTTAGGATAAAGGGAAAATGAAAACATATAAAGTACTTTATCCACGTAGCGCACATATTTGCCTCTTTAGCCTAAGATCAAACTTTGGATAAAAATGATATAGGCAAATATTAACAAATGATGTTATCTACCTACCCTTAGCTAAACTAGCATTTTTTATTTTTCACTCTAGGGTGCACTTAGACTAGCAAACCCATTTTATTTTCTTTTATATAGAACAAAAAACTACCTAACCTATCACTTATTTCTTCTATCAATCCAGATTAAACACTTGGATCAGGGTCATTTTCTACCCAACTAATGATTTATTCAGATTAAACTATTGGGTAAGCCTTTATTCTCTAACCTAATTTACATAAATTTAAAGGAGGTTAATCATGATTACATTGTATGATCAAACTAAAAGCTAGTGATTGTGGCATTTTGAACAAGCTGCACACAACTTTTATTTTTCAGTAATGAAGCAAAACTATCTATGAGTAGTGGCATTTAGACTTGCAACACTTTCAGTATTATTCCTTTTTGACTTTTCTTTCTTTTGGTGGGGTTCAATATTTTCTTCTTTTTCAATATTTTTGTTTTTTTTCTCTTTTTATTATTTATACTCTCTTTCCATTTTTTTTTATTCTTTTTCTTTTATTTGGAAATCATTGATAGATTGACAAGTATTTACAAAATAAGATTCTTGAGATATAATACTCAATTATCTTGAGATCCTATAAATTATAGGACCCTAACTAGTTTAATCGATTCCTTGTAGTTCCATAACAAATCATGTGTAAGACACATGAGACTGGAAACCAAATCAAATGTATATTAATCAATCTCGATCAATGATGTACAATGTGTACATATTAATACATACAAGAAATAGTGGAATTAGTTCCCGGGAGTTCTTGGACTCCAATAACTACCCAAATTGAACCAAGGTTAATCCCGAGGATTAGCTATCCAACAACCCCCCCTTATTCTGAAAGGATGCACCAAAGTCCAAGAAGGAGAGCTCAAAATGCATAAATGAATTTCAAAGTGTCAACCAACACCAACTATGGAACCTTCATATCAGTTCTCAAAACAATAAAAAATGTGGTTTTAAAGTGAGCACAAACTCCGGAACTATCACAACAGTTCCTCAAACAATTCCAAACATGGAAGTGATCAATCAACTCAAGTCTAACTCAGATTCGCTTGACATCTCGAACTTGAACCTATAGCAGACCATCAACCATTCCTCCCTTGTCAGATACAAGGTGAGAAGTACTCTTCATCACTGCAAGGTTGGTCATCACTTTGGAACATATTCTTCGGTATGACTTGTAAATCTTCTTGGTTGTTTTCATCCAATCCCAAGAAGAAATCCATCAAAAATTTATCCGCTCTCTTGCAGTACTCTTCTTTCTAGAACATCTATTTGTATAATAATTTCGTTTTCCACAATGTTCACACGGGTGAAGATCAAAACACCGATATTTCACATGTCCAACTCTGTTACATTTTTGCCATCTATCCACTTGTTCTGGAACAACACCGTCTAGAAATCCAACACTTCGGAATTGTATCAGTTTACCAAAATATGGAATGTGAAAATATACATCCAGAATATCTTTCTTGTAACCCAAACCAGTTTTGTGTTTATTGTATGTAATCTCTTCCCAAGGCCTTATAAAATTTTTGGTTACGACAGGCTTCACACCTGTATGCAAATGACTCTCGCATACACTTGTTTGAACATGAGCTTCCGCTGCAACCAAATTTCCTCTTGGAATCACTTCATTACTCTGATCATTCTCTGATTGATGATCAAGCTCAAACAAATTGTTATTCTGAACAAGAACATGTTCATAATTATTCATTTGCAGTTCTTCTCATTGAAACTGGGATTCGAGTTGTAAAAACTTGATCATCTCTTGTGCATTTTTCAAACAGATTTGAATTTCAGAGAGGTTTTCCTTATTGATTTGGACAATGTCATTAACAGTAGACATCATTAAAGTTTTTAATAAATTTAACAAATCATTGATTCTCACCATTTTCTCCTCCAACTCACTTATCAGAAAACAATCAATTTTGAAAAGGTTTTCAGCTACCACCGAGAATGCACCCAATACAAATGAATTTACAATGATTTAACCAAGTGTCGGGTTCAACTGAAAATGCACTTGTTTACAACATTGATGATGCACTTTTAAACTTTGAAACCACCATACTTTTAACTTCAAATCTTCAATTCAGACTTTGATTTTTTGAATTCAAATTTAACAATTTTAGACGTAAAAAGCCAAACAAATTCTTCCAAAAAAATTTGAACTTGTGACCTTGTTATCTTTAAGATACCAAATGAGTTCTTCTAACCATAATGCCTTCCCTACAACTTCAATTTTATCTTGCATGCCAAATTCTCTAATTCTCTTGTCATAAATAATCAAACCATTTATAGACTCACAAAAACACATTCACCATAATAACCCTTATGCTTTCCCATTTTCAACTTTTTCAATTTTATTTGGATTTACCTTTTTTCTCTTCGTGGTGAACCATAATCATCAAAACTGCAGGACGACTTCTGAAAATCAATACTGCAATTTTTGCTTAGCAGCTCTCCTTCGATCATAAATATGGTTGACTTTAACGGACTAATTAAAATTCGAGCAGACAGGTCTTACTTTTCTGCAGATCCTCCTTTGTCATATGTGGGTGGGATCAACGCAAGTCAATCAACAATGGAAAACTTGAATTCTACGTTGATGACTCTATTTAGATCTTTGGTGACTCACAATATTTCCTTTGCAATGTGCAGAGAGGCCAGGTTGACCACAACCGCATCAAAAGAGTGAAGATGGCTTCATAACAATGGATTGACTACGCTTTGCAAACAAATACTTAGTCGGGACAAGTCGCTCTTTGCGTCCACAACATCAAACAACGTCTTCGAAATGCTTCAAAATGCTCGGAGAACAAAGTACAATGGACTACGTTAACAGTGAGAGTGTGCAATATAAAGAATTTCACTGTTTTTAAATTCAAACAAATACCACTGTACAGAATTTCAGCCTTAACAATGAGAGTGTAGCATATAACAATATTAGTTCCACTCCTCCTCAGCAACATGGCATTCTAATCACGCGTCCTCCTCTCTATGAGAAGGAAAACCCTCAAACTTCTTCATGTTGACCACTCAATTTCTTCTCCGCTCGATGGATTGGTTGGGCGATTCATAATCATTACAACGCTAACAACAACGAACTCTTATTTATGACTGCAATTCACAGACCTGTTGCTCTTATCTCTTATCTCTTATCTTTTAGGAGGGAAATCCACCAGAAATACCGACTTCAAACAACGCCTCCTTTGGTGTTGCAGGGTCTAATGAAATGTGTAAAGGATTTCAAAAAAACAATAGCCACGACTTTCACGCAACACCAAACACATTATCAGAATACAATCTTCATATTTCGAACCAGCTGGAATGTCTTGGGAATTTTCAAGAAAACATAAATAGCCAGCACACAAGGGACCGATTTGGACAATGAACATGCGCATGCTTAATTACACTTCAGAAACTCATATCCATATTCAAAATTCAATCATCACGTAGGCAATCTTTTGAGAAAAGAATTGCACAAACAAGACGACTCAATTTTCTCCTTCCTGTTGGTCGTGTACATTGACAGTGTCTTCAAACAGACAAGTAAGTCATTTCCTCTCTTGCTATATCGAGCAACATCAATACACATGCAAAAGATACAAACTGGCGTACCTTTTGTATATAAGTTTGAAAACTCTCCATTCAATGAAATTGCAAAGATGCGCAGTCGAAATTAGCACAAGAATTTTTCAATAATAATAGAAGAATCCGACTTCTGCTTGTTCCTTGGTTTCAACACCAATCCAACACTACCAAACACACCTTCAAACAATGCTTTAATCAACAGTCAACAGTTTCTTCAATCAACTCAGTTCTAATGGCAATCCAACTCGAACTCACAACAACAAGCATTGCGTGAGAGCTAGGCACTGTGTGAGGCAAAGACTATCTGCAAGAAGGCGCACGCCTAGCCTCTTTGTAAAAATAACTCTATTGGTTTATGACTCAATTCAACCGGATGTCTCTTCAAGCCGCGAATTGAAGGGGTCCACAGGCAGAAAAATGCATCGATGCTACTTCGACATGTGTATCAGACGTTCTGGAGTCTGCACCTCTAACTTGCAATCAATTCTTTACTTCAACTGGAATTTTCTCCAAAACAGATTTTGAAATTTGCACCATTCAATCCTCCAATCTATTGTGTTAAAGCTTCAGTGAAGTGAAAAACTACTTTGCTCATCATTCCATGGGGGCATAATCTCACAGAGCCTCAACGCACCCATGCAATCTACTCACATTCTTGCAATGGAAACGTGCTCAAGAAGGCGGCATTCTCCTCGTGGATTGAGACATGGTCGACCTGAAGTAATAACTGTGCAACCCTTATATCGACCACTCCTCACCACATGGAGATTTCGGATAAAGAAGAAATCATATTCACAAGCTCAGGCCAAAAAAACTAATGGCTCAATTCAATCAACAGAGTGAAACAACCCGCTCTAATACCATTGTAAGACACACGAGACTAGAACCAAATTAAATGTACATTAATCAATCTCAATCAATGATGTACAATGTGAACATATTAATATATACATGAAACAATTGAATTAGTTCCCGGGAGTTCTTGGATTCCAATAACTACCCAAACTGACCCAAGGTTAACCTCGAGGATTAGCTATCTAACATCATGTTTGTACGCCATTCAACGCTGACACAAGGAACTAATGTGGGAGTGCAGAGCTTCTTAAGATGCATTTTTTTTTCCAAATTTTGTACTAAAAAAGAAGTTTGTATTTTGAGAGATTTGATCCCTCTCGATATATCCAAAATCAAAATAAATCCATAATAATATTATTTTTAAACCAACATAATATTAGATGTTTGAGAATCCCCAATTTTTTATCATACAATTCCTAATATCTTTCAATATGGTTTAGGTATAGATATTCCATAAGACTTTTATTCATAGGCTTGTAGAGTGAGGCAATCCATTGGCTTTTATCCCTAGAACATTGCCTAGTTCTAGTTTAGATACCTTGGAAATATTTGTAAGATGACATAAATGGTTCAATGATTTTCATCAATTCTAAAATTCACTCAAGGACTCAAGAAGATTTTTGGCAATTTACAAAATAGCCAAGCTAATCAGAGCTTACAACATTTGTGTGATATTTCAAAAATCCTTGAGAGTGAAAAATATTTAAAAACAAAGAAAAAAAAAAAAAGAGAGACTTGACCATAAAGAAATGCCTAACAATATTTTTGGGGTAGAGTTTTCATATTGGAATGAGGAAAAACAAGAGTCATCTCAACAAAGTATTAGAGTATCATAATTACACTTTTCCAAGTCCAATACAAAACTTAACTTTGACAATCTAAGCTACAATGAAGTGAGTCACCTAATGAGTTAATCCTCCGAGCAATGGAAGTAGGGGGTAATATTAAAAAGAGAGACTCAACCATAATGCACGTAGAATTGGTTCAAGAACAAAACTAGGACATATTTTTCAATATATCAAGACATCACATTTAAGGTAATAGGGTTGCAAACATTTATTTAAGACAATATTTTATCAATGGAAGGCCTCCCAAAAATAAACACTAAGGTAAGTTGTAACTCAAAGAAAGTTTGTAATGTATTTGGTAAATATTATGGCTTTTCCCCATTTCTAATCTCACCGTGAAGCTTGAGGCACATGGTATCAAAACTTGAGTACTAGGTTCTCTTGAAGGAGCCCTTAGAATGCATTTTAGAATGGACTAATTTGTGTTTACTAAATGAACTTTTTCTTTAGATTTGGCCATGGAAGCTAGTCCATTGCTAAGATGTCAAATATATTCTTAGTTGATTGAAGGCCCCACCTAGAAAACTTAAAGGATGAGAACCAATGAGATTCAACAAGGAGATTTCCTTTAAACTTCACTAGAATGGACTACCATAGTCAACTCTCATTTAAAGATAATGCAATTTAGGGAGACAAATTTCTAAGACATATAAACAAGGCTTAATAATGTCCCATGTCGTCCACATGCTTTGAATTACACAATTACCAACAACCTTAACATAAGCATAAGTAATGATAGGGGTTTGTAAAGAGAGTCCATTGCATGCTTGATTTTACAGAGGGAGACCTTGATTGATTGAATGCATGAGAAGGGCTTGCTAAGTCTCGTTTCCTTAGATAACCTAAACCACCCATTTGGTACAGAAAGCCTTGGCATAAAGGTGGGGCTCAATAATGCAAAGGCCTCTAAATTCATAATGGGTGCAATAGAGCTCTTGATTGATTCAATGGAAGCCCTTTCCTTTATCAAATACTACCCATAAAAAGTTTCATAGAGTTACATGTGCAACTTTGGAGGGAACCTAGCACGAGGAATAATAAACATGCATAACAACCTTGTGAAAAGATGATACTATTGAGGTTAAGGGCAATGGCTTGATTATCCTTCAAGGAACTTTGGAAAGCCACCAAGATGGCCATGAACTTCAAACTATAGCTTGGTTGAACACAGGGCTAGTGTTGCATAGCCAACCAACTAGGAGTAGGGTGTTGGTTGTTTGTGGCATTTGATTTTGGCCCATTAGATATTAGAGGTAGTGTTCATGTAAAAAGTATCCATGCACTCCATGGTATTATTCCATGAGCTCTGGTCCTCTAAGATAGTTAAGAAACATTCATCGACAAAATAGGCATTTACTAATTGCCTCACAGTACGCTCTAGTAGGGGAATGCATTTAATTAACCTAAAAATTATCTTTGCAGATAAAAGATACCTAAGGATATTGATCAACATCACATATGAGGGATAATGAGCCACTTTCCTAAATCAACCTTAAGAGGGAAACCATCTATAACTTGCTATCATTAATGTATAAACAAAATGAGGCTTTTGCAAGGAGGGTCTCAACCATGGTAATGAAGGTGGCAACAAAAGTTGATGCCTTAGGCATTGAAAGTATAAACAAAATTAGGCATTGAAAGTATAAACAAAATGAGGCTTTTGCAAGGAGGGTCTCAACCATGGTAATGAAGGTGGCAACAAAAGTTGATGCCTTAGGCATTGAAAGAATAAAGGGTTATTATACCTAATCATAAAATTCTCTGATGTTTATTTTGATGAAAAGGGCATCTAAACAGGAATAATAAGCCAATTTCGCGTCTTCCCATACAAGGATAACATTGTTCAATTGATTTTCATATGGATAAACCATATGAAAAGAAAAACTAGAATTTTACTTAATCTTTTTTGCTTTAAAAATGATAAAAATTTTAATAATATTGTAATAAATTCTGGTAAATAAAGATTTTTGTAAATCTAAATTATAACTCTCAAATTTTTAAAAATGATAAAAATTTTAATAATATTGTAATAAATTCTGGTAAAAAAAAATTTTTGTAAATCTAAATTATAACTCTCAAATTTCAAGATTTTTAAGTGTAAAAATCCATAAATTAATACATTTTAAAAAGAACAAGTTGTACTTTTGTATTACACCACTAACCAAACCCCAAGAAGTCCGGCACTGTAAACTGTCAAAACAATGAAAGTACCTTTCTCATCAGAAACTTCGCGCATTTTTCATTGTGTTCTTGGGAAAAATACAGTAAACCCACAATTTTGGGTGAAAATGGCTAATTGACGTCTGTTATTGTGACAGAATGAAGGGAAGAGCCAAATTAAGAAAGAAAAACCAGTAATCCACAGATTCCAGCTATGAATAAACAAAGCCGGGCGATATCGGCACACGCATTGTAGGTGTTGAGACGGCTAAGCTTGCAGCGCTCTGCTCGAAGATCGTCTTCTAGTATCCTTATTGCTCCTATGAGCCGTTCATATTTCTGTGGTTCAATGCGAAAATCCCATCAGATTATCTCCAACCGAACCAGACACAAACGGTAAGCGCAATCAATGGAATTCATTTATATCTAAAACAACAGGCCGTGCTTTATTCTATTATCTGTACCTCCGAAGACATTTGAGACTCGTCACCGTATGCAGAAATCTTGTTCTTGGACTTTAGGTTCTTTCCTGCAATTGCTTGAGATGAGAAGAAACGGGATAAAGAAATGGACGGTAAAGAATGATTGTCAGGTCAGCAAATTCTCTGCATACCTGAGGATAAAGACTGCAATGACAGCAATAGATGAAGAGCTCTAGTGGAGCGCACCATGGCCTGCAATTTTTGGCGGTTCTGTTCATCTTCTTTGCTCGAATTCGTCTTCATGAGCCTCCTCTTAGAAGTGGAAAAGGAAGAGAAGTATGGCAATTTTACCCCCAAATGAGATATATTTATAGTGCGATTTAATTCACTAATTTTTCCAAATAGAATTTTTAACACGGTTCCAGTATCGCCTATTTTAAGACCAAATTATCGCCCTTTCTTGTGGTCAATTTTGGACAAAGAATTTAATTTAATCTTTACGCTTTGTTCGGTTGGGTCAAGCAAAGTATATCATTAGTTTTTAGGTTCTCGGGTTCAATTTTATGGAACTTTGTAAAGCAAATTTGTGTTAAAAAAATAAAAATGTAGAGTTATTCTATTATATTTATCTTTTGTATTACATATTTTTAACAATTTCTTATTTATTAAGATTTAAAATTGTTTCTGTAAGTTAGGTGAAAATATTTATATTTTTAACCATTTTTTATTTATTAAGTTTTAACATGGTTTTTGTAAGTTGGATGAAAATATTTATATTACGAGAAAATTGATGTTATATTGATAGCAATTATGTTTCAACAAACTGTGTGGAACCTGTAAATTAATACACTGACCATAACTTGCTCCCATTGTTCTATGTTTAGCCAAAAGAAAGACAAGACACGCTTAATAGCATACTAATTAATTAGCCCATTGAGAGTTCCCAACAATGGATATGTTGGGCTTGACAAAAGAAAACCATGTGCACATATAGTTTAATACGCCATAGAAGTCGCCATGAATGCATAATAGAAATGAACAAAACATATACCAAAAGAAACCAAGTACCGTGCAGAATTGCTAGTCTAAGACAATAACTGGAGAGATTGCATTAGAGTTGCCTTGAGGTATTTCTTATGTTGGTGCGTTGATGACAGTTGCAATGCAAGGTTGTGAGCCAGAGCGTGAATCTGAGTTAGACACCACGAAGCATTCCACCCGATTCATCCTAGAGACTAAGTCATCCAAGTTGTACCTTATGTCCTAGAGGGTCCTTTTGATCTCCTCATGTCCTCCAAATAACTAATAATGATCAACGTGCTTGTCACATATGACCATGTGAAGCAAAGTCTCCAATTGCTGGTGTAGAGCCACTAAATAAAGAAAGTGCAGTCTCCTTTTGTGGAATTTGCCTGGATTCAGAGTCTATCTAAAAGTGGAACCAATAATTTCATAATCTAAATAGTAAGCCTAGTCACCAATTTCCTTGGCTTCCAGTTGAAGAATCTTGTTTGTAACTTCGAGAGGGACAATATCGAAATGGTATGCCACGGAATCCCAGCCAAAAGGATGTTGACGTCGTGAAGAAGAAGCACTTGCCCCACCTCTCCTACAATTAAGTTAGCAGAGCCAAGGTGCCATAAGAATAGTTGTCCTAAGCAGACTTTTCAAAGTTGGGAAAAACACAAAGTAAGCAGTCGAATAAACATACCCAGAGAATGTAAGCACCGCCCAACTCCAATTACAACAGTATGGTAAGGGAAATAACCAAATGGTGTAGGCACTGGAAAGACTATGAGAAAAGAGTTGTATGGAGACGTCGTCAAGGAAGTAGTGAATAAGCAACCATATATACCCTAGGCCAATCACCTTACTTTGACAATTTGTGGACAAGCACAACAGGTAAGAGAATTGCAGGCTGACCTATGGATTTGTGTAACTAAGAAGTTATCAAAACCATTGTGAAAACATTCCTGGATACCACACACTGCAAAAAAGGATTGGGAAACTGAATGAGATTCTTGTAGAGTCGGGGATTTGAGAGGATATAGAAGGCAACACAATAACCAGTTCGAAGGAAGGAGTTGTCGATTTATTGTGTACAAATAAAACAAAAAATATGGGCACCTACAGTAAACGGTCACCGTGCCAGACCCAAGAAACATAAGATAGGAAATGATATGAGCCAAGAAAGGATACCAGGATGAATACGAATAGGTTAACAAACTTATCTCTTGTTCACAAAGCAACAACAAACCTAGGTTGTAGTCGGGTGCAGTGAGAAGTTGGTGTTTGTCTGCAAGCATGATCCAAAAGATCCACCACCCTGTAGTAATAACCCAACATTTATAAAGAAACCTCCTAATCGGCGAGTATAACAGACCAAAACTAGTGTCTGAATGAGAAATCACATAAGAGAGACAAGTGGGTGTTTGGGAACACATATTAACGCCCATATTAAAGACTCGAAACATGTGTGCACTTCTATGAGATACCTCCATTATCAAAATCAACTGCCAGAAACCATATACCAGAGGAATGTCGGACAAGAATTCACTTCCCTCCACCTGCCTCTCTTTAAAGTGATATGACAAAAAGCATAAGGGTTGATAATGTATATGGTGGGGAGACCACACATACACCCACTCCGGATAGGTGGCGACGTTTTTTCAGCCTTTGAAGTTAACCTCCCGATCACCCACTATCCACTCACACATGTCAATCATGTGAGTTGGATTCCTTCCCAGCCATAAATGCACCCCCATCGGGGAAGGGCCCCAACTTCTGCCACCTAATACTCCAATTATCAACAAAGATGTGGCTAGTTGCATGCCCCCTGTCATATTAAAGCCACTTATGGAATTGAGATATTACCTCAACTGACACTCCATCTAACCATGGTTTATCATATTGTAGCCCTTGTGTGCAACTGCCCTAGTTAGCTAGTACATCACCACCTAATTACCTTCCCTCTTTGTGTGATGTGGGATAATGAATTGAAAGGACGAAAACAGGTTTTTAATACTCTTGATTACCTCATTGAGTCTCCATTTATGGCATACTTGTTCCTCTGATTGACCATGTAACAATTTTTAGAGGCATTGTATGGCAATATGGGAATCACCATGTACCTGTAGAAACTTATATCCCTCACGAACCGTTATTTTCAACCCTTTCTCCAGGCCAAGAAATTTTGTTATGTTGTCTGTTGAGGTACCATAATAAGAATCATAAATGTTCAGAGGTTGATGACTCGTCTCAAAAGATTCCTTTGTATCCCACTTGTCCTAGATTCCCCTTCAATGCCCCATCGAAACTCAGTATTTTGAAGTGTTCTAGAGGTGGGGTGAACAAATTGATATCGTTATGCATCAAACCGAGCAACTTGATGGGAGTAGGGTTAAACATAATTGTTTGTAGATCCATATTTTTAAAAATATACTCCTCCATGCTTATATTTGAGCATTATTCCTGTGCAAAGGACGATGTTGCTAGTGTCTCATGTATTTATTAATTGTTATATCTTGTAAACTAGTAACATTCCTTTTGTTTGTTTGAAATATCCTAAGGTTCCTTTCTTTCCAATGGTTCCATATGACAAAGCCACAGGTGAGTCTCCAAGCTTGGGATGCTATGGGATTATTAAACTTATTGTCTAAACATTGCATTACTAGTTCTCGTATTGTGTAATAATGAGGCACGAGATATTGAAATATCCTCCATAGAATATCCCAAACATTACATGCAAAGGTGTAAGTCAAGAAAATATGTTGTGATGTCTCCTCGACTTGAGAACGTAAGAGATAGATCGACAATACTTCATAGCCTTTTTCACTTAAGAGGTCCCATGTAAGGGTTCTTCTATGTGCCAACAACCATAAGAAAATAAGTAGTTTTAGCTAGCTCTTACAATCCCATAGTTTCCCCCACAATTTTGTATTGTCATCTACATGGAAATCCACTAGTATTTGATAGGCTTCTTTTAACGTAATTTTTTCAGTTGATTGGTGGCCCCATCTTAGAACATCCCATTGTTGTGAAACCCTGATAGGTCTATTATCTAATAATTCTTGAAACTCCTTCCAGGGATAACTGTCATTGTTACTGGACCAATCTTCTTTGTCCTTCCACACTCTCCATTCTTGATTCTTCGTATATGGTTTCCAGAAATCTATTAATGAGTATGCCTCGAGACTTTCAGAGAGGTTTTGTATTGGTTACAAGTGTTGAAGCTAGTCTTAGCACATGTACTATTTCCAAGAGTCTTCCCAAAATGCCATTGTTTTCCCATCTCTGATGTCCCAAAATGCATGTCAATGAATGAGGTCTCTTCCTTTAATAGCCCATTTCCATATAGGTGATCCCTTAATGGACCCATTAAATATGAGTCTCTCCTCCTAATATGGAAGAGACATGTACTTTCTTTTCCAGATTTGTTTCCAAAGTTGTGATCCTCCCTAAACCCAAAGACACCATAATTTCATAGCATACGCTCGACTAATCAACTGGGAATCTTTTAGTCCCAAATCTCCCATGCACTTCATTACAACTAAAGCATCCCAACCAGCCAAGGCCCACTTGTGTTCTTTGGCAGTGCCCTTCCACAATAAGTCTTCCCATAAATTTCTAAATCAAGCAGCTACTGCAATAATTTGGTATGGCTTGTAATACTGCTTTCAGCAGTGTCAGGTGACCTGGGAGATTGAGTGACATGACATTCCAATTAGTTATCCTTCGTCGAGTTCTCTCTAAGATGTCTTCCCAGGAAGAAAATTTGTTTGTATGGTTGACTAGTGGTACTCCCAAGTACTTGGAAGGAAGATGTCCCTTTTTAAAGCCCAATACTCAGATTAATTATGTCTGTAAGAGATTTGGGTAGTTAAAAAAGAATATGTTTGTCTTCTCTCTGTTGATCAATGTACCAGATGCTTCCATGAAGAGTTGTAGGATTTTCATGATTTCACGTCCCTCTTTCATTATGGGCAACACATATAGAATGACATCATCAACATATTATTGATGTGAGATAGGAAAATCAATGCCATGTAATCTCAGCTCATGAAGATGCCATAAAGAATAGGATGTTTGAATAATTATTCCAAGGCCTCCATTGCTAAAATGAACAAGAAAGGAGATAAGGGATCTCCTTGTCTTAGTCTTCTAGAGGACGAAAAGTTATTGGAGGGAGATCCATTAATAAGAATTGAGAAAGAGGCTGTGGAGACTAAGGAGGATACCCACCATATCCATTGGTTAGAAAATTCGTAAGCACTAAGTACCTGGAATAAGAAACTCCAACTGATGCGATCATATTCCTTAGACAAATCAAGTTTAATAAGCATAACTGGCCTCTTTATCATTCCGAGGGAGTGAATGATTTCTTGTGTTGCAATGATACCATCGACAATCTAATGACCCTTCAAAAATCTAGTTTGGGCAGGTGAAATAAGGGTTGGAAGGATGGGCTTTAGTCTATTGACTATGAGAGATGAAATGATTTTGTAAATAACATTACAAAGTGAAATAGGGCGAAAACCATTAGGACTCTTTGAATGACCAATTTTTGGGACCAGGGTAAAATAAGGAGCATTAAGACCAGGGTGTAAATTCATAGTTTGACACGATTCTTCAACTAATTCATGGATTTCCTTACCCAAGAAACTCCAACAAGTTTGAAAGAAGTATGATGTATATCCAATGGGGCTTGGTGCCTTGTTCTTCGGCATGCTCATAACTACCATCTCCACCTCTTGAAAGGAGGTTGGTATCATCAAGGCTATACTATGATCATTAGTTACTAACCTGGGGATATGTTGAATTACAACATTGATAGCATTTTTCCATTGGTAAGAGTCCTCCATGAGAAAATCCTTATAGTAGGCTATCAATTCCCACTCAATTTACTGATGTTGTAACTTTTTGTCTCCTTCTTCAGATATAATAATGTAAATTCTATTAACATGTCGCCACTGTATCATAGAGTTGTGGAAGAATTTTGTATTTCATTCTCCTTATTTCAGCCATTGAATCCTTGATTTCTGCCTCCACATCTCCTCCTCCTATTTGCAGTGTTGTTCCAATTTGACTAGTGTGATCCCCTCTTCTTCTACCAGTTCCTGGGATCATCCTTCAAGAATTATTCTCTATTGAATTTCTACCATTTTCTATTCCAAAAGTATCTTATCCGCCAAAATGTTACCAAAGACTTTCTTATTCCATTGTTTAATTTTACTCTTTAAGGCCTTCAACTTAAGTTGGAAAATGTACATTTTCGATGTGCCTTTTATATTTAACTCCATCCACGATTTATTTAGAAGATCTACAAACTGAGGATCTTGAAACCAAAATCGTTCAAAGTAGAAAGGTCGGTTAGGGGGATGTTATTTTAGATCAATTTTCTAACCTGAGCGACCAATGATTTGACCCCATACAAGGAAAGATAGAGACTTCAATGAAAAATATCCTTTTGAATGATTCCTTTAGATAAAAGAAATCTATCCAGCCAGCTTGCTATCTGATGAGGACCTCCTCATCTATTATTCCAAATGAATAAACCATTGATTGTAAGTATATCTATGAGCTTCAGCTATTGCATATAAGCATCAAAGGCTATTGATGTTTGATCTAGTCATCACTCTCCTCCCTTTTTATCTTGTAGTGACTTGATTAGATTAAAATCTCCACTAACAATCCACTGTGAATCCTCTACTAAATCTCTAATATTCACAAGTTGTTGTAGGAAGTTAAGTTTCTCCCCCCCAGAGGATGCACCATAGACTGCTGTGAGATATATGTACTCCTTGATCCCTATATAACGAAATTGACTTGTAAGAGAGTTGGAGGTGGCCAACCAATTTTGGAACTGGGCTTTATAAGGGTTCCACCAAATTGCTAGACCCCCAACATTTCCTTTTGCTTCTATCGTCATAGATTGACACCCTGTCAAACAATATGATGCAATGATTTTCAACCTATCATTCATCATTTTGGTTTCCTGCAAAATCACATTCGTTGGTTCTCCTTATAGATTATTTCCCTAAGATATTTGTTCTTCCATTTTCTATTCATCCTTGAATGTTCCATGATAGAAATTTCATTGAGAGAAGTTAGTAGGTTTGATTGGGACATCTGGTAAGGTTGTTACTGACCAAGATAAGCTAGGCCTTGTTAAATGGGTGACACTGTCTCCTTGCTATTTTTCTTGCCTTTTTTTAACATTCTTGGGTAGATATTTAAATAACACATATGTTCCCTTTTCCGGCAAGACTTGTCCCAAAACATATTGATGAGACTGTGTAGTTTTAGTTTTTCAAGAGAGATATGCATTCCCATAATGTTCCTGTTGTTCTTTATTCAGTTCTGTGAGGTCTTACGATGCCCAAACATTAACCAAACCTACTAGATGCAATTCTTCTTTAGAGAGAGCTTCATATTCTTGAGTAAGTAAGGAAACTACTTCATTAAAACCCGACAAGCCAAAAAAAGGATTATATTCCTCCAGTTTGCATTTCTGGGCTTGTTTTTCTACTAAAGCCTCACACAAATTGTCTATCATGTTAATATCATCTATCTTATTTTCATCTTCTTCCATTGCTTCCAGAACAGAGAATGGTTTCTTATCTTCCATTGACATAGCATTTGGAGGATTCTGGTTCTTTTGATTGCGTCTCCTCGTAGAGACCTTTGTAAACTCGTCGTTTCCTAGAAGAGTGCTCACTTCCTGGTCCTTTCTTCATTGGGGACACTCCCTAATGAGAATACCATGTTGATGACATAATCGACATCGAAATGGAACATGTTCATAGTCCAATGTTGGAGTCCATATTTCACCTTAGTAATCAAACTCTATGGATTCTAGTAATGGTTGGGATATGTTCATATAGACACATAGGTGCATAAAGGACATATTTCTATCTCGCCGCGTTACCTTTGAAACTTTGACAAATTTCCCAGTGCATGTTGAATGCCCTCCAGTATTTCAGGTATCCATAAATCTATGTGAAGGGAATATAGGCTTACCCAAACCGGAGAAATAGTGAATTCCTCCTTGTTCTTGTTAAAGCATGCTTCCCATTGACGAATATATAGCCAAAAATTATTGTAAAAACATGACCCCCTTCAAAGATACGTTCTTTGTCCTCTAATTTAGAGAAGATGACAGTGAAGAACCCTTTGGGCCTAATCTCAAGCCTACCTCCCCTTTGGGCTACAAGTGTTGTTGAATCCATCATTCAAGCTCCCTCTTAGTTGGCCACATTCCAATGGGAGTAAAAAATAAAGTTTTAATATTGTTAAACATTATATCTTTTTGTGCTTTCATATTTGTTGAGATTTAACAATTTTACATTGTTATCCTACGCTTAATTTTTCTTTAAATATATTTAAGGTTTGATGTATATTGTAGTAGAAAACCATCCTTTAAGGGCCTTAAATCTTTTTATGGTTTTATATTTAAATCTTAAACAATTTCAAGCAACTCCACACAGCAACCAATGGTTAGTGTGTTGCTCATGGTTTATGTTTATGTGGAAATGGTTTGAGTTTAAGGAGAATAGGTTGTACCTAACTCCTCATCCAATCTCCTTTTATAAACATAATGATTTGGTAGGAAATCTTAACATCAATCATTATATTAATTTAGAAAATCATGTTTTTATTAAATGGAACATGAAATTCAAATGAAATATAAGATATGTTTAATTAGTTTGTATAGCTATTATCCAAATTCATGTTTCATAAAGTGCTTATCATTTTTGTATAGCTTGGATCAATACCCTTTGGATGCCATAATCCTTTCAAGGTACATCTAAACTTAGGCATTCTTATATTTGAAGGAAGGGTTAATGTGAATGAATTTGAAAAGTGGTTTTTATGCATTTTAACCATATGTTGAAGTTAACATATTCAATTATATAAACAAAATTGGATTTGTAGTCATGAGGATGCCCTTTAACACAACTGCACAATGAAACTCCCATGCATGATCGTGCATAAACCAAGGTGAGCCAATCACAACCTGAAGAAATTTTGTGGAGAACATTCGTAATATACACATTATTTGTTGAAGTATTATGAACATTAGAATATATGATGCAATTATTTGTGGTCAATTTATCTACAACTACACACATGAGTTCAATGACCTTATAGTTTATGTAACTATATAGGATATGGAGCACAGCCCAACCCTTAAATAGAAGAGTGGATTTCATCAATATATCCAAATCAAGTTCACATTGTACCAATAAAATCTCTTAGTGACATGCATAGATTTACTCTAAACAATATTGATGAGTTCCTTGGGAAAACCAAAGAAAAAGTCCTCATACTGACCAATGTAATAGACATAGATAAAATTTATCACAAGAAGTAACATTATGCACCAAAGGACAACTATGAACATAGTTAGAATAAAATTGCACTAGACAACTAATTGTTTTTCCATCCTAAAGGAGGTTGCAAAATAATTTCAAGTGGAAGTTGTAGAAGTAGATTGGTAATTATGTGAGTTCTACAAGACAACCTCGCGTTCCATTAAAAAAATTCACGTGTATAAGTTTGTTTTGGCACAAATTTAGAATATTTTCTAGCACAAGATTGAGGGATGAATACAAGTACAACTTATGCACTTAAACTTAGTGTTGTTGTTTTGACTACACACACACGCTAACATCACTGATTTAAAGGACGGGAAAAAGACTATTGATGTGGGAGCATCCTTGGTTTTAAGCAATTGACATCACCTACCAATAAAATATTTTGTTTTCCCCTTTTATTAAATGTCTGAGATAGTTTGCATGGTGTGTGTAAATAAGGAGGTTAGTGGTTGAGTTGTTGAGAAAGACTAAATACCATAGCTATTGAAGTCTATAACCTAAGTCAAGCTAGTGTGATGTGGAATTGTGCTAAGAAATACATGGAATAAAAAGTCATCGCTAGGAATAAAATTTCATTTCCATGGAATTGAGATGTGGGTCACGGAAGCTTGTGCTACATATTGGGTGAAATAATTTCTTTTCATAGTTATGTGATTCCAAGACAATATTGTAGAACCAAAAGATGAAATTATTAACAATGAAGATGAAAATTTCTAATGTGTTGTAGAAGCAAATATTAAGGGGCATCACTATAGAAGGAGAATCACCGAGGAAGGATGCTTGACCTTCTATTAGAGAATGAAGGATCTGAGCGATTTTATAAATAGTTTAATTTTGTAAGAAAATGGGATTGAATCTTGAGACTTTTAGAGAGAGAAGATATACGATCTGTGTCTAACTTAACTTTGAGGAGTTGGAGAGATAATTGAAACTAGAGAATTCTTAGATTGCATTCTACATGTTTGAGAGAGATCTCTACATCAAGATGCAATATCTAATATTCTCCCTAATATTTGAATAAAGCTTGATATATGTTCATTCTCCTCTATTGTTTTGTGTTTTCCTACAAGTTTTAGTGGTTTTTCACTACCATATGTTCTACAAATTTCAGTAATCACATGCGTTTGTTCAACTTCTATCATTGTAGCACTCTAACACTGCAAGCTTGGATCTATAGTAGTTGTCATTTAATTCTACATTTCCTAGCCTTACATAATTTTTTTTTTTTAAGTTTCTTCCTAGTTAGATTTATTTTGATGTGAAGTTATGGCTCCGTTGAGAGCCGAGAGAAGATTGTTTCAACAAGTGCAATTGTTAGAAGTGGAGCTTGTGGGAGACATTTCCATGAAATAAGGCTTGCGAATTGTAGTAAGGTTATGGAGTAAGAGATAAACTATAAGGATGGTACCATGAAGAGGAGCGATCAAGTAAGCACAAGGAACCAATGATTGGATGATTTGAGGAGGAGAATCAAAGGTTTGGAGATGCCAAAAATGACTCAAATTTTGAAACCAAGATAGATAATGAGAAGAACATTAAACAAAGAGACCCAAAGATGAAATTGGTCAATTTGTTGAAGGAAAGAGGTAATTCTAGATTGAAAACTTCTTGTTCTGGTGGTAATTTAAAAGTTATGGCTCTCATTGACTAGTTATAAGATTTCAAGAGGCATTTGAATAAATGTTGAAGACTCTAATAGGGGTTTTTTCCCTCAAACTAAGAACTTTGGTCGAAGACAATGCAAAAACACATACTCAAAAGACAACAAGAGAAGATGAAGAGCTAGATGAAAATAGTGAGTAAGATTAAGGATAAATTATTACCTATTGATTAATAGCAAAGTTTTTGTACACATGAATAAAATTTCAGATAGAAGAGGCATTTCTTCAAGGATATACCAAAGAATTCTTTGACTTATCACTTATATTTAGACTTAAAGATATAGAGTATCAAAGGGTATCAAGGTACATTAATGGGTTGAAGTTCCATATCCAGATGAGATGAATACCGATCATTTTCATGAAATAGATGGAGCTTATCAAATTACTTTGGAGGTGGAGGAAAATTTGAATAGAAGACAAGATAAAAATTCAATGGAAGGGATCTAGAGGTATATGAAAAATGAATGTTACAAGAGGAAAAACAAATGGTACTAAAGAAAATGTTGTGACCAAGAACCAAAATGTTATAGCAAGTAAAACCCTGGTATAGGTATAGGTTTTAGAGGGGGTTGAGAATCGAAATAAGTCAACATTTGTTACAAATGTGGATTAGGACAAAAGACATTATAATGTCTCAATAATCACAATTATATCAAAGGAAACAATGCCAATGTTTATATCACATACGTAGATGAAACATTGATTTTAAAATATAATATTTTTGTGATTCATTATGAACAAGGAAAAATGTTATGTTTAGAATAATTTTTCTCAAGCTTAAAAAGAAGATAATTAAAGAACTTAAACAAAGAAGGAAAATGCAATATTCAAGGTATATGTTATAATTTAATCATAGATTAAAAAAATGTATGGAAAATTTAGTTTCCATAGAGGCTATTGAAAATTTGAAGTTAAAGTGAATTTCTTTATTGGAAATATTGTTATCATTGATGTCAAATATAGGAGGATACTACTTATGTCCAAGATAAATATTGTAAAATGAAGATTTTTTGGAATATTATTTTGGAATTTTGATGCTCCATTTGGATACCCTATATTTGAAGTCACTTTTACACCAATCACCTAGCTCAAATGGGAGAAAAGTACGTATGGTGGAAAATATTATTTTGAGACCTTTCTAATGGTATATGGAACTCCCTCTAATTCCATGCAAATGAGGAGATATAAAATATTTCGTTAGGATAACCCAACCAAAGTACAAGTAGATTGACCCAACCAGTTTTATAAGTCAACTCCATAAGTGAATGTATAGAAACTATAAATAAAGAGAATATGAGTTCATTTTAACACCAATCCGTCAAATAATAGTTCTAGAGTTGCAAGAGGAGTTGAGGAATAATTTTTGGGGTATTTCTTGGAGTTGAAATGTGGAAGAAAAATGTGATTTATTGGGTGAACGAGCCATCTTGGCATTTTTCACTATAACTTTTCTTCATGGATGTTTCCAAATGTGGACCTTGGCAGATATAGATAGAAGATCTTCATGTACATATCGTTCGAATTCTAGATCTTGATTCATTGAAATTTTGGAGATATGGTCAAAGAAATTTAGGCTTCCTGAATGCTCATAAAAAAAGTTAACTTTTAGTTTTCACTATAAATTTTGTTTTGACATGATGTTTCAAAACATGAAAGTTTGATGATACAAAATAGAATATTTTCGTGTACTTGTATTTCAAATTTTAGACCTTGATCAGAGGTATGGTTGAAGGAAGTTAGCTTCTTGAATTCTCATCAAATATGCCAGCTCGACATGTTCACTATAGTGTTTGTTCTGATATGTTTTAGAATGTGAAACTTGGGGGATACAGGTAAAATATATTCGTGTATGTATGGTAAAAATTCTAGATCTTATTTCACTATAATTTTGGAAATTTGGAGATATAGTTTAAGGAAGTTAGGCTTCATGAATGTTGCCAAATAGTTCAGCTTTGTATTTTTGCTATAAATTTCTTTCTATGACGTTTCAGAATTTGAAATTTGGAGGAGACAGATGAGAGATATCAAGGTACATGTGGTAGAAATTTTAGATCCTTTTTCATTACAATCTTAGAGATATTATTTGAGTAATTTAGTGTTCCTGAATGCTTATGAAACATGCTTCAAACATGTTTATCTTGTAATTTTTGCTATAACTTTATTTCTGAGATGTTTTAGATTGTGAGTTTTGGATTAGATAGAGAAGAGATATCTAGGTACATGTGATATAAATTTCAGAACTAGATTTGAAAGATTGGATACATGGCATGTTGTACAAATTCGTTCTTGGGATAAATAAAAAAGCAACAAGATTTGGGAGAAGTAGACTTGGTAAAGGAAGAACTTTAGCAGGTAGACTTGGTGAAGGTAGAAGTAACCAACAAAGATGGTGAAGATAGAAGAAACACACAAATTTGGTGAAAGCATAAGAAACTAACATACATTGCGAAGAAGCAAGTGGACTCAATGAAGGAGGTTGGTGCCTACGAATATTTGTAGCAACAAGGATTGATGTCTCCTATAGGTTGATGCCTGTGAATATTTGCAGCAACGAAGATTGATGTCTCCTATAGGTTGGTGCCTACAAAGAAGTAGAGGGGATTAATGTCTCATGTAGGTTGGTGCCTACAAATTAGAAGAGGGGTTTAATGTCTCTTATAGGCTGGTTCCCACAAAAAAATAGAGGGGATTGGTACCTCCTGTAGGTTGGTGTCTACAAAGAAATAGAGGGGATTGGTGTCTCTTATAGGTTGGTTCCTACAAAGTATCAGAAGGGATTGGTGTCTATAATATATTTAATATTAAGAAGTTTTATGGTTTTCCCCCATAAGGGTTTCCATGTATATCTTGTGTTACTTGTTCAAGTTATGAGATTTATGTTTTATGATGTTTGATTAGATTTAAATAAGTAAAAATTGTCATTATACTGATTCAACCCCCTCTTATTATATTGTGAATACAACACACATAGATGAAACATTGATTTTAGGATATAATTTTTTTTGATTCATTATGAACAAGGATAAAACATTACATTTAAAATGGTGTTTCTCAAACTTGACAAGAAGATAGTTAATGAACTTAAACAAAGAAGGAAAATTCAAGGTTCAAGTTATATACTATAATTTAAACATAGATAACATAACTATGGAAAATTTAGTTTCCCTAAAGGTTATTAAAAAATTGAAGTTAAAGTGCATTCCTTATGCTAGGACATAATGAGTTTCCTAGTTATAGAAGCATCAACACGACACCAATGACCAATTAATGCATGTTAGTTTTTAGATGGATAATTATACAAACCAAATATTATATGATTGATGACCTCTATTTTTTCCATCTTCTACTCGTCTTTTTTCCCATAAATCCATCCTTTCCTTTTATCTTGATTATCTTTTTTATAATCAACTTTAGGAATTAAGACTCAAGGTAAGTTTGTATTTTTCTATTTTGAATATTCAAGTAAGTTATAGATGTTGTATCATTTCTATTGGACTAATGCTATAGATCTATGTCCTGTAATTTTTTTCCTATAGATATGCATGCCATAAATCTACTTCTACAAGATTATTGTTATGGATCCACATCCACGTCCCATAAATTTATTGCCACAAAAGTTGTTATGGGTTTGCATCCCATAAGTTTACTACTATAGGATTGTTGCTATGAACTCTACATGCTATAAACCATTGGCATAAGTCCATATCATCTAAATTTAGTTGTTCTAAGCCATATGGAGGGACTTGTGATGGATAAACAAGGTAAAATGATATGATTGGAAATGTGTTATATACTATAGAATAATTATCCAGTTATAATTGAACATTCATAAAAAAAAATTGGATCTATCATTTTCCTAGTCTATACTCCAATATGTTAATTTTCTACCCTATATTCTAAAACTATTTTCAATAGCTTGAAAATATCTAATTTTCAAGCACATTCATAATGCTCTCTCCATTAATTTGTTAGTTATATGCAAGTATAAAAGGGGCATTCACCAAGTTTGACTCTAAAAGCAAGAAGAGATGAATATAATACAAATGTATTTTGGTATTTGTACATCTATATTTTGTTTATTTGCAATTTTAGTTAGTTTAAATTTTCCTGGGTTCAATCTAGCACTTCACTTTGTAGGGATAGGCCCACTACATAGATGTGAAGGTGCTATGTAGAGTATATAAGTTGAAATTCTTGTTTTGCCATATGTGTTAATTATTGTATCTAATATCACTTTATTATGACTTTATAAATCATATTAATGCTTCCATATCTAAGTTTAAAATTCAAAAGTTATAGTATTAAAGATTGAATTTTATTGTCAATAATTAGTTTTCATTCAATGATTGAAATTTTTATAGAATAATCTTGTAGATTAGAGTAATTCTCTTAGTTTCATTATGAAAATGTGTGGTTAACTTTTTAATTTAAGTTAGGTCAAGTTTGAGTTTACTCCCTTTCAATGTAATAAAAACATATATAATTAAATGTTGGGGCAGTTCCTAAATTTTACTCAAATAATATATAAGATCTTTTAAAATCATAGAATCTTGATATGAATTATTAAATTTACATGTAAGCTAAGCCCCCCATTTCCATTAGTAAGGAATTTAGTTTACCTATCATTTTTGGCATCATTACTAGGGAGATGTTAAAGGTTTAGATAATTCTCTTTGCATTGATTTAGGAAAACACATGGTAAGGGAATCATTGTGGCGGGGTTATTGACAAGCCCTATCACTATATTTCATATGTAGTGTCCTTTATTAATGATGGATCATATACGATGATTAAATCAAGTTATAGACTCTAAAGGACAATTTCATGGTGTATTAAGAATCACTCATATTACTGACACACTAGTAGGACAATCAAGAAAAGGATGAAAATCTCAAGTAAAATCTATATCCCAACTAGTTTTCTAGGAGGAAGTTGTTGAATCCAATCCTATAACAACTAGTATTGAAGCAAGTTCTATGACTAATTTTGCATTTATACCTTCAAATACACAAACCATAATTATGGAAAAGCTAATACACGACTACAAGGATTTAGATTTCCAAGGAAATCTTGCGTAAGAGCTGGAATTTGCTGCAAAGTCTATTCATGGCAAGGAATTTATAAGGGGTGATTTTTTTTGAAACTTCAATCCCTTAAATAACGTGGTTGAATAAGGAGGATACTCTAATTGAAAATACCCCATGATTTTGGAATTCCAAATTCAAGAAACCAAGGGAATGTGTCAAATGAATAATACTCCACCTTCTACTCTACTAAATTTTCATGGCCTAGGTAGTGAAGACCTATACACTTTTCTCTTCAAGTTTGAAGTGATTTATCGAAGTTGTGATCACTCTTTAGATGCTCAGAAGCTTAAATTACTTCCTACCACAATTAGGGAGCCAACACTGCATTGGTTCATGGGGCTACTTTAAAGCTATAGATTTATGAGAATAATTCTTCAAAATAAATTAGAATAAGATGAGATTTCAGAGTATTTTGTTGAGATATTTCAATATAATTTGCAAAAGTAAAAATAGAATAAGTTATATCCAAAACCTTATGTGATTATTATTTTAAGATGGACATGGGTGAATGTATTCGTTCCTAAATTTGATGGGAACTGAAGATATTTCTTGGCTTAGTTATGATGATATTTGTGAATTATGTGAGCATTGATCTTAAGAAAATTCCAAACATGGAAAAGGTCCTACATGTATCATTGATTGAATTAATAAATTAATCAAAGAAGGTATCACCCATGCCAAAATTGGAATTGTGTTGGATGATTCAAGACTCACATTTTAAACTCCCTTAGTTCAGAAATGGATAAATTGCACTTTGAGAAAAAATGGGATGAGGTAGAATTGGCATTAAAAAATTTCTATTCCAGACGTAAAAAAAAATGAATCCCCTCAACTTCCTACTCAAAACACACTTAACCCAAACAATATAGTAACTTAACTTGCTTACAATGCTAAATTACTTGCTTACCCTAGATATTTTATTTCCCTTGTGGATTTTCAAGTATGTATTTACGATTAATGAAAGCCATTATTGACAAAAATCCCCCCCACCATTATGCAATAAGAAGAGGATAAAGTTTCTAAATTAACAAAAAATCATCTTGTTAGTAAATCTCTCATAACACTACCACCTGCTTCTCCAAGAACTTTCAATTCTCCATAGTCATGGAGGGTTGCATGCCTTCCTACCTATTTGAAGAAGTTAAGTTTAGGAAAATCCTCTACTCAACTTGATTTTTACTTTATATGAAAATAAAGAAACGTGTGTGTAAGGATTCCATTATTTCAAGCAAATAAATATGTCCCTGATATTTAGAAACTATCAGAGAAATTTTCCTAAGTAAGCTAGGTAGGAAAAAGAAGGACCCTCAAACTATCCAATAATTTTTTATTTAGCTAGCTTGATGCTTCGAGAAGTATTCATGACCAAACACATTGATACATGAATACCTATAGTTAATTACCATATTAATAATACCCTAATTCCAAGTGAATTAGTAGGATTTAGGATTTCTATCAGTTTCATGACTAAAACTACTATGGGGAATTTAGATTCCCGAACTTATGCCATACTCATATAATACATCAATTAGCAAATTATTCTATTATGAAACCAAAAGGAATCCTAGAAGATGTAGTAGTTTTTGTGGAATCATGTGAGTATCTAGAAGACTTAATGGTTCTACAACTAAAGTAAAACATCAGAGTATACCTATTAATGATCATTCCCCATTAAAATTCCACAAAAAAAATGATATTGTACACTCTTTCCAAGCCATGACTAAGAAACCTTTATATGGGTAAGGAATGAAGAAAATTACAACAATATTATTCAACCACTCCTCGCACTCAACCAAGTTTTGAAGTTTAAAGGTATGACTAAAGATTATTTATTTAACAATTTCATGCCAATCCCTATTCATCTTAGCATCCAATTTTCTCATCCTTTAGTGACATTTTGAATAACTGTACTTGAGAAAACTATTATTTGATTCCTCTATCAATGCAATTAATTCCACACTATAAAAACCATGGTTGAATTTCCATGTAAAAAATTATAAGACGAAGGTCATGGGACATATATTCAAAGCTGAATGGCAGGCAAAACATCCTAGTGGGTGTTCATTTCGGTCTATTATCGCTATGGAAATTGGAAAAGGCATTGAAAAGACAAAGATGCATTAATTGGCATTTTATTTATGAAAATAATGGAAAATAGGAGAAAAGGAAGGTGAAAGGTCATAGGTTGCACGTGAGGAGGAAATTGAAGGAAAAATTAAGGAAAATGAAGAAATTTGAGGTCCCAATGATAAAAAGGCTTATGAGGACAAGTTCATGGCTTTTGTCAATTAAATCTTTTATCAATTCACTTGTGGATCTCTCTTCTATTCTCTCATTCTCTCATACTCTTGTACACTTAGAGTATTATTGGAGCAGTCTATCGTTCTCTTAGATTTGGAGGAAGAATGACAAGGAAAGCAGGAGAGCACAAGTGAATAGGTGAATCAGTGACTACAACTATATTTATTCATAGGTATGGATTTGCATGTATGGTTTCCTTGATAGTTTTGGCATGAATGGCACATGCATATGCTTTCTTGGTTATGAACTGTCATTGGCATGGAGGATTTCCTGGATTGATAGTGGCTTTGCCTAACCTTTCCATTTCTTGGATAACCATGGTGTTGTGGGTGTTCCCATTTGTTTTCTGATTGGTTCTCATTTTCCTTATGGTTGTGGGTTGAGTTATTAGTTCTTAGAGCCTTGGTTGGACAAATGCTCTAGAAGCCCTTGGAAAACTTGGGTTAAGTTACTAGTCTTGGAAGCCTTGGTTGAAAAAATTCTCTAGATCCCTTGATCCTGCAGCCTTGGTTGGAAAAACGCTTTAGAGCCCTATGGCAACTGTAAGTTGAGTTACTAGTCCTGGAGTTGGGTTGGAACAAACATTGTGGAGCCCTAGACAACTTGGGTAGAGATCGATCTAGTGATGGTTAGTGATGTCCAGCCGTGAGGTGGAATCATTGGTTGATGGTTGAGGTGGTTTGGCCTTTAGAATCATTGGTTTGTTTTTGGTTGGATTATTCCATGAGATCCCACGTTCACGCTTGCAATATGGCACAAGGGTGATTGGTTGAAAGAAATATTTGGTTCAACCCAATCTATGGTCAGGTGGTACATGGAAGTCCCTGACTTGGTTGGTATTTTCTTGTGTTAATATGAAGTATTTACCTATTGTGATCTATGAGAATATGTATTGATTATGATGGTTACCTTATGGCTTATTTGCCATGGTTCTATGTTGGTTATATGATGTATAATCTCTATGGCTCTTGACATGTTTGATAAATATATGAATGGTTGATGAATACATGGAATAAAAAATGCTATTGAAACTATTATGAGAGGGTATTAGAGATTTTTTATGAATGTCAGATAAGTTTTAGACTCCTATGTTCAAATATGCATTCAAGACTTGTAGATTACATGTTTGCAATATGTTTTACGAAATGTATGTCATGGTTAGGCTTGGTTAGGTCAAGTCCTTGATCAAGTTTTGTGTTAGAGGCTTTGTCTTTGTGTCATTCAGTATTTTGGAAAGTCTCATAAAGTTATGGGCAATTATTTGGAGTCTAGCCCTTAAAATGTGGCAAAAATTTCACGGTTGTCGGCACAAAACTAGGAAATTGGGACTGTAGTTTCTCCCTTACAGGCTTATGCATGTGACTGAAGGCATATAGTCATATGGATAAAGGATTGTGCATGTGACTGGGAGTTAATTTTAGTGAAAAAATAATTTGACTCAGGGTTTGGGCACCTGGAGGGGTGGTTTAGCTCCTGTGGGTCCTGTAGCTCCTTAGGAAGGTTAGTAAGGTTTTGGTTTGTCGATTTCACTTCCTTAATTGTACTTAGGAGGTTGAGTCATATCATAGTAACTCCTTGTCACATATTTACCTCGGTGGACCAGTGAAATTGTGTAAGTGTGGGAGGAGGGTGTTATAGAATGGTATCAGAGCTTCAAAGTTCAAACACTTGGATAGGATGGGCATAATGTGTTTTTCATGCATGCATGTTAGTTGTCTATGTGATTGTTATGCATGCATTGTGATATTCATTGTTGTAGTTTATTTCTTCATGATTATGTTGATACGTTATGATGCTAATGTGTTGGCTGAGATAGAGCAGGAGATGTAGATCATTAGAGTGAGGTTGCAGCACTAGACATACATGTTTGTATGATAGGCATGCAAGTATGTTGGTTAATGATTGTTAAATGCCTTGTGGTTATATGCATTCCTGTCATTATATTGTTGTTGTGGTTATATGCATTCCTGTCATTATATTGTTGTTGTGGTTACATGCATGATAGATGCTAGTTGTTCAATGTGGTCATATGCACATTTGTTGGATAGTCATGCATGGTAGTTAACTTCTTGTTATATGCCTTGTGGTCATATGCATGATGATTATAGTCATTGAATTTAAGATCTTGATGTTATTATGCATCATGCTAATTTGGATTGGCCTATGCATATGGTTATGCTTATGATATTAATGTATGAGTCAATATATTTATGGTATTGTGTCATACCAATCTTGACTAACTTGTGCAGATGTGATAGCCTCCCCTGTGATACATTCATCTATGAGTTTGATTACTCCATCTATTTGGTTTATCCAACATGGTATGCTTACATGTTGTTTGAATGTTTGATTAATTTCATGATGTGAGTATGTGTTTCTATAAAATTGCATGAAGGAACGATCTTGTTTTAAGACGGTTGTACTAACACAATATGTGTTGAGTCAGTTGAGATGCACTTGCATGCAAGTGGGTGCTAGTTGTAGTATTATGACTAATAACTGTGAGTTGATTATGACATGACTGCTAGTTTTGGTAAAGAATGTTTTCACATTAATAGACACAATGTATTGATATTTGGAACATGTGACTGACATGTGTGAGTAGTTGCAAAGAAACATGCTTGGCATTAACGTGACAAGGTAATAGTTGATTTTTGTATATAACTAATAATTGCCTGCTGTGATAGCATATAATAAGACTCAATTGTAGAAAGGAAAAGGTAAAAGAAAGGAATTGGGTGAGAACTCCTTTGTCTATGTTTGGAAACTGTAATTCCAAATGTATGAATGTTTTGCATACATGAAGTCTTCTTAACCTTGATTTTTTCTAGCATTATGTGGATATGTGCTATATTCATGAACATGTATTTGATAGGTATAACAACTAGTTTCTAGTTATGGATGGATTCGTCAATGAATTGGAGTCCCTTAAGAGATGATATATGTACATGTTTAGTTATAGGTCAGTGTGCTGGGTACAACAAGGTAAGTTATTTGGTATATTTTTATATTCATTTATACACTAACAATTATGTGCTTATCGCAATATGATGCAGGGGAATTGAATGGAAAAGAGAATGTCATGAAATCTTAAATAAGGCTCAGGCTGAGCCTTCCTCTGGAAGCGTTGGGAATCCATGGGGTTGAGTCATGGTGTTTGTTGTAAGTTTTGTGCTTTTAGTGCCTTTTGATTTGTTTGAGCTTGATTTTTAGTTTTGTTTATGTTCAGTGTATGGCCATGCCACTTTGTTTGTGGTGTTGTATTTCTATTGGTTTTCATCTTGTTGTTTCTTCTTCTTGCCTTTTATATTTTGAGGGTTTTGGGAATTTTTTGGGAAAGAGGAATGCTAATGGAGCTTGATGAAAGATGAATGAACCTGATAGCTAATGTAAGACTGGGATGAAGCTCGGTGCATGAGTATAGGGCAACTAAAGGAAAGAATATGACTGTTAGTTGGATTGGTTGGGTCGACTGGGATAAATGGACGATGGTAGGAAAGTCGTGAGAAAGGTAACAAGAAAGGTAAAGTAAATGGATTGAGGCATCAAATGCCTTAGTTATGTTGGGAACTATTGTTCTCCATGTTATGCATGTTGTGCATGGATAAAGGGAGTTCTTTTAACCTTAACCTTATGATATATGGTAATTATGTTGTGATTATGATTATGATGATGTCTATATTTGCACATCTATATGTACGTATGTTGTTGTCTGACAGGGTCGTTAGGGGTCATGATTTTTTTATGTTGATTTTTATATTTATACATGTATGTATGTATGTTGCTATCTAGTAGTGCCGTCAGGGATCATTATTGTGGATGAATGATTGCTTATGCAGGTGAATGACATGAAGAGGTTCCTAGTTTATGAGGAATCAAGTGGGAAGAGTAGCCCTAACATATCTTTGAGGTCAATATCAAGTGGACATGATTTGATATGATGTGTATACTATGCCTATGTTTATTTTATGGACATGCTATGCTGAGGGATACATCAACTGAATGAAAGTAGTGCACTCTATGTCATATTGGGACAAACATGGGTGGTGGAAAGACACTAGAAACAAGGTTGTTTGGTAAGAGTGTGGTCTCTAGATGTGCAGTACTACTATTGTGTATCTGTTGTACATGTTGTATCTATAGTGTTGTGTGCATGTTTCATATGCGATACTGTGTACATATGGTGTTATGCACATGTTTCATATGCAGTGTTGTGTACATATGGTGTTATGTGCATGTTGCATGTGCAATGTTGTGTACATATGGTGTTGTGTGCATGTTGCATACGTGGCGCTATGTACACATTATACATACGATGTTGTGTATATATGGTGTTGAGTACATGTTGTGCATGCGGTGCTATGCACATGTTGGACATGAGGTGTTGTGTGCATGCGGTGTTGTGTACATGTTGTACATGTGGTGTTGTGTACATGATGTGTAGGTGGCACTATGTACATGTGGTGTTGTGTACACATAATGTAGGTGGTGCCACGTAAATGTGATGTTGTTACTCGTTGTGCAGGTGATGTTGTGTACATGTTGTGTTGTGTACACATTGTGAGGTGGTGCTGTATACATGTGATGATGTGTACACGTTGTTCAAGTGGTGATGTGTATAGGTAGTACTGTGTACATGTTGTACATGTGGTATTGTGTGCATGCCATACATGTTGTGTTGTGTACATGTGGTATTGTGTGCATGTCATACATGTTTTGTTGTGTACATGTCATACTGTGTATGTGCACTATGTAGTTGTGGTATCGTGACATGTGTATTCGTTGTGTTGTACTATGTGTATATATATGTATTGTGTTGTACACTGGGTATAGGTGTATGTATTGCATTGTGGTGTACACCAGGTGTAGTTGTATGTGTTGTGTGGTGCACCATGTGTGGGTGTATGCATGTGATGTACATTGTGTGTATGTGTACGTTATTGAAGAGAAGAGAAGGTATTGGGTGCTTCCTAGGTTTGGAAACCGATTTGGTGTGTGTACAGAAAGGACAAAGAACAAAGGAAGAAGAAAAGGAATGATTGGAGGATAAGTATATGTATTTTATTTCAATTTTAACTATGCATGTAATCTATGATTTTTATTTATGATGGTTGTATTTTGGGCTAATCGGATGTGATATTCTTATACATGATGATTTGAATGAAGAGCTATTTTGACTTGGTGTGACAGGAAGTAAAAAAAATTGCAGGTGTACATTATTAATGAGATACCAATGAGGTATGATTTGAATTTAGTTTAATTTGTTTTGAGTCTAATGACAATTATGTGCTTGGTACAGGAAAGCATGGAAATTCCTGGTTTGGGTGGTTGTATTGGCTACCAGAGAATTAGTATCAACAAAAAAAGGGATTAGAACAAGCAACAATATGATGGTAAAGCACTTCAGGAGTAGGGCCATTGTGGGACACTGGTACCCAATAGTGTCCACTGATTTCCATGAGAATTCTATGATTGGTATGATGGTTTTGAGGCAGAGACATGCCTTGGTTTTTGGACCTTCTAATGTGAGAAAAACTCACCAAGGGAGGGGTTTCTCGATGGGATGTGTTGCAGAGAAGGGGATGCCTATAAAACTTGGAAGGTGTGTGACTGCACGGAAGGGGGTGACTAGATTTTCTGAGGGACTGTGTAGCAGAGAAGGGAAGACTAGGGAATGCATTGATTTTGGTCATTAGCATTTCCATATGGAATCAAAAGCAAATTGGGAGTGTGCCTTGGAACAATGAGCTAGTAACTATTCTATTGGCTTATATGGGCCTGACCCAGGTTCGAAAGAATAGATTAGCCAAACAAATCCCGCAGTGACCTTCCCTTTCAACAACAGCCTGCGGAGCGCGGATTGATGTCTCACCCAAGGTAGCAGGGGTGGGTGCTCGAACCAGGTTTCCACACCCTTGGGATGTCTTGATGTGGTCTGGAGGTTTTGCACACCATTTAGTGGCCTCGCGTTGCTTTACCTCCGCGCAGATCTGACCCAGGGCTACTCCTTACTACTAATTACTTAATGAATTATTATAGATCAAATCTACTTTTGAGGGTCTTTAAGCAAATATTTAATCAAGGTAACCAGGGCGCGCATTCAAAAGAGATATAGATTTGCCTTAACCCAGAACATAAACATTTGCATATAGATTCAACAAAGATATTAATCATAAATCAAGCAGATCCACAATAGTTCAGATTTAACACAGTATTTCAGAATCAACTTATCTTTTATTTCCACTTTATCACCGATACATCCAGATCTACCCTGCGCACTCAGCTGCAGGGGTCTGCGCACACAGCTGCGGACTCTACTAGGCCTCTGTGCACACAGCTGCAGAGCCTCTATCTCTCACCCAATACCCTCGACTTGGACTTACAGAAACACCAAAACTTCTTAGCTCATGAACCCATTACAATCCATACTATCCTTTTCAAAAAACCTACCTCCTCCTACCCATAGAGCCTCGCTCTATTTATATCTTTCCATGGTCCGTGGACCATGGGTAGGCCGACTCAACTTACATCCCTTTACATTATCTTTGGGCAGACAACCCTTTGACTTGACTTATTGCAATTCGCGCTCTGTGCATCCCGCGGAGTCTTTACCCTATCTCTACCCAAAATTTCGGACTTTGTGCCCCCTGACCATTACGCAGGGCTTTTGCTACCCAACAGTCCCCCAACACAATCATCATGACTCGTCCCAAGTCACTCAGCCGATGCGGTGATCTTGGCACATAGATTGGTCAACAACTTCTATATGTCGCGCGTACCTTCAACAAACTCAGCTGCGATTTTCTGTACCTGGTCCAAGCGAGCCGCTGATGCATATGTATCACTTGTAGTTGCTTGCTCGGTATCACAGACTGCCTGCATATGCGCTAACTTGCCTTCAATAGTTGTAGAGACGCCAAATGATTAATCGAGCTAGGGCTGGATGCATTCCTTAAAAACTATCTCCTTTTGCCGCACAACATCAACTTGGGTCTTGAGAGCCTGGGCCTCCTTCATTTTGGTCAGCCACTGTGTGATAGTGACTGTCTGTGCAGCCCCTTGAGCTGTGTCATAGGCCTATTGTAGCTCATGGGCCTCGGTTTCTACTCGTTGGATAGTTGGGTCTTCCTGGAGGGATGTGAGCAGAACCAGAGACTAATCTAATAGTCCTGAGCACTCGTGGACAACACTCTTCATCATTTCAAGTCTGGCTTGAATTTCAACGTGGCACCGTTCTTGAAGTTCCAGAGGTGTGGGTTGCTGCACCTTGAGTCTGAGCTCCGCAATTTGTAAAGTGAGTTCCCCCTAGGCCTTTACGGTCGCCTCTTGGGCCATACAGACTCCTGCGGCCATGTGCTGAATTTTGGTGACTGGTGGAAGGTCTGTGGGGATAGATAACTCCAATACCATACTGCACGCCTCCATCATAGCTTGTTCGACTTCCTAATAGTGGGCAACCAAGTCGCCATGTTGGAGAGTGACCTGTTCCAACTTTTCCTTCTGCTCGGTCAAGGTGTGGAGGGCATGACCTTCCCTGGCACGAAGCTCATTAGTGACCCCCTCTTGTAGTTGGTAGAGCGTTTCCCTTGGCAGGGCAGCCAAATTGATTCCCCAACGATGCTCTCCGCCTGCGGCTTCGGCTAGGACAATGCCGACTGGCAATAGTAAGGTGTTCGATGTGTGCGTGCACTCCATTTACTCGGCTGCGGCTGTATTTGCTGCTAGCTATAAGGTGGCCCTACTTGGGGGTCGCACCTGTAATGCCTGCAACTCCACTCGAATTTCTCCCAACATAGTTGTTTTCTCTGTGATTAGTTCTGTTATCGCACCGGTGGGAACATTGCTTGTTGACTGGTTTCTGTGAAGAAATTCTTTCTCCAGAGCCTTTGATGTATTGGACTTTTTGCGTGTGGGTGGTGATTCCTTACCGCGTGACCGCTTGACCTGGTCTGGGTGTTCCTGTGTCTCCGTTTCCTGTGGTGAGTCCTATTCCACGTCCATTTCTGGATCGGCCGGGGTCTTTGATGCTATCGGTTTCTTGGTAGCCTCCTGCTACGAGGCAACCTTTTATTCCTTACGTGTCTTTTTGGCCAGATGAGAGAGTCGTTGTTGGCATTCCTTCTTCTAATATTGTGTTGCCATCTTGTCTAGCACGGCCTTGTCTGGGGTGAGCCATTCCAGGGGCCATGCTGCTAATACCGCTTAAATGACCTCATCTGCTACCATGAACGGAAGTGTGACCCAGGATTGTTTTGGATCCTTTCGCGCCCGGATATACAAGTGATGCATGTCAGCTTTGAACTTGGCCATGCCTTGGAAATTATTGTAGATCATGGGAGACATCCGTGGTCTTCGAGCAATCCGTGTCTGTATCTTCCCTTCCATGAAGTTCCAAAACGCTCGGATTGCAGAAACCCTTGTTGCGTCCTTTGTAGCCCAGAGTGAAGTATACTGCACGGCTTCGGGTAGACTATCTTCAATGTTGCGAAACTGGCTATCTTGCGGCAAGTCTCCTGTAACCAAGAGGATTGATAAGAGAAACCATACATAATGAAATGTCTTACCATTGTCCTATGCTTCTTGACAATTGGTTAGAAATTCGTCACATAAAAACTGTGCCCAATTGAACTGAACCCCTTGGGTGCACTGCCCCACTAGGGCAATGATAGGAGCTAGTACCTTATCTCCGCGACACTTCCTCATGAGTTTACTAGCTAGTAGCTGAGTGGTGACTCGTACTACACGGTCGTTGATGCTTGCTATGACATACCCCCGCTTTCCTTTTTCCAACTGGTATTTCGCCTTCATTGTTTCAGCGAGGCCTACCTCGCTACTTGTTCCTGCTATGTCGGTGGGGTTGTTCCCTTTAAGAGGCAAGTGCTTAATTTGGTAGATTAATTTGGCTGTGATCAGAATTAGCTCTTCCAACCAGAGATACCCATCATGTATGAGACAGAGCAGCTGTCGGATCACAAATATGGTGATGCTCACACGGTGATAGTGAGGTATCCACCTTAGATTGAGTAGTCCCGCCTTCTCCACACCTAGTAACCACGCCCGTGGCAATAGTTTGTCTTCGGCCAACTCAGGGAATTTTTCGTTGTCGGCAAGGTCCCAATCTTTGAACTTGATGCTTGGAACGCACCCCAGCGGTAAATCTTTGAACCTTATGTCATTCGGAAGAAGCGCGGTCTGAAGTGTAGTCTTTGCAATGTCCAAGTCCTTCGATAACTTGGTCATTTCCTTCCATGAAGAGAAATATGAAGGTAGTGATGGGAGTTGGAATGATCGTCTTCTTCCTCAGCCTGTGCATCAATCTGGTCAATTAGGGCTTGTAGATCATCGTCGTCCTCATCTGGTTCGGTGGTAACTGCTTTACCCTTGTCGACTGCTGATCCTTTTTTGAATCTTGGTGAGGCGCGGACTATCCCTATCATCTGCTTGTTCTTCCCAGGTCACGGTGTACGTGGGGGCTTTGGAACCTGAGTCACGTCCCCTGGCTCTTCTTGATTTAATTGCATTTCCTCTGTGAACTGTGCTCGGGTTCTGGCCATGGTACTCATGGGGTGCCTGGTAGCCGAGTGCTCGCTGCTCTTCACTGGTTCAAAGTGCCAATATTCCAGTGTCGTCCACAGGTTATGAGATAAGTCCGTAACTTTGAAAAATCCCTTCCCTCCTTTTCCAGTTTAGTACCAATACTAAACCGGCAGATCTTTTCAGATCTAACTTGGAACTCCCATCTTAATAACCCGCCACCTGCTCCTCCCTGCCATAACTTAAAATTTCTATTAGAAACCGTGTTGTTAACCATCACCTTTTGACCTTTCCGCCCGGTAATGCAGTCCTTTGGGCGCAGCTGCGATCTGGTGGAGTGAAAGTCTTGGTAGAGAACCGTTTTGACCAGCCGGCTTCCCGCAGACTTGTTTATAGTCCCGTGCCTTCTTTCAACTGCTTGGGGCGCTGAGATTGTAGTTTCAACAACTAGTCAGGTGGTCGCACCTCCAGTGTGGTTCTTGTTGGCATTATGATTCTGGTATGGCTCTATGTTATAGATGTTGTACTTGATGGCAACACCCTCAAGTGGCAATGCTCTGATCAGGCTCTCAAAATGTTGGAAATTAAGAGGTACGCAGGTGAATGGTTCAAAAGGTGCGTACCCGCAGGTACACCGGCCAGGAAGTGCGTTCATACCCGCAGGTTACCCGTTCATGAGGTGCGTACCCCCAGTTCACTCACTTCAAGGCAGAGAAGCGCGCTCACGTGGGGTTTCTTATGTTTGGCCCGTGGTATTTAGCCCGCCATTCTTGATTCTATGGTTTTGGCCTGTGGTATAGGATCTAATTTTGCCCCAGTTTGGATCCCTTGTATTGGTTATTGATGGTTTTGCCCCATGGTGTGAATAAGGGCTTGACTATAAATAGGGAAGGAGATCACTTGGCTAAGGCATCTTTTGCAAATTGAATATCTTAAGATCTGAAATATTGGGTTATCAGTTTAAAAGCTTGATCTATATAAAAGTGAAGTTGAAAGTGAATCTATGAAGTGCGATCTCTCGGGCGCATGATCAGATCTGGGCATCTAACTATCTGTGGCACACTGGGGGACTGCCAATTCGACCCTAATCAGAGGTACGCAGGTGATTAATAGTGCAAGTGCATGGGTACGCACAACAGAAGAAGACGCAGTGCGTGGGTACGCAGAGCAGAAGAAGGCGCAGTGCGTGGGTATGCAACGCAATAGAAGGTTCAGGTGCGGAGGCACAGTAAAGATACACAGCGCGACAGAAGCCGCAGGTGCGTAGCTACAGTAGAGGTACGCTGCACGATAGAAGCCGCAGGTGCAGAGCTACAGTATATGTACGCGGTGCGACAGAAGGTGCAGGTGCGTAGATACGCAGTGCAGCAGAAGGCTCTCTGCGTGTATACGCAGGGGAGTAGAACGTGAAGTGCGGAGCCACGCAGGCCAGATAAAGAAAAACTGCGGATTTGTCTTAAGACTTTTGTTGGCTAAATTTTTCTGTTGATAAGGTGTTCTGGGTTTAGTTTACTGTTATTGTTGATCTGGTTACTACAGTTGACTGTGTGATTTACATGTACTTGATGATCTCTTGATGTTTATGGATCCAGTTTGAAAATTTATGAAAAGTGGTCCTTGAAAGAAAAGAAGTAGGGGGTTGTAGCTCCCTTCCAGGAGAGACTGGAAAACGAGAGAGAGTTGTAGCTCTCTGCAAGTTGCAGCTTGCGTACTGGTAAAGGAATGCACCAGTACAAAACCATTGTAAAAGGAGTTTCTAATTTGAAAGAAGATAGAGACATATTGCAGCAGGTGGTTTTCACCCACATTGGGTTTCCACCTTATATCTGGTGTTATTTGGTGTGACTAACTGTTTTTCTTGTTCATGCTTATTATTTTATGGTACTGAAATGCAAAAATAATTCAAAGTATAAATAAGGAATATTTATTAAAAGAACTTGATAATACTGATTCACCCCCCCCCCCTCTCAGTATTATTTCCAACAATTGGTATCAGAGCAGGTCCTTCAGAGAAGCTTGATCGCTTGAAGGAAGATCACTCATCATGAGCAACTACGAGAGGGAAGCATCAATCAGGCCACCAATTTTTGATGGGACAAACTTCAATTATTGGAAGGTAAGAGTTACTGCCTATCTTCAATCTCTTGGTACATAAGTTTGGGATATCATAGATACAGGCTACACTTTTCCTTCAGCTACTCCTACAGATTCGGCCGAAAAGAAGAAATATGAAACAAATTCTAAAGCAGTCAATACTCTGCTAGGATGCTTATCTCAAACAGAATTCGTGAAGATTATGCAATATAAATCCGCAAAAGAAATATGGGACAAGATTGTCTTGAGCTACGAAGGAGATGAACAGGTAAAGCGTGCTAAACTTCAAACCCTCAGGATTCAGTATGAGAATCTCAGAATGTATAATGATGAAAGTGTGGCTAACTATTTCCTTCGGGTAGAAGAGATTGTTAATTGCATGAAAAACTTGGGTGAAGAAATAAAAGAGGCTATTGTGGTTGAAAAAGTTCTAAGATCATTGTCCCCCAAGTTTGAATCTAAAGTGTCTGCAATAGAAGAAAAGGAAAATCTACGAACTCTTACTATGTCTCAGCTACACGGAATTCTAACTACTTATGAAATGAGAAAGGGAGGTCCATCAGACAGAAGAGAAGCTGCTTTCAAGGCTTCAGGCAAAGGAGACTACTATGAAGCAAGTCACGTGCCAGAAGAAGAAGAAGAATCAAATTTTGTCAGAAATCTTCAATGGGGTACTGGAAGGTTCAGAGGTAAGTTACCTTTTAAATGTTTTGCTTGTGGAAGAGTAGGTCATTATGCTGCGAAATGTCCTCATAAGGATAAGATTGACAAAGGAAAGGAACCTGCTAGATGGAGCAAGAAACAAAATGCAAATAAGAAAAGCTACTACACTCATGAAGATAGTGATGGTCTATCAAATAGTGATGAAGATGAACGAGGTAATGACTATAAACTTTTAATGGCATTTGAAGATGATGATTACATGGATGCTATAGATGTGGATAGCTTTCATGAAGAAATTTCTAGACTCAAGACATGTATAGAAGAAAAGAATATGATCATTGATACTCTACAATTTCAAATTGATGAAAAAGAAAAATATCTTGAAAAGTTAGAAGGAGAAATTGTTGGTCTTAGAAAAGAGATTGAGAAAACAAAGGATATTAATTTTAAGTTTGTCAAAGGATTTGAAACTCTAGATGAGATCATCAATGTATAGCGTTCTCCACTAAACAAGACAGGTCTGGGGTATAATGGAGAAACTTCTCAAGCATCCACCTCAAAGAGTTATCTTGATGCAGCAAGAAGGAATGAGCAAAAGCACAATGGAGATCACCAGGTAAAGCAGGGACGAATTACATCAAGAACAAACAAAGACTATCTGGTAAACCAGGGGCAATCCGTCTTAAGGATGAACAAAAGCTACAACCAGCCACAGGTAAAATCCTCTCAATTTGCTTCAAGAATGAATGACAATAGAAATTACAATCATTTGGCCGGAAGATTTGACAACCGCATAAGTTTCTTCAATGGACAATGCTTCTCTTGCCATAACTTTGGTCACAAAGCAGCTCAATGTGTTGCATATAAAACAATCATGACTAGAGAAGCTCAAAAATAAAGAAGTATGACCGGGATTACAAAAAGGACCTATAACAACTTTTCGGCTCTTCAAAATGAAGTTGAATGTTCTATTTGCAATAACTTTTGTCATGAAGATTCTGAATGCAGGAGCAGGTTTCATCAGACAAAGGAACAAACCTCAAGCACCAAAACATGGAGAATAAAGGAACCTCAAACAGAAAGATGTGGGATAGCATTTTATGTAGAGGGACGGGAAAATCTATGGTACATTGACAGTGGATGTTCGAAGCATATGACAGGTGATAAAGAAAAAACTTGAATCATATTCTGCTTTAGAAAAGGGAAAGAAAGTTTCTTTTGGAAATGATACTCCTGCAGCTATAAAAGGAAAAGGCACTGCTCACTTAAAAGAAAAGGTCAAAGCTGGAAATGTTTTGTATGTTGATGGATTGAAGCATAATCTTCTGAGTGTCAGCCAGATGTGTGATCAAGGAACCGAGGTGATATTTAGATCAAATGGATGTCTTGTTCGTGATCTTTGATACAGGTAAAACAGTGATCAAAGGTGAAAGAACTCCAAATAATCTATACATATTTGAAGAAGGACAACAACAATGCTATCTAAGCAAGGATGATGAACACTGGTTATGACACCAGAGGTTGGGGGCATCTAAGCTTTTCACAAATAAGGAAAGAATGCAAATATCAGGCAGTTCGCGGTCTTCCAGATATCAAAATTCCAGACAACACCATATGCAAATCATGTCAGTTTGGAAAGCAAACCAGAACTAACTTTCCGGAGAAGGAAGGATCAGCTAGCATGCCTCTTGAGCTAGTACATACAGATGTATGTGGTCCATTCAGGAAAAGGACACCTCGAGGAGAAGAATACTTGATATTATTCATTGACGATTTCTCCAGGTTTGTCTGGTTAGGACTTATGAAGCACAAAGATGAAGCATTCGAAAAATTCAAATCCTTTAAAGCCTTGGTTGAAAATGAATCAGGATACAAAATTAAGTGCCTCAGATTCGACAGAGGTGGGGAGTTTACCTCAAATGATTTTTTCGATTTCTGTGAAGAACATGAGATGAGAAGAGAATTCTCTACAGCTAGAACTCCTCAGCAAAATGGAGTGGTGGAAAGAATGAACAGAACAGTCCAACAAATGGCTCGTGCTATGCTTGATGAGTCTGGAACTCCCGCAACTTTCTGGGGTGAAGTTGCATATGCTGCGGTTGTTATTCTCAACAAAACAAATGTCCGGGTGAACAGCACTCAAACCCCTCATGAGCTCTGGTATGGTGAGACTCCTTCGGTAAAGCACTTCAAAATCTTTGGGAGCAAATGCTATATTAAGAATACTGATGAGCAACTTGGCAAACTTGAACCTAGAGCAGATGAAGGAATTCTTCTTGGTTATTCTCCACACAGCAAAGCATACAAGTGCTACAATAAAAGACTTGGAAGAATTGTTGACAGCATTGATGTAGTGGTTGATGAGAAGGGATACATTCCTAGGCAAGTAAATCATGAAGATATCGAAGAAGATGAAGACTACCCTCAAAGACAGAATGATGAAGAAGAAGAACCTCAAGAAGAACTAGAGGAGTAGATAAGGATAGAAGAGAAGACTTCATCCAGATATGTTCAGAAGAATCATCCAGAATCTCAGATTTTGGGGCAGAAAGAAGCAGGTGTACAAACAAGAAGAACAATTGCAGAAGCTTCAAGCTATTTGGCATTACTCTCTTCCACTGAACCACAAAATGTGAAAGAGGCATGCAAAGATGAATGTTGGGTCAAAGCAATGGATGAAGAACTTGAGCAGATCGAAAAGAACAACACTTGGGAGTTAGTTCCTAGACCAAAGGATAAGAATGTTATAGGGACAAAATGAGTCTTCAAAAATAAATTGAATGAAAATGGAGAAGTAATAAGAAACAAGGCCAGACTTGTTTGTAAAGGGTATGCGCAGCAAGAAGGAATAGATTTTGAAGAAACTTTTGCTCCTGTTGCAAGACTTGAGGCCATCTGAATGTTCCTTGCTCTCTCAAGCTTTCAAAACTTCAAAGTATTTCAAATGGACGTGAAATCAGCCTTTCTGAATGGAGACTTGGAAGAAGAAGTATACATTGAGCAGCCAGATGGTTTCATTCTTGGAAATGATCCAAATCTTATATGCAGATTGAAAAAGGCTCTCTATGGTCTCAAACAAGCTCCAAGGGCTTGGTACTATCGTTTGGACAAATATCTTCATCAACAAGGTTTTTCAAAAGGATCAGCAGATAGCAATCTTTATATAAAAGTTGAAAATGACAAATTGCTAATACTTGTTGTGTATGTAGATGACATTATCTTTGGCAGCAATGAAGAAGCTATGAGTCAAAGCTTTGCCTTGGTAATGCAGAAAGAATTCGAAATGTCCTTGCTGGGAGAACTGACATATTTTCTTGGTTTGGAAATCCAACAAAAGGAAGGAGGGATCTTTTTGTCTCAAACCAAGTATCTCAAGCAGATTTTGAAGAAATATGGCATGGAAGATGCAAAACCAGTATGTACACCCATGGTCACAAGATATAGCCTCAGTGCAAATGATGAATCAGCAGCAGTGCATCAACCAACCTACAGATCTATGATTGGAAGTCTACTTTATTTGACATGTACCCAACCAGACATAATGCATGCAGTAGTAATAGTTGGAAGATTTCAGGCAAATCCAAAGGAAACTCATCTTCAGGTAGTAAAGAGAATCTTCAAATATCTTCAAGGAACTCAAAACTATGGCTTATGGTATCCTAGAGATACTGATCTCACACTTCATGCTTATACAGATGCAGATTGGGCCGGAAGCGTGGATGACAGGAAGAGCACAAGTGGTGGTGCATTCTTTATGGGTTCCAGATTAGTATCTTGGTTCAGCAAGAAACAGAGTTCGATTGCCTTGTCTACAGCTGAAGCGGAATATGTTGCTGCTGCATCTTGCTGCACTCAACTCCTTTGGATGATGCAGACCTTACAGGATTTTCAAATCACTTGTATACCACCCATCTCCATCTTATGTGATAATACAAGTGCAATCAGCATTTCAAAGAACCCAGTCATGCATTCAAAGACCAAGCACATACCGATCAAGTATCATTTTCTCCGGGAACAAGTACTTGAACAAAAGGTCAAGTTGGAGTATGTTCCTTCTAAGGAACAAGTTGCTGATATACTCACCAAACCATTGCCCAGGGAGACCTTTGAATACCTCAGGCAAAAGCTGGGGGTTGTTGATGCATCATCTTGTTGTTGAATCTCTTCTGATGGTTGGTTGTACGCAAGGCTCATCTAGGGTATATGCGTACATGTGCTGGGTTGCGGATTGATCGAAGATCGAATGGCACAGGTTCAGGGGGAGCATATAATGCATTGTTGGCATTATGGAGGAAGTACAGAAGGAGATCATGGATGCTGGTCTGAATATTGCTGCAATATGTCTCTATCTCTTTCATGGTCATTTATGGTGTTTGGTGGATTATGGTTCTTCTTTGCAGATCTGGTTTATAGTCAGGGGGAGCATGTTCTTAGGGGGAGCATAACCCTTTGCCCTTGATGTCAAAGGGGGAGAATGACATTGGAGATCTTGAGGTTGCCATCAAGTCCAAAGGGGGAGATTGTTGGCATTATGATTCTGGTATGGCTCTATGTTACAGATGTTGTACTTGATGGCAACACCCTCAAGTGGCAATGCTCTGATCAGGCTCTCAAAATGTTGGAAATTAAGAGGTACGCAGGTGAATGGTTCAAAAGGTGCGTACCCGCAGGTACGCCGGCCAGGAAGTGCGTTCATACCCGCAGGTTACCCGTTCATGAGGTGCGTACCCCCAGTTCACTCACTTCAAGGCAGAGAAGCGCGCTCACGTGGGGTTTCTTATGTTTGGCCCGTGGTATTTAGCCCGCCATTCTTGATTCTATGGTTTTGGCCCATGGTATAGGATCTAATTTTGCCCCAGTTTGGATCCCTTGTATTGGTTATTAATGGTTTTGCCCCATGGTGTGAATAAGGGCTTGACTATAAATAGGGAAGGAGATCACTTAGCTAAGGCATCTTTTGCAAATTGAATATCTTAAGATCTGAAATATTGGGTTATCAGTTTAAAAGCTTGATCTATATAAAAGTGAAGGTGAAAGTGAATCTATGAAGTGCGATCTCTCGGGCGCATGATCAGATCTGGGCATCTGACTATCTGTGGCACACTGGGGGACTGCCAATTCAGCCCTAATCAGAGGTATGCAGGTGATTAACAGTGCAAGTGTGTGGGTACTTACAATAGAAGAAGACACAGTGCGTGGGTACGCAGAGCAGAAGAAGGCGCAGTGCGTGGGTACGCAGAGAAGAAGAAGGCGTAGTGCGTGGGTACGCATCGCAATAGAAGGTTCAGGTGCGGAGGCACAGTAAAGATACGCGGCGCGACAGAAGCCGTAGGTGCGTAGCTAAAGTAGAGGTAGGCGGTGCGATAGAAGCCGCAGGTGCGGAGCTACAGTATATGTACGCGGCACGACAGAAGGTGCAGGTGCATAGATACGCAGTGCAGCAGAAGGCTCTTTGCGTGTATACGCAGGGGAGCAGAAGGTGAAGTGCGGAGCCACGCAGGCCAGATAAAGAAAAACTGTGGATCTGTCTTAAGACTTTTGTTGGCTGAATTTTTCTGTTGATAAGGTGTTCTGGGTTTAGTTTACTGTTATTGTTGATCTGGTTACTGCAGTTGACTGTGTGATTTACATGTACTTGATGATCTCTTGATGTTTATGGATCCAGTTTGAAAATTTATGAAAAGTGGTCCTTGAAAGAAAAGAAGTAGGGGGTTGTAGCTCCCTTCCAGGAGAGACTGGAAAACGAGAGAGAGTTGTAGCTCTCTGCAAGTTGCAGCCTGCGTACTGGTAAAGGACTGCACCAGTACAAAACCATTGTAAAAGGAGTTTCTAATTTGAAAGAAGATAGAGACATATTGCAGCAGGTGGTTTTCACCCACATTGGGTTTCCACCTTATATCTGGTGTTCTTTGGTGTGACTATCTGTTTTTCTTGTTCATGCTCATTATTTTATGGTACTGACATGCAAAAATAATTCAAAATATAAATAAGGAAGATTTATTAAAAGAACTTGATAATACTGATTCACCCCCGCCTCTCAGTATTATTTCCAACAGTTCCTCAACTTCCCTGCTAGCCCGGGCTGCGACCACCTCCCGCACGCTGGGGTAGCCGTTCTTTCATTATGCGTCGTTGTGTGGGGTGTGTTCTCCCGTCGGTGTGGGTGCAACCATGATAACAGGGTCGCAACTTGTTCTCGTGCTGCGGGATACCCGACCAAGCCTAGTCTCTTTAGGTGCCATCTGGTGCAGCTTCCGTGAGCATCGCTACGAGCCATCCTGGTGAGTCCTCCCCTTCTTAGCACGCTTTGCTTCCTTGGCCATGCCCATGGTTTGTTGATGTCGCGGGGCCTGCGGTTACCCTGCTTTTGCTGGATGTTTTTCTACCTTATAATACAGACCCATTGAACTCCTGGTATCCGCAACTTCCCATTGGGTTGCTTTATCAGATGGTCGTTGTGCATGCTTTCCTTTGGTTCCCTGTTGACCTTGTCGTCGGCCTATGGCGAATCGGTTTGCTGTGGTAGCTTTGGGCTGCTAGTTCTAAGCTGGTTTGGTGTCTGCACAACATACACCTGCAGCCTATGCTAGCGATGGATTCTTACCCTGTTTTGTTCTCCAATTCGTGTGCACACCTGCCTTCGACATCCGTGCCACTTCCTTCGCATCTTCGGGAATGCACCCTATCCTAAAGCCATTGTTGCATATGGGGCCTCCACGGATGCTTCCGGTGGGGTTGGTCTCAACTTTGTTGATTCGCACCTATCAATTGGTTCCTGAGCTATTCTGTCAAACTCACCAGTTGGCTACTCCTTTGCCCCTATTATTACCATCCTGTTACAATTTAGTGTGGTCACTTCATGTAGTCGGTTTTGTCAACGTTCAATCTCTTCATCTGAGTCTGACGTGCAAGAAATATCACGGTCCCAGGAGAGTCTCTCGTTCACTGTTGGATTTACCCAGTCCTAATCTTACACTGTGATCTTGTAGATACAGTCCAATTCACCATCACTGTCGTCATCGCGCACTAGCTCGGTATAGCACGCCGCTTCAGCTGGATCCAACTGAACCACTACACGGAGAGATTTCTTTTCGAATATCATTTTTCATTTCTTGAGATTGATAACTCCATTCATATCCATTGCCCAATCTATCCCTAACAATGCAGGATATGGGTTACTATCATCCACAATTTCTATGACCTCAAAATCGGTTTGTGTGCTAGCGCCATCGATGTCTACTGTAACCCCGTGCAATCTTCCCATGGGCAGGATCTTTTGTTGGTTAGCCATCTGTAATTGGATCGGGGACCACTACAATGTGGGTCTACCCATGCGCTTCCAAGTTTGTTTCGGTAGGACATTCACGTCAGACCCCAAATCCAAAACAACCTGGTCCATCTCATAGTCCCCAATCTAGACAGTCAACCGCATTTTCCGCCCAGTGCACAAAGCATGTTTTCCTAACTTTTGGATCATTTGCGGTTCATCCACTCCAACACATCTAGTTATTAATTCTTGCAGTCCCTTCACCGCGTTAGCATCCCTAAGTAACTTCATGCATGTCTCTGAGAAGGTGGCTAGCATAGAAGTATCCTTCTCTGGTCCCAGCTGATCCTTGCTACTCGAATTAGAAGCGTCCGCGAAGTTCTTCTTAGCTTCCATAAAAGTTTCCTTCGCACGTGCCAAATCAAATTCCGGTTGTTTCACAGGGGCCTTACGGACCCATGTATCCTCCTCTGGATTCTTCCCCTTATCTTCCCCCGTTGCGGCGCCACTTCCATATTTACGTTAGGATCGTCCGCGCGGGGTTTAGACTTCATCATTTGGACGTTCTGCGTTGGGTTAGCCAGGAGTACCCCCTTTTCCCGCATCCAAGCAATCAGCGTGGGGCAATCGACTGCTTCATGATCAAATTGGTAATAGTATGGGCAACAGGCTTTAGTCGGGTTTGGGCAGGGAAAATTTTAAGAACCCCCCCTAAATTTATAAATATAATAAATGGGCGAATCTCCATGGTATATAGGAAAAATGAAAGGCGATTTTATCAATAATATAATATGTATATATAATTTTTGGCGAATCTCTCACCAGGCATGGCGAATATTTTACTCAATTATAAAATCTTGTAAGATCTTGGCGAGTCTTTCACTAAATAATAAAACTTTGTAAAGCCCTAGTGAATATTAGCATAGGCTACATGCTGGTTTAATTCCCCCATTTAAATAGGCTACATTCCAGGTGAATACCATGGGTCAACACCATGTGCCATTTTGGTGAATACCATGGGTCAATACCATGTGCCATTTTTATTTTTATTAATTCTAATATTAGGGTTAATAATGGTTTTTTGCATGGTATTAATAACAATCTAGTCCATGGTATTTGTCCCATAGTATTTTGGCCATAGGTTTCACCTAAATATAACCCATTTTTTGAGTGTTCGTCAATATAAGGTGACTTATGGAGTACATATAAAAAAATGTTTTATTTGTTTACCATACCTCTCGTTTATTTATATTTTTATTAATTTACCATACCTGTTTTACAAATATGGTATTTGGCCCATAGGATTCACTTAAATGAAACCTCTTTCTTGAGCCTTCATAAATAGAACGAGGGTTATGGACTAAATATAAAAAGAGGTTTTATTTATTTACGATACGTCTAGTTTATTTATATTTTTATTTATTTACCATACCTTTTGAGTAAGTATAAAAAGATGCTTTATTTATTTACCATACCTCCACTTTACTTATATTTTTATTTGTTTACACCCTTACATGTATATAAGGTGACTTATGGAGTAAATATAAAAAATGTTTTATTTATTTACCATACCTCTCATTTATTTATATTTTTATTAATTTACCATACCTCTTTTATAAATATGGTATTTGGCCCATAGGATTCACTTAAATAAAACCTATTATTGAAAATGGGCGAATGGATTCACTTAAATAAAACCTATTCTTGAAAATGGGCGAATGGAAGGTTGTAAGTCCTAATTTCAAGGGCTAAATTTACCTTTTTTACCCTCTCCCTTAAAATAAGGTGGGCTATTTGAGGTGATTTGTAAAAATGTACTATGATACAAAATATTCGCCCACTAAAAATTTAAAACCCCTCAATTTCGCCAAAGGGCGAACATTCGCCCCTAAAATTATCCTTGGGTTTGGGCAATCACGTGCATAATGCCTCGGTCCTCAAAAAATATAGCAAATTAACTGTCCTCATCCCTGTCTAGGTCCCATTCCCCCGCGGCCTCGTCTGCATCCTTGGTATCCTCCGCGTGCCAAGGGTGCGGCGAGATCCTACCCGCGCACCTCCATTTGCATCCTATAAGCAGGTGTTCGATCCATCAACATCTCATAACTGCAGCAATTTCTTTCATCGTGGCCCACCATCCTATAGAAGTTGCAAAATAGCTATTGAGGGGGGGGGGGTTGTCTTAGGTTTTGCAATAGACGACAATTGTCTGTGGCATGCTTTCCTCCTACCTGACAGATTGCGCACCAGAGTGCGGGCACCACGCTTGGTTCAGATGGTACCTATGGTCGCAATGATATTGGTCCCATCGTTGCCACATAGTTCACGAAGATCGGACAGTGGTCCTTATTGTGGCCTTGGCCCTTACATTTGATGCACCATACCTCTTTCGTTACTTCTGATCAAGGCACCTACCCTTGTTTCAAACTTCGCATTTCTAGACATAGGTTTTGTATTTGCGCTTGGATTTGTTGTACTCCCAACCCTGGATCCTGTATTGGGGTGTCATGTAACCTCATTGTTGTCTCCAATGCTTCAGCTTGGGTTGAGATCTTTTGTTGTGACAGAGCCGTTCTCAGATGTGGTGTTAATGACACCACAAACCAGGCGCAGTGCTATGCATCCGACAGTGTCATGTTTGCCTCGCAGATGGTGCTTTTCAACCTCTGATCCAGATCCCATGGGGTTTCACTAGGCAACATTGTGATTTCCTTCAACCCAATAACCGACTGTTCTTCTGACTTTGGTCGACCAAATTCCTTGTTTAACGCATCCTAGATTGCTGCTATTCCTGCATTTGGATGATCGCTTGAGTATTTCATGTACCATGTCAACGCGCGGTCCCGCAGCGCGCTAACTAGGGTAGCCTTCTTGATGTTATCATCTGTGATGCCTTGAGCATCCCATACAGATCTTATCACAAACCAGAACCGGTCTGGTTCCTCATTTCCTACACCTTTAAATATCGGCAGCTGGATTGCACTCGCCATCCCAACTTTTGGTGGTAGAGGGGGTGGAGGTGGGGTTAGTGTTGGCATAGATGGATTTGATGTAGGTGAAGTGGGTGGTGGTGTGGATGGAGGTGGGATTAGTGGGAACCGCTCCTTGATCAGTCAGACTGCACTTCTCAAGGAGAACCTTGCAAGTTCCTCCTCTCTTTCCCGCAAAATAGAAATCAGAGGATTGTTGTCTAGCCCTCCTATTCCTTGGTAACCTCTTCCGCTCCGCGTCACTCCAAACATTAATAGATGTGCATAATTTTTTTTTCACACAACAACATTTTAATCCAAGTATTCAATGATTTGATATACTTACCCTACGGTCCTTGGAGAAATCACCTTTCCGCCTCACTATAGTTCACGGTTGTATCTATCACGAACTCAGTGATAAATCTTCCTATTACCTGATCCAACCAATGATCTACCACACGTACGATTTTATCTTCGGTAGCTTCTAGCCTACGTACTAGTTCTGGAGTCCACACAATAGGCTGATCTAGTCTGCACCTTCACATGCTGTCAGCTAACCTCGTGACCCACTTGTATAATGCTACTGGAAACGTCGCAAAGAAGATCTCATGGATATCTGTGTATATATAGCGGTCCAACCAATCTTCCTCCGTTATCCACAAGTTTTTTTTTTCCTGAACCACGAACTCGTGGAGCTTCAGATCCCACCACTCTTCAATCTCTTTCTTTGTAGGATTCCATTGTTCCAACATCAGACACCCCTTCGGCAGATGTCGGTCCCGGCAACGGAACCATTTGTTGGCTTATATGGGCCTGACCCAGGTTCGGAAGAATAAATTAGCCAAACAAATCCCACAGCTACCAGACCTTTCAGCAACAGCTCACGGAGTGCGGACTGAGGTCCCACCCAAGGTAGCAGGGGAGGGTGCTGGAACCAAGTTTCCACACCCTTGGGATGTCTTGATGTGGTCTGGAGGTTTCGTGCACCATTTAGTGGCCTCATGCTGCTCTGCTTCCACGCAGATTCGACTGAAGGCTACTCCTTAATACTAATTACTTAATTAATTATTATAGATCAGATATACTTATGAGGGTCTTTAAGCAAACATTTAATCAAGGTAACTAGGGCGTGCATTCAGAAGAGATATAGATTTGCCTTAACCCAGAACATAAACATTCACATATAGATTCAACAAAGATATTAATCATAAATCAAGAAGATCCATAATAGTTCAGATTTAACACAGTATTTTAGAATCAACTTATTTTTTATTTCCACTTTATCACTGATACATCCAGATCTACCCTGTGCACTCAGTTGCAGGGGTTCGCACACACAACTGCAAACTCTACTAGGCCTCTGCACACACAGCTACAAAGCCTCTATCTCTCACCCAATACCCTTGACTCGGACTTGTAGACGCACCAAAACTTCTTAGCTCATGAACCCATTACAATCCATACTATCCTTTTCGAAAAACCTACCTCCTCCTACCCATAGAGCCTCGTCTATTTATATCTTCCCATGGTCCGCGAACCATGGGAAGGCCTACTCAACTTACATCCCTTTACATTATCTTTGGGCGGATAACCCTTTGACTCAACTTATTGCAATTCACGCTCCGCGCATCTCATGGAGTCTTTACCCTATCTCTACCCAAAATTTCGGACTTTGTGCCCCCTGACAATTACGCAGGGCTTCTGCTACCCAACATGTTCACTAAGAAGACAAGTGGCACAGGATCGTAGTGGTGGACATTGGATATAAGTTTGACCTTGGTAGTGGATTATGGACTTCTTAGGAAGGAGGTGAATCTTGGTACTACTTTGAGGGTGGAAGTGTGAGCCTTTGGATTACCATGTTGCTGATGTAGGCATCATATCCTTTTATTTGTTGGTTGAGCATATGTGTATATGTGTATATTATTGTAAATATTGTATCAGTCTAAGTTTATAAAGCTTCATAGACAATATGATTATTTGTTGGTTGAAGCAAATGTGCATGAGTATATATATGTTGTTATTGTAAATACCCTAATGAGTTATGTTATAAAGCTTCAGTAAGCGGTATGCTATTTTTTTTTCTTCAGCAGTGATCATTGTAAATATTGCAACGAGCTGTGTTATAAAGCTACATGGGAAGTATGCTTTGTTTTCAGTGGCTTTCTAGTTTATAGGTGTCATCGAACACCGAGGGTGGTGTTCCCCCAAGGCAGAGTGTTGAAAATGCAACAAGATGATGGAGCTTAGTGGAAAGGAGTCGCCTTCACTAAGTGGGCCCGCAGGCAAATTATGGCGCAAAGTCTATTTTTAGACTATGTCTATTTTTAGACATATGGATCATGGTCTATGAGTTGCAGAATGCTGTTTATGGATGATTGGTCATGTTGGGAAAAATAGATGGACTTCTATGTTTGGTTCACAACAGGAGTGATCAAAGTCTATTTTTAGACTGTCAGGTTAAAAATAGAAAAGTCAAATATTATTGTCTCATAATAATATTTAGACTACAAACTTTATCTTATCCTCTTGGAGCACTTCAGTTTGAGCTACAGATGTGGCACATGCAACTGTCAGAAGGAAATATGCTTTTCTTGTGAGTCAGTTGAGCTATTGCATGCAGGACATCAGTTAGAACTCATGCATGTGAGTTCTGTGGAGTTGGATGTGGAGTTGATGGAGTTGTGTTTAGTTTGACTTTGTTAAACTAGTTGTAATTAGTCTAACTACAAATAGACTAGTGATGAGTGATGTGAATTAATTGATTAAATTAATTCACTAATTATTAACTCATAATGCAACTGAAGAATACATCAGTTAACTCAGTGCATGTACAGTTCAATGGAGACAGGTGTTAGAGGTTGAGATTGCTATCAGTTGTGACTATAGTTGTGCATGAGATCTTGCAAAATCAAGGGATTGAGTATACCCATGAGAATTGCTCAGTATATGCCTAGTGAAATAGCTTGTGCTCACGTGATTTTTAGTGTGAGTGATTTTCACAAGGTATTGTGTGCAATAGAGGCAACCAAAGCAGCGGAGAAGATTTGAACCTGTGACTTGTTCGGATCTGAGCTAGTTTTGTGTGTAACAGGTGGAGATAGTGCTGGATACTTGTGAGGAGTATTGTACTATGTATTGTTACATGTTCTCAATCATTAATATACATATAGTTTGGGGTTTTCAGCTGTAAGCTTTCCCCGGGTTACATACTGTGTTAATGTGTGCATGCTATTGATGTTTCATTATTTTTTATGCTGCTAAATTGATGATTAACGTAGAGGAGGTTATGTATTGTGCATGTATTCTGCAATAGTGTATAATCGGGATAATCTCTGTTGAATATGTGTTTATTATTCAAAAATTTTACATGGTATCGGAGTTGTTGATCATCAGATCTACTATTCAGGAGGTGTTTACATTCTATTTCTTCAGGCAGAGTCTATAATCGGGCCAGGTAGCCTCTGGATTCATCCTTCCTTTGGAAGGTGAGATATCTGGTAAAAGCCCATACAGTCAATCTCTGTACAAGAAATACTTTTTTCTCACGAATCTTCGATCGGAGGCGGTTGAGTTTGGAGCTGGTGGAATTCGAATTTGTAGCAGTGTTTTCTTAGTATCAACATGGCAATGTCTTTCAACGGATTGCGATTGGAGTATGCTCTTGAGGGCAGCCCGAACTATATTGCATGGAAGGACAGGATGGAGGCAGTGTTGGATGATAACGGGCTGAAGGGTTTCATAGAGGCTGATGTCCAAAAGCCTACTGATGCTGCGCAGATTGATGCTTGGCAAAAGAAGACAACAAAGTGTCGAAGGATTTTATTGGAGGGCGTGAAGGATCACATTTTGTCCAGCCTGCATGGTAAGTCTTCTCCATACTTGGTGTGGAAAGCGTTGATAGATCTATTCCAAAGCAAGAGCGATCAGAGGAAGCTGGTGCTCAAAGATAAACTCAGAAACATCAAATGTGAGAAGGGAGACAGTATGCCCAAGTATCTCACAAAGTTCACTCAGTGCAGAGATGAGCTGGGAAGTGTGGGGGTGACTGTCGATGATGAGGACTTGGTGAGCTTGGCTCTCCTTGGTCTTCCGAAGAGTTGGCATTCCTATTAGGACTCTGTCAATGGTCGGGAGAAATTGCTAGGATGGGAGAGACTTTGGTTAGATCTTGTGTAGGAGGAGATCAGGCGAAATACCAGGGACAGATCTTCATCAAAGGGACCTGATGAAGAAAATTGTGCTTTGGCTGCCAAAGCAAAGAAGGGGAAGAGCAAGAAAGCTTCTCAGTCTGGTGCGAAAGGCAAGAAGAAGGACATGTCAAAGGTGAATTTTTTTCATTGTCACCAGCACGGACACTATGCCACTAATTGTCCGCAGAAGAAGAAGAACAAGCAAGCTATTGGATTTGCAGCAGGAGAGGCTCTAGCCTCGCAGGTTGAGCTTGATTTTTCATTAATCGCATGCTTGGTTTCAATTGTGATGGGATCGGTGTGGTTCTTGGACAGTGGTGTGTCTTTTCACATGACAGGAGATCGAGATTTGTTTTCTAATCTGGAGGACAAAGATCTTGGAGTGCACATCGAGATGGGCGATGATGGTAGATACAGTGCGACCGGTATTGGTACCATTTCCTTTGAGAGGGAGTCTGGTAAACCCTTTGTATTGAAGAAAGTGATGCATGTTCCAGGATTGAAGAAGAATCTTATCTCTGTGGCGATGTTAGAATACAAGGCATATGATGTTGTTTTCAGCGAGGGAAAGTCTTTCCTGCGCAGCAAGACAACTGGAGAAACCGGGAAGATAGGGGTTCGAGTGAGGAACCTTTATCAGTTGCAAGTATATGGATGCGCAGCAATGGCATGTAAGGCAGAAGGATTGGTGAGCTAGGATGATGGTGAGTTGTGGCACAGGAGATTGGGTCACCTTCACCATGGAGCCTTGAAGATACTGCAGCAGATCACTACAGGGTTTCCTAAAGGCACTCTTGCGCAGTCAGATCAGTGCAAGGGATGTACTTTGGGAAAGTTTGTGAAAGCCACCTTTCACGAGAAGGATAGTCGTGCCATGAAGATCCTTGAGAGAATTCACACAGACGTGTGTGGACTTTTCTCAGTAGCTTCAACAACAAAACACAAGTATTATGTGATATTTGTTGACGATTTCTCTCGTAAGTGCTGGATCTTCTTCATGCAGAAGAAGAGTGAGACATACTAAAAGTTCTGTGAGTTCAAAGCACTGGTCAAGAAGGAGTCGGGGAAGAAGGTGAAGGCTCTTATGAGCGATAATGGTGGTGAATACATCTCTGGCGAGTTCAAGGAATTCTGCAAGGTAGCAGGGATTCGAAGAGAGCTCATAGCTCCCCATAACCCACAGTAGAACGGGGTTGCTGAGCAGAAGAACAGAATGATCGTGGGTGCTGCACAGGCGATGTTGCATGATCACGGCCTACCCCTTCACTTGTGGGCAGAAGCATGCAATACAGTAGTTTATGTGCAGAACCGTTGTCCTCACAGGATACTTGGCATGAGTACACCCGAGGAGGCTTATTCTGGTAAGAAGTCTGATCTTTCTCATTTTAGGATTTTTGGTGCTAACGTTTACATGCATGCGACGAAGGATGCCAGGAAGAAGTTGGAGCCGACCGCAGAGGTTGGGATATTTGTGGGGTACACTGATACGCCCCACAACTATCGTGTGTATTTTCCAGACAGTGGTAAGACTGTTGTGCGACAGGATATAAAATTTCAGGAGGAGAAAGCCATGAAGTGTTCACTTGAGAGGGAGCCACACTTGCATGTAGATGAGGAGCTATTAGTTCCTAAAGATGAGCTTCAGGACGTGGATCAGCCACAGGACGAAGTTCATGGAGTGGAAGAGACCACTCATGCAGCGCCAACCATCAGAGGGCAAAAGTGATTGACAGAAGCTGAGCGACTGACTCAAGATGCAGAGAAAGTTGTAGGACCACCTATAGCCCAACGCAGGCAGAGACAGTCACCTGATCGGTACACTGGATACATGGCTCTTGTGAGGAAATGTGTTGTGACTGAGCCATCCTCTTTCGAGGAAGTTGTGGAGGATCCCGCATGGGTAGACGCCATGGTGGAAGAGTATGATTCGATTGTCAGAAACAGTGCATGGGAGATTGTTCCTAAACTGAAAGGGAAATCAGTGGTGGGTTCGAGATGGATATACAAAGTGGTGCAGATGGGGTGGCACATTCATCAGATGGATGTGAAGACTGCGTCCCTTCCTGGAGGTTGGAGGAAGGAGGATGCTACTTCAGCGGAGGTAGTGGGTGCCACTGTTTATCAATAGTTGGTGGAGTCGCATGTGTGCAGGCTCAAGAGAGGCACATCGGGATATGGTTTGTGGTGCAGACAGGAGGATGAGGTGAAGCTATGTGGCTTCATGGATGCAGATTGGGCAGGGAGCCCAACGGACAGAAAGAGCACATCAGGAGGGGTCTTCAGTATCGGGTCGACAATAGTTTCTTGGTACAGCAGGAAGCAGAGATCTGTGGCACTCAGTTCAGCAGAGGCCGAGTATATGGCAGCAAGTTTGGCTGCATGTGAGGCTATATGGATGAGGAAGATCCTAGTCGGTTTGTTCGGTTCTCACTTGGATCCTACTGTGATTTACTGTGACAACCAAAGTTGCATTAAACTCTCGGCTAATCCTATATTTCATGATAGATCTAAGCATATTGACATCAGGTACCATCATATCAGAGATTGTGTGCAGCGGAGAATCATGTTACTTTCATACATTCCAACGGAGGATCAGGATGCTGATATCTTGACGAAGGCTCTCACTAGGAGCAAATTCGAATACCACTGAGGCAGGATAGGGGTTGCTGATAATCCATATCTTGTTGACAGGGAGTGTTGAAAATGCAACAATATGATGGAGCCTAGTGGAAAGGAGTCACCTTCACTAAGTGGGCCCGCAGGCAAATTATGGCGCAAAGTATATTTTTAGACTATGTCTATTTTTAGACATATGGATCATGGTCTATGAGTTGCAGAATGTTGTTTATGGATGATTGGCCATGTTGGGAAAAATAGATGGAATTCTATTTTTGGTTCATAGAAGGAGTGATCAAAGTCTATTTTTAGACTGCCAGGTTAAAAATAGAAAAGTCAAATATTATTGTCTCATAATAATATTTAGACTATAAACTTTATCTTATCCTCTTGGAGCACTTCAGTTTGAGCTACAGATGTGGCACATGTAGCTGTCAGAAGGAAATACACTTTTCTTGTGAGTCAGTTGAGCTATTGCATGCAGGACATCAGTTAGAACTCATGCATGTGAGTTCTGTGGAGTTGGATGTGGAGTTGATGGAGTTGTGTTCAATTTGACTTTGTTAAACTAGTTGTAATTAGTCTAACTGCAAATAGACTAGTGATGAGTGATGTGAATTAATTGACTAAATTAATTCACTAATTATTAACTCATAATGCAACTGAAGAATACATTAGTTAACTCAGTGCATGTACAGTTCAATGGAGACAGGTGTTAGAGGTTGAGATTGCTATCAGTTGTGACTATAGTTGTGCATGAGATCTTGCACAATTAAAGGATTGAGTATGCCCATGAGAATTGCTCAGTATATGCCCAGTGAAATAGCCTGTGCTCACGTGATTTTCAGTGTGAGTGATTTTCACAAGGTATTGTGTGCAATAGAGGCAAGCAAAGAAGCAGAGAAGATTTGAACCTGTGACTTGTTCGGATCTGAGCTAGTTTTGTGTGTAACAGGTGGAGGTAGTGTTGGATACTTGTGAGGAGTATTGTACTATGTATTGTTACATGTTCTCAATCATTAATATACAGATAGTGTGGGGTTTTCAGCTGTAAGCTTTCCCCGGGTTACATACTGTGTTAATGTGTGCATGCTATTGATGTTTCATTGTTTTTGATACTGCTAAATTGATGATCAACATAGAGGAGGTTATGTATTGTGCATGTATTCTGCAATAGTGTATAATTGGGATAATCTCTATTGAATATGTGTTTATTATTCAAAATTTCTACATAGAGGGTTCTTTAACAACCCTGGTTGAATTTCCATGTAAAAGATTATAAGACCAAGGTCATGGGACACATATTCCAAGATGAATGGTGGGAAAAACATCCGAGTGGGTGTTCATTTCGGTATATTATGGCTATGGAAATTGACAAAGGCATTGTAAAGACAAAGATGCATTAATTGGCATTTTATTTATGAAAATAATGGAAAATAGGAGAAAAGGAAGGTGAAAGGTCACATGTTGCATGTGAGGAGGAAATTGAAGGAAAAATGAAGGGAAATGAAGAAATTAGAGGCCTCAATGATAAAAAGGCTTATGAGGATCAGTTTATGGCCTTTTCCAGTTGAATATTTTGTTAGTGTTATCTTTTGTCAGTTCACTTATGGCTCTCTCTTTTATTCTCTCATTCTCTCATACTCTTATACGCTTACAGTATTATTGGAGCATGCTTGGAGCACTCTAGTATTCACTTGGATTTGGAGGAAGAAGGACAAGGAAAGCATGAGAATGTAAGGGAACATATAGATCAATGGCTACAACTGGATTGATTCGTAGTTATTGAGTTGCATGTATGGTTTCCATGATAGTTTTGGCATGCATGTGGTTTCTTGGTTATGAATTGTCATTGGCATGGAGGATTTCTTGGATTGACAATTGTTTTTCCTAGCCTTTCCATTTCATGGATAGCCATTTTATTATGGTTTTTTCCATTTTTTATGATTGGTGCTCATGTTCCTTATGGCTATGGGTTGAGTTATTAGTTCCTGGAACCTTTCTTGGAAAAGCGCTTTAGAAGCCCTGGAACAACTTGGGTTGAGTACTAGTCCTGGAAGCCTTGGTTGAACAAATGCTTTGAAGCCCTTGGTGGGTTGAGTTACTAGTACTAGAGCCTTGGTTGGACAATGCTTTGGATCATTGTGGCAGTTGTGGGTTGAGTTACTAGCCCTGGAGCTGGGTTGGAACAAACGCTCTGGAGTCCTGGACAACTTGGGTAGAGATTGGTATGGTGATGGTTAGTGATGTTCAACCATGAAGCGGAATCACTGGTTGAGGGTTGAGGTGGTTTGGCCTCTAGAATATTTGGTTTGGTTTTGGTTGGCTTATTCCATGAGATCCCACATTCACACTTGAAATATGGCATGGGGGTGATTGGCTGAAAGAAAGATTTGGTTCAACCCAATCTATGGTTGGGTGGTACATGGAAGTCCTCGACTTGGCTGGTATTTTCATGTGTTAATATGAGGTATTTTCCTATTGTGATCTATGAGAATATGTATTGATTATTACGGTTATCTTATGGCCTGTTTTCCATGGTTCTATGTTGGTTATTTGTTAGTTTCTATGCTAGTTATTTGTTGGTTATATGATGTATAATGTCTATGGCTCTTGACATGTTTGATGAATATATGAATGGTTGATGAATGCATGGACTAAAAAATGTTATTACAACTATTATGAGAGGGTATTAGACCTTCTTGGTGAATCTTAGATAAGTTTTAGAATCCTATGTTCAGATATGCATCCATGACTTGTATATTACATGTTCACCATATGTTTGACGAAATGTATGTCATGGTTATGCTTTGTTAGGTCAAGTTCTTGATCGAGTTTTTTGTTAGAGGATTTTTCTTTGTTTCATTTTTTTTTTTTGAAAATCTCATCAAGTTCTGGGCAGTGATATGGAGTCTATCCCTTAAAAGGTGGCACAAATTTCGTGGTTGCAAGCACATAATTAGAAAATTGGGACTACAATCACTTGCAGGCTTATGAATGCAACTGGAGGCCTACAGTCACATGGATGTAGGATTTTGCATGTGATTAGGAACTCAGATCAGTGAAAAAACAATCTGACTTAGGGTTTTGGCACTTGGAGGGGTGGTTTAGCTCCTGTGGGTCCTGTAGCTCTTGAGGAAGGTTAGTAAGGTTTTGGTTTGTCGATTCCACTTCCTTAATTGTACTTAGGAGGTTGAGTCATATCATAGTAACTTCTCGTCAAATATTTACCCCTTTGTACTATTAAACTTGGGTAAGTGTGGGAGGAGGGTGTTACACACACTTTCTTATTTATCTATTATATTAGAACATCATAGTATGCTAATAGAAATGAGTTTAGGAACAATATTTAACATCAATCCTTGGCTAGAGACCTTTACAAAAACCAATTGATAATGTAGTAATCAATGATGCATTTGTATTGATGTATATTTAAATGGGAGAGATTCATCCTAACCTTTGTACTCGCCACATTTATATTAAAAATTAATTACATCCTATTCAATAACCCTAGTGGCAAGTGGACCTTGTTGTGAAAGAGATATTCAAAAAAGAGCTACAATAATTGTTGAATGTAAATCTTATCTACCCCATCTCAGATATTTAATGGGTCTTATCGTTAGTAATTTTACATAAAGAGAATGATAAGTGGCACATTTTTATTGACTATAGAAAATTAAATTGAGCACCTTAAAAGGCTATTTCCGACTACCTTTTATAGATCAAGTCCTTGATACATTAACACATTTTCTTTCCCTTCCTTGATAGATTTAGTAAATACAATCGGATTTAGATTGTCCCCAAGGATCAATATAAGACGACATGTACCTACCCATGTGGAATGTATGCCTACTAAGTCTTTCCCTTTGGACTTTGTAATGCTTTTTCCACCTTCCAATGAGATATTCTAAGTATCGATGTAGAATTGGTTCATACTTGTATAAATGTTTACAAGGATGATTTTATAGTATATGGGAGCATTTTTGAGGAAACCATGAGAAACCTAGAGGAAATTCTTAAATTATTCCAAGAAAAAAGCCTCTCACTTAGTCATAAAGAGTGTCACATGTTACTAACAAAAGGAGTTGTGGTTAGACATCATATTATGGTATGAAGGTAGATATAGTGAAATTGAGGTAAATTCAAACATTTTGTTAGGCTAGGAGTAACTCCACAAATTCAAATTGTTTTGAATTAAGGGAGAATATGATTATATACAAGGAGAGGGAGACTATTGGGTTTAATCTCCTAATGTCTATTCATCTTCCAACTTCCTTTTATTTTTACTATTTACAATATTTACATAAGTTTACCTAATCCCAAACATTAGGTGTCAACATCCCCCCCTTAATCTGAAGGGATGTTGGTAAGGCCAATCATCATTCCGAATCTTTCAAACTTTTCCCTTCCAAGTGCTTTGATGAAGATGTTTGCAATCTGCTCATTTGTGGAACAATTTCATAGGTGGATTCTTTTTGCCTAAACATGAAGTTGAATCAACTGATATTTTGTATTGATGTTCTTGATTTAATTAAGGATCTTCGGGTTCTTGGATAATTTTATTTCAGAAGTGTTGTGAATGGAAAGAGGATTTGAATGCACTTGTTTCTCTTGCGAATCTTCCATAATTTTCTTGAGCCACACAATTTCCTTTGTTGCTTCAGTTGCTTCCACATATTTAGCTTTAGTTGTGGAATATGTTGGAATTAATTTAAAGAGGATTTGAATGCACTTGTTTCTCTTACTAATCTTCCATAATTTTCTTGAGCCACACAATTTCCTTTGTTGCTTCAGTTGCTTCCACATATTTAGCTTTAGTTGTGAAATATGCTGGAATTAATTGTTTGCATGATCTCGAGGAGAAAACTATTGATCCAAGACTCATAACATAACTTGAAGTAGTTACTCGAATTTGTTTATCTCCATCGAAATATGAATAAGAGTATCCAATCAAGCTAAAGTCATCCACCTATGTATACTTGAGTCCAAAGTTTTGAGTTCCCTTCAAGTACTTTATAACTCTTTCTTCAGTAGACTAGTTGACCCTCACAATGCTTTTGCATAAACCTGGAGAGGATTCCAACAACAAATGAAATGTCCAGTCTGGTAGCAGTCATGTAGTTGAGACTTCCTATGAGTTGCCTGTACTTTGTTTCATCCTCAAATTATTTTCCTTCAGTGGATGTGATCTTTAAGTTTTGTTGCATTGGAGTAGTCAAAGGATTGCACTCATCCATGCCAAACTTGTTCAATAGATCTCCAATGTACTTCTTATGAGAGAGGAATATAAACTTCGGATGTTGAGCTACTTCAATACCAAGATAGTAGTGAACATAGCCCAAATATATTATTTTGAAACCTTTCCTCAGTTATATCTTTATGTATGTAATTTATCTCTCATTGTTCATTGCCATCAGAAGATATTCCACATACACCACAAGATATACCATTGTTTTGCCAAATTTCTTGATAAACAAATTTGCATTATCAAGATCATAATGTTTGAAATTGAGTTTTAGAAGATGCTCAGTTAACTTCTCGTACCAGGCTCACATTGCTTGCTTGAGGCCATACCAGGATTTTACAAGCTTTCATACTTTTTGTTCCCGACACTTCACAACAAATCCTTCTAGTTAGAACATAAAAAAAATTCTCTTTCATATCTCCATTCAGGAAAGCAATTTTTACATCCATTTGATGTGATTCCAACCGTTCCGAACTGACAAGGAAAAGAGTGTCCGAATGGTAGTCGATTTTGATGTGGGGGAAAATGTCTCCTCATAGTCGACCCCTTCCTTCTATGCAAAACATTTTTCCACAAGGCTGGCTATGTGCTTGTCAAGTGATCCATCTACTTCATACTTATTCTTGAAGACCCACTTGCAGCTTATTGGCTTCTTCCTAATGGAGGATCAATCATCTTCCAAGTGCCATTATTTATCAATGCCTCATATTATTTTTTCATCGCTTCTTTCCATTAATCATGAGGAGTGGCTTCTTTGAAGGAAGTTGGTTTGAAATCTATAGAGAAATTCAATTCACAATCATAAGAAACATCCATATCAACATGAGAATCATAATTGTCTACATCACCTCCATTCTGTCTGGTTGATCTTCTTGTTCCTACATTTCCAACCTCATCAGGACATACACATTCAAGTCTCTTTGTGAGCCATTTTGGAGGACCTTTCTGAGATGACCCAAGATTATCAGTTGAATGAAATGGGGTCGAATCAATATTTAGTCTCTCAATTTTGTCAATCACATCACTCAAAGTGTTATCAGTGGAGGAGATTCATGCCGGGGAGAGAGTGATTTAGAAGAAAATTCCATAAATTTATCTAGTATAGGGATCCCCCGTTCAAGATGTGGAATCTCATTGTCAAACTCTTGTAGAGACTCTGCATGTCTAAATCTATCTAAGCAATTAAGATGTAGCTCAACAACATTGTCAGTGTTGGAATATTCAAGAAATATCACATCTCTAGATATTATAAACTTCTTATTCACTTCATCATAAAGACGGTATGATTTGGAGGTGTTTGAGTACCCCATGAATATATATTTTCAACTCCTTGCACCAAGTTTGTTTCTCTGTTCCGTAGGTATCAAGGCATAACAGGTGGAACCAAAAACCCTGAGATGTCTCACCGAAGGAAGCTGGCCATACCACATTTCATAGGGAGTATTTTTTTTTAATAGAATTAGATGGAAAACTATTCTTTATATACACAAAACATAGAACTACATTAGCCCAAAACATCAATTTAACATTCTTGAAAAACATAATTGAATGTACCATATTTAAGATTGTCCTATTCATTCTTTCAACTACTCCATTCTATTGGGGATTATAGGGCATGATTGTTTGATTTTTGATCCTATTGTAGCTCGTTTTACTTTTTTCTATGTGTTCAAAAGAAAATGTATATATATATGTACTCAAAAAAAATAAAAAAATCAAAGGGGCAAAGGTTTTGATTTTAAATTTTACTTAATTTTTAAAGGTGTATTGAGCTAGGCTAATCAAATTTGAATGAAAATTTAAGGTTAAGAAACTTATGGAAAGTCCTCATCCACCAAAGTCGACGATGTTTAAACATCGTTTAAATTTTTGGGTGTGATGGAGAATACAGGCGGGGCCCATTGGATAGAGCAAACCCAACAACACTAGATGCCTAACGGTTAACTCTCTGAGTGCCTCCGTAGAGACTTTTTCATATCTCCACTGACTGAAAATCAATGAACTATAATTGTTACTGGGGGACTTCATTGGATTTCCTCCATACAGGATTCTGCCCCCATATTACACCAGCAAGCGAGTGCAACCGCCATGTAACCATTCTTCCACTGCTCTGTCATTGCATGTCACTGTATCCTTCCACCACCGCATCCATCTTCTCAACATGTCATCAATTCAAACACCCCACGTTCACATTTAATTATGTTTTCCCTCTTGTTATTCCGTTTTACCTATAGATTATGTTCCTTATACTCATTTCATTTGTCATTGCCCTTTTCTCTTGCTTCCGTGGATTTAATTGTACAAATTTCAGCTCTAGTCAGCATCACATGTCACTACTCATGTATTTGCACAATATCTCTTACATCCAAGACTATCATAATGTTGAAGAAATCCATTTTAGTAGGTTCTTTTTCCCATATTCCATTTATGGACACCGAAAGGGATATATTTGACCTAGTTTTCTCCATTAACTGCATGGAAATTTACTAGCTCATCCTTCTTAATCAAGCTAAGTCTCCTGTATATTCTTCTACTGTTAGGTCAAATGTTTTAGCTGTAATGATTCCTCAAACCTATGTGTTCCTAGAATTCATACATTGGATGGTCTCTGCCCTTTATCCTAAAAAATGTTTTGTCATGAACCAATTAGGTGAAAATATCTTCCAATTATCTTCCCTTTTGATTTAACAAGCATTATGTTTTCCTTCCTCGAGTTCTTATACTCATTTCTCAAATGAAACTTTGTTCTCTACCTTCCAAGACTTATCTGAGTCGAATTATGCTCAATTGAATTTCTTTTTAATGCTTGCTGGGAAGCATTTACCTTTGGAACCTACTCATTTTTCTTTGGATACTTTTGCCAAGGAGGTTAGACCTATTCTTCAAATTCTGGCCAAGATTTTAGGAAGAGAAGATACAACTATTATTGACAGAGCTATCCTAGTAATGTTCAGTTTGATGATGAATAATGAAATAGTTTTTGACATACCTGCTTTCTGGGAAAAGATGGTCAATTCTTAGTTAACAAATCTTTCCCTCACTGGATGTTTTAGATTTCCTTCTTTAATTACTTACCTCTTCTTATATACTCATGTTGAAAGATTCATGCACCTGGGATTGAATATCATGGATCCTCACAAGAACAAACAATCAATGGTATTTTGAACTGATGTGGTAAGAAGTACTACAAATAATGAGCGCTTGATGTACTTTACAACTTCCTTTTTATCAGTTGCTTACTCAATCATAAACAACTCTCCTTCACCTTGCATATTACCAAAGGCCCAATCTTTTCTTTAGCTCAGTAAAGATGTCAAAGTAGGTGATTGGTTTTATTTGAAGATTATGCAGAAATTAGATTATATGGAGCAGAAGTTGCCCCCTACAGGCTCCCCACATTTGTGCCTATGATATTGTTTTCATTAGAATTTATCAAGCATAGTTTGAATGTTGATCAAGTACATTTTGTCCAAGCAAAGAAGGGACATCTATTTAAATTGCCAAGGAAAGTGGGACCTTTTATTGTGAATAACAAGCAAGCTATAGAAGTGCAAAAAGCTCTTGAAGATATGAATTTGCAACTGGGTGAGAAATGGGCATATGACCCTCACCATATTATTTCAAACATGAGGGTGGGAAATGCCTATGCTCCCTATATAAATGAAAGTTGACTAGATGTCAAGAAATTAGAAAATGGAGGACAAACTAGTTTGTCAGGAGGGGTGGAGATTGAAACTCCTCATCAAAGTGAAAATAATTTAAAGAGAGGCAGTGAAGATGTCATTGGTTTGGAGGAAGAAACAAACAAAGGTACTAAAAGGGTTAAATTGTCTCAAGGGGGCAGTTCATCATGAGCATAAATTTTTCAATTACAGTTAGGGGAAGCTATTTGCACACCTTCTTCTCTTGTTCCAGAAGAGACTGCTCAAAGCTCTGTTCTAGTCATAAAGAAGTTGTATTCCTAGATTGAGGAAAATAATAGAAAATTTAAAGAAATCATGGAGTCCCAATTAGAAGCCTAGTTCATTTCGGATTATCAAACTAGATTTCTTTCTACCATGGACATGGAGAGAAATCAACTAAAATTGTCTTTCTCTCACTCCTCTGCTTTGACTATGTCTTCTTCATCAGGTTTCAAGACTGTCAACTTGACAATAAATAGTAAAGAGATACCACTTCTTGATAAAATCAAATTACATAGACAGACTAGAGAATTGATTTATATTGATTTGAATAAAACTTCTTTGGCTTCTAGCAAAGATGAAGTTTTGTTAGAGAAAGTGGTTAATCAATTGAAATTAGAGAAAGCAAATTCTAGAACCCTAACCACTCAATATGAGGAATTAAACAAATTTATTGTTAAAATTGGTGTCAATCCATAGGATAGAAGCATTGTTCAGAAATTGTTGCAGGGAGTTGAAACAAAAATTCAGGTGTTCAGGAAGAAGTTGAAAATGCCTTCTCTAGATAATCCTATGGCTTCAGAAGTAGCACGGGTGGAGAAGGAAAAGGAAGCAGTAACTAATGATATCCTGCAAAGAAATGATGATATTTCCAAACTAAAGGAAATGAATTCTATTTTGCAACAAAATATTGACTCTCATGTTTGTACCATCTTAGTACAAGCAGATTCTGAAGACCCAACTGATAAATTAACTAGAGTCATGAATGAGCTCCAAATTTCTGAGAATGAGATTAAAAAGGTTCAAAGAGATTATGAGAGTGCTTTGAAAATCATAAAAGCTATTGAAAGAGAGTTGGCAATGTCCAAGGAGAATGTTGATAAGTACAAAAATGATTTTCAGGTTGCTTCTCAAAAAATTAAGGAGCTAAAGGAGAAGGTGAAGGGAAATATGTCCCTTATTCAAGAAAGATAAATTCTATGGAATGATATCATCCATACTGTAAGGAATATTTGGGAATGATTGTCTATAGTTGAAGAGGAGAAATCATTATCAGAGACCTGGAAAACTTAATCACTGCTAATAAGCAAAAACTACATCAACGAGCTTAGTTTTGTAAGAAAATGATTGATTTCCTTAACTCAAGATCTTCATAGTAGTTAAGGGAATTAGGAGTTGAAGACATAACTAAGTATGTTTCAAAGATTATGTTGTAGTGGTTGCAACACCCTCCAAAATTTTGGGCTGCATCTAATTTTGAAGCCTCCCTTGGATTTTTACTTGATGTTTGCAAGCACTCGAGCTCACCCCGTGAGCTCGTGATGAGTCCTTGCACCCTCCTTGCTTGACCATTCAACATACATCTTTTTGCATGTTGGTCACAATGTCATGATTGCAACCATGTTCTTGTCATGCATCAGGTCCCGCTTCATGTGTATAAGTTGTATTCTCTATGTAGGCAGCTTCATGTGTATAAGTTGTATTCTCTATGTAGGCATCCGTTGCACTCACACACGAAGTTGTATGCACTGTTGCGTAAGCGTTGTCACAGTTGTTCAACGATCTATCACAAGCATCATGCTTGTCACTTTCACCATCGATCAGTCATAATGAGTATATGTTGTCTTGATGGTTTGAGGCATCTTGTTGTCGAGTCATGTTGAGTGTGTGTTCGCAATGTCGCTATGCACAAATTCACTTGCTCACACACTTAGTCATTTTGCTAAAGCTCTAATGACCAAGTCACCATCTAACAGCCGGACATCCACCCTAGAATCAACTTGAACAACTATCACCAGAACAACGTAGAAGTGTCTAACAAGCCATTTCAATCTATGTTGCCTGCAAGCTAATCAACCAAGCCCCCTGCTGGTAAACCGAAGAGTTTGAATGGGCAATGACCCTGGGACTCACTCCCCACAAAAATTACACAAAAGTTGCAGACCTTGCCCACTCACCTGACTAAGGAAATTGCGCAAACAGGTTGGACAAACAACCAATGTCTGTCCCTATCTCCCTAAAAAAATTGCGCAATTTTTCTAGCCATACACCCAATCAGCCGACCGGCTGCTCACCCAGAAAACTGCATAGATTTCATGAGTAGTCCCTCAGCTTCCCAACAACCCACTTAGCTCAAAAACTGTGTAGAGGTGTTCAGCAGGCCAGCCTCCCAACAATTGCATAGTTTTTGTCACTAGCAATCCCGCAGCTCACTACTAGCTCCCTGAAAAAAATGTGTATTTTTTCCTAGCAAGCCTCTTGTAGCCTGCTGCCAACTCCCTGAAGGAATTGCATAGTTTTTGTTGCCAAGACCCTCTGCTACCTGCACTGCTTCCTCCAAAAAATTGCGCAGATCTTCCCGCCAGCCGAGCTAGATCCCACGGACAATCACTGCTGATCCAGATTTTCCATCTCAGTCTCCCAATGACTTCTACCCAGTTTTCATGAGCAATCCCTGGAGCCCGCATCCATGCTTGAAACTTGCCTTGTGCATTTTCATAGCCTTTTCCTCTATCCCAGTAACCTACATCTGAAATCGAACAACCATGCATCATGGTAGACTAGGAGGTTTATGGATTTGATGGCGCCTTGTCATGAATGATTGCATATACAGGTAGATGGATAAGACATGACACGACGATGGACGAGATGAACAAGGAGAGCACATGTAAGGAGATTTGTTTGCGAATGGATGAACGAACGATGCATGCGAGGATATTTTATCGTGAACGAACGATGCATGTGATGAGATTTTTTCACGAATGGATGATGCATGTGAGGAGGATTTTTCACAAATGAACGAACATGCGAAGCATGCCAAAGAACAAGGAAAGGAGCTATGTGCACATGCAACATCAAGCAAACACCAAGACCATCGAAGACTCCACACACCTTGCCATGTGGAGGTGAAGATGTGATACACCAAGAGCACATCCATCACTCAACAACACTACAGCTCGACATTGACATCACTAACAACATGAAAATACCAACATTGTCGTGTCGATTTGTGTCACGAGTCATGTTGGCCACATCACTACTATGGGCGATACTGTGTAAATCAATGTAATGTAATGTGGAAGTCCAAGAGACTCACATGTCATACAAAGAGTCATGTAAAGCTTAAGAGTCAAACAAGTCGAATAGTCATGAGGGAAGTCGAACAGTCACAAGGGCCAGTTTCACCCTTGGCTATAAATACCCCCTCATTTGGACATGCGAAGGACTTTTCACCTTGGCTCCTCCCACATACCCTTGAGAGCCTGTAGTCTTTTCTTTGAGCGAACAATGGCTCCAACACCCCTTTCACAGGGTTAGTGATGTATGATGTACCGATGTGTCTTGGAACTTTCACTTAATTGAAAATCTTGATAACAGGCCAGCACTGTCACACGGAATCTGTCAAGGGTGCGGACACGACTGACCTTCCTAGAAGTCTAAGACATTCTAATGACAAACAAGACAAAATGGAGTGATCTTTCTCTAAATACACCTTTTACAACATGAAAACTACAAGTGTTTAGGCTTACCTTATTCCAAAACGCTGTTGTTGAAGTCCGTTCTTGACGATCCGGATGAGCTCCTCCTTCAAGTCAATTCCTGCAACCACAAACAATCAAACAATTACCAAGCACTTGCATTTCATATAATAAAACATATATTCAACATGCAGACCAAGGAACACATGAAATAACTCATTAACACAAGCTATTGAGAAAAATAAACCAGTTTGTATTAATAACGAAACAAAGAAACTCTTACAACCTGGCCTTGGTGTTGTGCAAGTTCCTCCCAGGGTCCATCAAGGGTTTTCCTCTACTTTGACAAAGCTCACCCTCTCCCAAGTAGAATCAAGTGAAGACAATCTCTCCTCACAAAGGCTCTAATGGAAGACCTAAATCCTGCAGCATTTACCCAAAGAAAATGTATAGCTCCAACCTCCTCTCCTTCTGGCTCAATGCCTTTATTTATAGTGCTGTAAAGAGGTTATTCAGGTCCACTATCAATGGGATCATCCCCCTCTTTGGGTGGGATAGCTCCCTTATTGATGGGATAAGTTCCCCCTTAATAGAGATACATGAACCAACTGGAGGCGCATCCATTTCATCAAACCGACCTCTAGAATGTTCTAGAAGTAACCACAAGTAACTTTTTCAAGATAAAACTCGCGCATTTTGCCTTTTACAGAGGGACGCACCTGTCCCTTAACATACAGAGCGTCCATGGACGCAGATTTTGTGAACAAGGTCAGCGTCCCCGCAGGTAAGGCTAGAGAGAACCTGCGACCCCAGAGATAAACATAGTTTTTACAAGACTTTCTCTCTTCTTTGAGTTTGAGATGGATAACAGAGGCATGAGACTTGCCTAAGAGGGTAGCATGACTGTTGATTTGAGCCATACTAACTGTGAGTAGTCAAGGTGACATTTTTTAGTGTAACAGATTGCCCCCTAAAGTGCGAAGCCTGGAATAGAATAGGGTTTTGTAATTCTAGGAAGGGTGAAGCGCTTTATCATTTCAAGGATTGCCTTGTGGATGGCCTGGTTGGAACCTGCAATTTTCAACACAAAATACATGGATAAGATTATATCATCACTGAGGTAGGCATTCCCATACTCAGATTCAAAACTTTAACTAATGGACTAACTATTCTGATACAGGAATGATCTTGCAGTACATCATTTTTATAGACTTTTGTAGACACAGTATGGACGCAGCCATCTGTTTATGATTAGTCTACATAGATAATGAATACAAAACTCCTCGCAGCCTGGATGGTAGAAACTAGATCCAGGGTCTTCACTTCTACTTCCCGAATTGGTACGATTCTAGCCATGTGATTAAATGATTCGATGTCGAACATGGTAGAAACCACTTGATTACCAGTCAATGATGTAAACTGTTAACAAGCGTGAGAGAAACCACCAGTAATGTCAATGGTTCTCAAAGTACCAAGCACAACCCGTGAAATGTGAATAGATGTTTTGATGTCGAACACTTCACGGAATCCTTTGATCGAAAGTCAATGATGTAAACTGACGTCAAAGGCGAGAAATCTGCCATTGATGCATGCAGACTTCAAGGTACTGTCGATTCCTAAGTCATCTTTCTAGATAATGTGTCGATGTCGATAGAAAGCGACCCGTTGCAGGCAAGCCCACAACATGAAATCATTGTTCAAGTTGAAGAAATGTTGCTGTAAGGACTGACTCAGGGATGGTCAAATGGATGACAAGTATTTTGCAGATGAAAGTTTTGCTTGCAGACCTCTTGAACACATAACGACACGATAGATGGCTTGGTGACGAATAACTCAAAGTTAATCCCCGGAACCTGGTTAAAGACTTTCAAAGTGGTTTGGTCAACTGTGAGGTAAAAGATTTCCCAACCCAGGTGAATGAAAAGTGTCGTGTTCAAGAGCGGTAATAAAGTTTCTTTTGAGACAAAAGGTGACAAACAGGTTCATTCTTCTCTCTTTTCCCCCACCATTTCTGGCAAGTACCTCTTTATTTTTAACAAGCTTGAGGAGGATAACATATGCTTGATTATAAGCTCATCCTTCGGACGAGTCCAACCTAGTTTAAATTTGAACCCTAGGAAGGAGTGGTTCGTTCCTGTTTGTAATTGAACAGGTCCTTTACTGTAAAAGTTTAACGAGCCCAGTATAGGAGAAACTCGACGTTTTTCAATTTTAGAGAGTCTGAAAAACTTAAGAAGACTCCAAGTTGAACTTTTTCGTAAATTTGTGTCCCCCAAGCCCGAAAAAGTATAAAATAATACCTGGGGGAACCGCTTGATCTTGCGACCAAGGAGTACTTTCATAATTAGTGCCACTAACCTGAAAAGTAAAAAGCGATCAAGGACACGTCGTTTTATTTCCTTATCGAGTTCGAAACGACAAAAACCCGGCAATCTTTTCCTGATTTTGCGGTCAGAAAAGAGCTAAAAGGGGACCGTCTTTTAATTCCGTTTTAACGAGTGTAAAAGAAACGCTCGGCAATCTTTTCATGTTTTAGGAGTCAAAAAAGGGCTTAAAAGATGACTCTAAGGTTTCACTTTTTCGTAAGTTTTAACGAGTTCGAAAAAGGGATAAAAATGTACTCATGGTTTTCACTTTTTCGTAAGTTTTAATGAGTTCGAAAAAGGGATAAAAATGTACTCATATGGCCGACTTTCAATTTAATTTACGAGCAGGAAAAGACGGAAAGAACTCGGCATTTTCATTTGTTTTACGAGAATGAAAGATAGCAAAATAATCTCGGTATTTTCATGAGTTTAACGAGTCTTGAAAATAACTAAAATTGACTCGAGATAGGTTTCATTTTTACAAAAGCTTGAAACAAATAAAAACTATGCTTTAAATTAGTTTCATTTTTACACAAGCTTGAAACAGAGATAAAACTGTGCTTGATGCCCCCTAAGCATAACTGCTAGAGTGCATGCCCCCCTAGCTTCATTTCATTCAACCATTTGGATGAAATGAAGGTTTAGTGACGAGATCATTTAAAAGACTTTGACCTAAAACTGTAAGAAAATTATGCAAAACACCGAAACAACTAACCTAAACGCTTAACATTTACGAGATCTAGTCAATCTCTCGACTCAAGTAGAGGAGGATTTGTTTCATTTTTTAACGAGCTTGACACAGGAAAAGAACTATGCTCGGATTCGGTTTCATGTTTACGCAAGCTTGAAACGAAAAACTATGCTTGTTATAAGTTCACATGCCCCCAGCATAATGACGCAAAATGAGGTACATGCCCCCCAAGCTTCATTGCATTCAATGAGGTGGATGGAATGAAGCTTTACTTTCAAGATCTTGGAAAGACTTAAGGGAGTTGTTTCATTTTTTAGTGAGCTTGACACAAGACAAGGAACTATGCTCATAACTACTCTCTACAATCTACTTAACAAAAACTCTACTTAAAAACCTTGATTCATTTTTTAACGAGCTTGACACAAGACAAGGAACTATGCTCTGAAATCCTTGATTCATTTTTTAATGAGCTTGACACAAGACAAGGAACTGTGCTCATGACTACGCTCTACAATCTACCTATTTAACCTACCCTTGTTTCATTTTTAAACGAGCTTGACACAAGATAAGGAATTGTGCTCAAAAATTTCGCATGCCCCCAGCATAATGATGCAAAGCGAGGTACATGCCCCCCAGGCTTCATTGCATTCAACCGGCTGGATGAAATGAAGGTTTACTTTCAATATTTAACTTGAAAAGGGAGTTGTTTCATTTTTAAGGAGGTTGACACAAGAGAAGAACTATCCTCATACTTGATTCATTATTTAACGAGGTTGACTCAGTAACAGGAACTATCCTCAAACCTGATTCATTTTTTAATGAGGTTGACTCAGTAACAGGAACTGTCCTCAAACCTGACTTTCTACAATCTACCTAAATATCCTAAAATTTAGCTGATTCATTTTTTAATGAGGTTGACTCAGTAAAAGAACTGTCCTCATGCTAGCCTATTTCATTTTTTAACGAGGTTGATACAGGAAAAAACTATCCTCGTACTTACTGATTCATTTTTTAACGAGGTTGACACAGTAAAAGGAACTTTCCTCGTAACATCCAATTTCATTTTTTAACGAGGTTGAGAGAGGAACAAACTATCCTCGTTGACACCTGTTTCATTTTTTAACGAGGTTGGCACAGGAAAAGAACTATCCTCGCAACTCCTTGTTTCATTTTTTAATGAGCTTGACACAAAGACAAGGAACTATGCTCATGACGTCCAGTTTCATTTTTTAATGAGGTTGAGACTAGAAGAAACTATCCTTACCCCCACTGATTCATTTTTTAACGAGGTCGACACAGTAAAAGGAACTTTCCTCGTACTATCCAATTTCATTTTTTAACGAGGTTGAGAGAGGAATAAACTATCCTCGTTCACACTGATCATGGCTTCCAACTGGAAGAAAGACATGTTAATGGACACACCTTGATCATGGCTTCTAAGAGGTCTTCATCCGAAGGAAGAATACTTCTTGGGAAGGAACACATGTCAAGGGACTCAAAAGGGATAAGAACATCGTGTTCAAGTAATCCCATAGAGTTTTCCATGTCAATTACCGGAGCTAAATCAAAGGAAGATGAGCAAACAGTGAGAGGCTCACTTACGTCGGTAACTGAAAACATGGGACCAGTTGCCACATAATTAACCCGTGGCAGGGTAGATACCACTTTAGACTCAGGAACATTTAGGGCTGTCATATTATTGGTAGTTGAGACAAGACTAGGGAACGAAAGCTGGTCTACAGTCACAATACTGCCATTGTGAGGGAAAGACATCACGCGAAAGAGTGTCGATACGACAGCTTTCATTGCATAAACATAGTCTCGCCCAAGGAGTAAATTGAAATCCAAGGGACCTCGAACCACCATAAGATCAATACAGACAGTTTTACCTTCCAAGGTAATAGAAAACTTAGGAAGGATTCCTAAAGGTTCACTAATTGTTCTGTTAAAAGCTTTCAGATTCTGCGTAATAGGCGCAAGCTGAGGGGAACCCAAAGCTTTCCAAACAGCTGAGGATAAAATACTAACAGAAGCACCTTCATCTACCTGAGCACGATGTATGTCCCTACCACCAGCCTTGACAATGATTTGGAAAGGGATGGAGGAAGGAAGACGAGGTTCTGTCAGTCTATTCCAATCAAAGGAAAAGACCTCAGTACTTGGAGGGGGTTCTGTAGAAACAGGTGAAATGCCCCCCAGCATAGAAGAATCCGATGTAACAAGAAGAACATCAGCGGTATGAAATTTACTCTCGAAAAGGAGAGTGTGATCGATCGAATGTGAAATTGAATCGACCACTTGATCAACTAATGGATCATCAACCTGAGTGACATGAGTTTCACTCTCCAATGGGAGAGTGTGATCGACTGTACTTGAATTTAGATCAATCACTCCGTCAGTTGACGGTAGGTTGGGAGAAAGTTTACGGTAACCAGTTGGAAATTCTTGCTGTGGAACAGTAAGGTTTTCCAACAATGTTGAGGCTTCATCCATGTGAGGGCAAATGTGAGTTTGATGACTCCCTTTGCATAACTTACAAGGAAACCTAACTTTACCCTTTTTCCCAGGAACCTGACTATCACTGGTTGATGGATCAATGGAAAGTTGATGAGATTTTTCTGACCATACTTCCAAGACCTTTGGAATACCAGGACAATTGACAAGGAAGTGGTCACCCTTACAAAGCCTGCAAGGGTATTTGGGTTTATGATGCATGTCGGAATTTTCCTCAACACAACTAACACTTACAGCCATGGTTGGTTGGTTGACTTCTTTCTTATCTTGCTTCTTCTTCTTCTTCTTCTTCTTCTTCCCTTTCTTCTTCTTCTTAGCCTCCTGGTTACTAGCATCAAAGCTTTTACCAGGCGAAGAGGAAGAAATGGAGGAAGAAAAATTAGGCGAAGAGGGTAAAGGGTCAACAGAAGGTTGGTGATGTTGAGATGGTGAACTCTGTTGAGGTGAAGCATCCGGTTGAGGTGGAACAATTGGAGTATTTTGGGCCAACGAAGTTGAAAATAACCATATCGGTAATCCTATTGTAAATCCAGGTAATGACAAAGTAGCCATATAAGGAGGACCAACATTTCCAAAGTAAGGAAAAGTACTAGGATTCTCGTTAGGAGGGGTTCCTAGGTTGGTAAATTCTGGAACATTTGCCATTATATTCAACTTCAGTGAATTTTATTAACAATTTAAAACTAAAATTAACAATTCACAATTCACACTTAACAACTAAAATTCACAATTCACACCTATGGTCTCTAAAAGTAAAAACAAACAAATTAACATGCGCTATCAAATCTAGGAGTCAAACCATACACAAACAGTAGCCTTCCGGACCGAAAACACTAGTTGGTGATGAAGCCCAACATCGCTGAATTCAGTACAGAAGTGGTGGGTGGAATAGTTACCCCGGCAACCTGCTTAATGAATAGACCGGCACAAGTTCCTCCACTTTAACCGTCTCGAAGTGAAGTGAACCCCCCGGAAAATCCAAGTGAGTATAACCGACGTCTGCTCCAGGTACAGTGGGACCTTCCCTCCACCGTCACCTCGGTAGAACCCTAAAGATTATGGTCACTAAGGTCACCAACAGTAACAAACACACCTGGGGGAACAGTCTAAACTCCGACAGCACGCAAGGGCAGAGTAGCAAGCTCAATCCCCTTACCAGCTCCTTGACAACAATCCAAGGTTTACCGATAAGTGACCCCTGGCTCCTCGACAATGGTTAATCCGAGGTTTACCGTTTGTAATACGTACTGTCTGGCGTCGTTCCCAACGAGGGGGGAATGATCCCCTCACTGGTTCGGACACGAGCTCGTGCTTCTCCTTTAAGAAGAGCTTTCCCAGAGTGCAATTGAAACAATTGGATTTATTCTACTCAAGATAAACTATCTGTTTGGTTTTGTAGTCTTGGAGAGTTAAGTACTCACCTACTCCAAGACCCTAGCCTAAGCTATGTTGGTGTTTCAGAGCCCTAGAAATGTAAAAATTACTAGATGAATTTTAATTAAGCGCTGTGTTATTAAGGCTGTTATTACTCAAATGGGTAAATGGAGATGAAACCAATGGTGTTATGACCCGACTCAACTGAATGCAATCGAATATGATAATGCAATCCTTTCAATTCGATGAATCCTAACTAGAGTAGGGAGAGAGTTTCCATTCACTTCCAACAATGCAAAAAATTGATCATTAAGAGAAAATTTAACAAATTCTCTAATGCACTAATTTCATCAAGAAAAACTAATGCAAATCAATTCCAAACCAATTTTTATTTTTATTTTTGTGTAAATTCAAATCAAAGAAAGCTGATCTAAATCTACGATTGATTTTTCAGAATGTAAACTATGCAATTGTAATCTATGCACAATTCACATGAAAAGTATGCAAATGTAATCTATGCACATTTTTCATTCATATTCCAAAACTGAGAACTCTAATTATGCAAATGTGATCTATGCAAGAGAATTCTCAAAAACAAGATGATTCTAATGTAATCTAAGAACCAATCAAGTGCAAGTAGAGAAAATTGGGTGAGAGTTCCAAAGATCAAAACATAAAAACACTCAAAGGCGATTAACACTCATACACAATTTAGCCCCCCCCGGCGAATGAGGGGGAAATTTTTTTGCAAAAACAAAAGCAAAAAGATGCAAAATTGTGAAAAGACTGAGAGAAACCTCCAAGTAATGACCAAAGGAAATCAAATTAAGAATTTCTCAAAAAAGAGACTCAAAACACCCAATTGATGAAAGCTAAAAGCAGGAACAAGCTTAGGTGAAGATTCTGGACAAGGGACTAATGAATCTGGGCAGAAAAAACTAAGAAAAAACAAAATCTAAGAGCAAAAAAGGCAAAAAATGGAATTTTCTCAAATTTTGGCAGGGGACGCAGGCAACCCGTTAGCACAGGTGCGGGCCCGCTCTGTGCACGCAGCAAAAATGCATCCAGGGACGCACTGTGCAGCACTCAGAGGGTGCGTCCGTCTGAAAAACTCAAGAAAAACCAAAATAAAACTAATCCTAAGCTAACCCACCCAGAGACAGAATCACAGAGCCAAAACCAGAAAAATAAACCAATTTTCTCAAAGCAAAGTTCACATAAAGGAAAAGACTTTCTCATTAATGGAATCCCCAGCGGAGTCGCCAATTTGTCACACGGAATCTGTCAAGGGTGCGGACACGACTGACCTTCCTAGAAGTCTAAGACATTCTAATGACAAACAAGACAAAATGGAGTGATCTTTCTCTAAATACACCTTTTACAACATGAAAACTACAAGTGTTTAGGCTTACCTTATTCCAAAACGCTGTTGTTGAAGTCCGTTCTTGACGATCCGGATGAGCTCCTCCTTCAAGTCAATTCCTGCAACCACAAACAATCAAACAATTACCAAGCACTTGCATTTCATATAATAAAACATATATTCAACATGCAGACCAAGGAACACATGAAATAACTCATTAACACAAGCTATTGAGAAAAATAAACCAGTTTGTATTAATAACGAAACAAAGAAACTCTTACAACCTGGCCTTGGTGTTGTGCAAGTTCCTCCCAGGGTCCATCAAGGGTTTTCCTCTACTTTGACAAAGCTCACCCTCTCCCAAGTAGAATCAAGTGAAGACAATCTCTCCTCACAAAGGCTCTAATGGAAGACCTAAATCCTGCAGCATTTACCCAAAGAAAATGTATAGCTCCAACCTCCTCTCCTTCTGGCTCAATGCCTTTATTTATAGTGCTGTAAAGAGGTTATTCAGGTCCACTATCAATGGGATCATCCCCCTCTTTGGGTGGGATAGCTCCCTTATTGATGGGATAAGTTCCCCCTTAATAGAGATACATGAACCAACTGGAGGCGCATCCATTTCATCAAACCGACCTCTAGAATGTTCTAGAAGTAACCACAAGTAACTTTTTCAAGATAAAACTCGCGCATTTTGCCTTTTACAGAGGGACGCACCTGTCCCTTAACATACAGAGCGTCCATGGACGCAGATTTTGTGAACAAGGTCAGCGTCCCCGCAGGTAAGGCTAGAGAGAACCTGCGACCCCAGAGATAAACATAGTTTTTACAAGACTTTATCTCTTCTTTGAGTTTGAGATGGATAACAGAGGCATGAGACTTGCCTAAGAGGGTAGCATGACTGTTGATTTGAGCCATACTAACTGTGAGTAGTCAAGGTGACATTTTTTAGTGTAACAAGCACATTTTCACACATGTATTGTCACTGTTTTCAAGACTAATTTTCACACTTGTAATGCATGTTGCTTTAACCTGTGTTAAAAAATTGAACTCTTTTGGTTGCTATAATACATATATTTATGAAAATGTGTTGTATGAGTTGCTAACACTATCATGCTTGCATGGGTTTCCTCACCGGACATCAAACATAACCTTTCTCATAAACTTGTTATAACAATCGTCTCACTTCGTGAACCGCTCCGCCAGGTGTTGTACGTGCTATCTTCTCTTGTGTGTTGTGACTGTCACATCCATGTGGAATTCTCCTCCAAAATCTGTGCATGTCCTATTATGTTGTGTGTCTCTGACAAAGTTGGGACTTCTTCCCTTTCAATTGTAGACTCACCTCCACCCTCTCAGTATGTGGTGAAAGAACCTTGACACAAGTAACACTAGCACTCACCAAGCAAGTGAAACTCATTGCTCAAAGATGAAGCAGACCACTCTCATGTGCTGACAAGAAAGAGCTAAGGCATATATTTAAGATAATGGCAACCAATCCATCGTACCGGATGGGACTCCTACACCAAATGGTGTGAGGTCTAGTTGGGAATTCATACCGGGGAGATCCCCTGAGTGTTGGCGGGTCCAGCACCGTCAACATTTTGGCACTGGAAGGAGGGCTATATGACAAGCCGAGTCCTCACAATTTGTGTTGAATCCTCACACATTTATCATGGAGTTTGTTATAGTTCACGCTACAAAATGCCTATCCAACGAACATATCTTTCACATCGAGAGGGAGTTCTGGGATGCCTTGTCACAAATCATGTATGATGGTGAAGGCGAAGTGGCATGGCCTGAGCACTTAGATGACTTCCATGCACTCATGGAGAACATGGAAGGTTTTAATGAAACAAAGGTCTATTTGCTGCTCAGACACACACTTCGTGACCACCCATTGCGATGGTGTAACATATTGCCTCATAACTTTGTGCACTCATTCAAGCAGTTTAGTGATCTAACTAAATTGTTTTTCACCATTTTGATCCTGAAGCACTTGATAGAAAATTGTTAAAACAACGGAAGGCCCCGCATGAATCAACTATGTATTTTTCACAACGCTTTTCATGGACAAATTTGAATATTGCCTTACCAAATCACACTATCCCAAGATTAAGTTGAAGTTAAAACCCCGCTTGACATACTTCGATGATGGAGCTACACAATCACAACCGGACACAGTCACTGTCACAAGTGACTGTCCACCTTCCCCTCATCAAACAACTTCATCACCGCAGAGTGATGTGGGAGAACATGCGCACAAGTTTGTTCAACTATCACATCCTCCCACCCTCACTACTCCCAATATCTGCACAGATTTGGTTGGGAAGCCCATGGGTTATCATACACACTTGTTACCTCAACCTCCGTCTCCGCGCTCTGTTGATCTATGGATTGCACCGTCTTGTGTTCTTCCGTTCTAGACTCTACACCTTCTGTGAACGAGGATCAAGCCATCAATGGAGTTGATGTTGCAAAACCAACCTGCACTGTCATTCAAAAAGAGTATGACTGAGCATATGAGCATGAACAAGTGGTGAAGGATGACCTCCTTCTGTCCGCGCCTCCTCCACTTTTTCCTAACATTGTTGGTGATTCTGTTATCCCTAATTTTTTTGTGTTAATCTATCCATAGATGCATCTACTTCCAATCATTTGCAGAACACACCTAATGTTAGTCCATCATTTGATAAAGGAGAGGAAAAATATTTCATTAAAAATCCACTTGATATTTCATCTGTTTTTTCCAGAAATGCATAGGGTGAACATTCTTGCTTCTCATCTACCCCTCTGTATGATTTGTCAAATCATGAAGATGCCGAAAAACATCCTGAATTTTCTGATCATGGTTGTCGTGATCTCTGTACTTATTCATCTGATCAAGATGTTGATTCACTCATTGTTAATCTATCTAATCTACTGGTCTCTGATGATTTATCTATTGACGAAGTGGAAACCCCGCAGGTTGTCAAGGCACTTTAGCCTGAGCTGATGGTTATGTTAGGCCCTCACTGTCCCAAGGTTAGTTCCACTTATGATCAGAAAATTTACGAAACACTTGAGGCTACTCATCACTCATCTGTATGCACTAAAGATCAATCCAACACATAGATTTCACTTCCTACACCAGAATCACATGATCCCATCACCTGTGCATTGGAGGAATCATTCACAACAACCACACTTGCAAGGCGTAAGTTGTCTCTTTTTCTCATGTTTTCTTGTCTATTGTAGTCAAGAGAGTGCATATGTTTATCATCTGTACGCAGTGTGTCACAGCACTATGGCAAGTCCACAGAGGGTTTGTCTTGCACTTTCACTCTTTTCTTTTCTGTAGACGTGTTTAAACTCAGAGTGTGTTGGTCTTCATTGTTATATCTTTCATGTTTGTTGGTTCACTTGACTATGTTTCTTGCAAATGATGCCTTCACCAACATAGGCCAACCAATGCATCGGTGGGTGAATTGGAAATATCACTTCACATAAGTAGGCCCATGCGCTGTTAGCATATGAGTAGGAGTAGTGTTTATTTTCTAGTTTGCTTGTTTATTTGCTTGCTAACATGGTTTGGTTTGTTTGCTTGCTCGCTTTGCTTGCTTATTGTTTTGTTTGCTTTGCTTACTATTTTTTTGTTTCGTTTTGTTTTTTTTTTCCTTTAGTATCATGCTATTTTTAGTTCTATAAATAATTTCTTCCCTCTACTGAGTTCTGGCTTTTGAATGAGTATGTGGTTGAGATCTCAAGAGTCTTGTGACACTACAGCACTTGGCCTATCTCGCGTTCATCTTCTTTGTGCTTGGTTGTAACCTTTGGCTGATGAAGTCTTGAAGGAAAATATGATCCATCTACAAGGGAAGCTTGGGTCCAACCATAAACTTGTGTCCACACTGGGAAACCCCATCCCTAAACTCAACCTTTTTCTCTGTGTGATTTTGCTCATCCAACTAGTAGAAACGAAGAAGGGGAAAATATAAACGATAAAACCTATGTCAGAAGTCTTACATGCTTCTTTGAAGGAAAAACCTCTTCTTCTCTCAATAAGTCGGGATCCCTCTTCTGCCCCAAAATAAATAAGTGCCTATGCACAATCCTCTTAGAAAATACAAAGGCGAAAGAAGAGAAAGGCTTCCTGCACAGAGAGGTGAAGCATGCAACTCCACCGGGGTACAGACTCTGCCAAAGTACTATCCAGGCATCCTAGCAGTGGAGCAATGTGACTCTGCCAAGGTACTGTCTAGGAATCCTAGCAGTGGAGCAACACTAGAGATGAAAACTTATACTCTGAATTTTTTTAACTTGCGAGCCAAACTACCCTTCTTGATTTCGAAACACTATGATTAAGCTGAAACTTTGTTTTGTTTGACTGAGTTGGCGAAAGGTGAACCATGTATGTCCATGGGTTAAATGCGGAGGCCGAAGTAACCCACATAATGATTCAATACTCCATGAAGACCAAGGCCCTCTCTGTAAATTGACCAAAACAGAGAATCTGGAGTTCAACTAGTGTGTCGCCAAGTGTTGTAGTGGCTGAAACACCCTCCAAAATTTTGGCTTGCATCCAATTTTGAAGCCTCCCTTGGATTTTTACTTGATTTTTGCAAGCACTCGGGCTCACCTCATGAGCTTGTGCTGAGTCTTTGCACCCTCCTTGTTTGATCGTTCAACGGACATCATTTTGCATGTTGGTCACAATGTCGCACTTGCAGCCATGTTCTGGTCATGCACAAGGTCTCGCTTCGTGTGTACAAGTTGTATTTGCTATGTAAAAATCTGTCACACTCACACACAAAGTTGTATGCATTATCACACAACTGTCGTCGCGGTTGTTCAACGATCTATCACAAACATCGCGCTTATCGCTCGCACCTTCGGTTAGTCATGATGAGTATATGTTGTCTTGATGGTTTGAGGCATCTTGTCATCAAGTCATGTTGATTGTGTGTTCACAATGTCGTGTATGCACAAATTCACTCACTTACACACTTAGTCATTTTGTTGAAGTTTTGATGACTAGGTCACGCTCTAATAGCCGAACATCCACCCTAGAATCAACTTGACCAACTATCACCAGAATAATACAGAAGTGTCTAACAAGCCATTTCAATATGCAGTACCGACAAGCTAATCAACCAAGCCTCCTACTGGTCAACTGGAGAGTTTGACCGAGCAGTGACCCTGGGACTCACTCCCCTAAAAAATTGCGCAAAAGTTGCAAACCTTGCCCACTCCGATGACCGAGAAAACTGCATAGATAGGTCGGATAGACACCCAATGTCCATCCCCGTCTCTCTCAAAAAATTGCACAGTTTTTCTAGCCAGTGACCCAGTCAGGTGACTGGCTTCTCACCCGGAAAACTTCGCATATTTCATGAGTAGTCCCTCAACTACCCAACAACCCGCTTAGCTCAGAAACTACCCAGAGGTGTTCAGCAGGTCATCCTCCTAGCAATTACACAGTTTTTGTCACCAACAATCCCGCAGCCCACTTCCATCTCCTTGAAAAAATTTGCATTTTTTTCCAGCAAGCCTTGTGTAGCTTGCTGCCAGCTCCCTAGAGGAATTGCGTAGTTTTTTCTACTAAGCCCCTCTGCTGCCTACACCACTTCCTCCAAAAAATTACGCAGGTCTTCCTGCCAACCGAGCTAGATCCTGCAGACAATCATTGCTGATCCGGATTGTCCATCTCAGTCTCCCAGTGTGTCTCTGACAGAGTTGGGACTTCTTCCCTTTCGACTAGAGACTTACCTCCACCCTCTCCCTCCGCGGTGAAAGAACCTTGACACATGTAACGCTAACACTCACCAAGTACGTGAACCTCATTGTTCAAATATGAAGCAGACCACTCTCACGTGCTGACAAGCAATATCTAAGGAATATATTTAAGATAATTACAATCAGGCCATCGTACCAGATGGGACTCCTACACCAAATGGTGTGAGCTCTTGTTGGGACTTCATATTGAGGAGATCCCCTGAATGTTGGTGGGTTCTGTAAAAAATCAGATTCAAAAGTTAAAAGTACCTTAATTATGTTCTCCTATTTTCTATATATCATTCCATGCTAATTACATAATTCCTCTAAAGTTGAAGACAAAATATTATGCATTAAGCAGCCTGTTGTTAAAGAATTTCCAACATCCTTTCTCACTACACTTCCATTAAAATTGTATTCAACATCATAAGGCCACTTTGAAAGATTGTTTTTCCCATAGAAGATTAAGAGGAATTGTCTTTATAATTATAATTTTTGGAGTTTTAAAACAATGGGACGAAAAACTTATTTCATCACAGTTTTAAACAAATGTCTTGGGCACTGACCTCTCCTCAACTAGAGGTTGTCTTCCAAGGTACAACAGATCCCATGCTAGTGAAGATAGTTTTCAAATTCATTTGAATTGTATTATTTTCCATTATTAGTACGAATAGAGCCAATATGAGATTTTGCATCGTTTCAAGCCATGCATGAAAATTATTAAATGTTTCAAATGCTTCATATTTGTTCTTCAATAAATAAACCCAATACATTCTGGTGTAGTCATCAATAAATGTTATCATATATTTATTGCCATTTTTAGAAGGAACAAGAATTGGGACACATAAATTAGAATGAATAATTTCAAGCTTTCTATGTTCTCTAGAATGAGAATCATGAAAATACTATTTGTTGTTCTTTCCTACGAGACAAGCATCACATTGCTTAAGTTTCCTAGGAATTGTAGGCAAATCATTTCACTAGTTTCAATCCCACTTCTTCACCCCTGTGAGCATCACCCGATGCAATGATTTCTAAGTGGACTATTCAAAAATCATGAGAAATTAGTCAGTTACAACTACCTCTCATGGAAATGGTCATAGATGAATGACTTACTTAATGTAGTTGAATCACAAAAATGATATCTAATATATGCACTGCGAAAACCCCTCAATACTTAAACACCATTTTTCTTCAACAAATGAAGGTTGGCATAATTCAAGTGTCCAAATATAGCATGCCATAAAATACTTGATGGAAGTGTACCTTCATCATAGTGAGAACTGTATGAAAATTTATGTGCACGAGTGGAGGTTCCTTGCAACTTCATAAGTCTTTCTTCTTCTATCCCAATCATGACAAGTGAGTAATATTATGCTTTTCTGGCCTCAATATTGCCATGAAATATGTGAATGGAGTGTCATTGTTGGCGGATGTGGACCAAAGACAACAAGTTTCTCCTCAACTCTGAGAGGTATAGAACATCATGTAGAAGAAAGTCTGGAAGTCTAGGCAATTTGAGCCTGATGCTGCCAAGCCTGATGGCTTAAGTTTTGACTTGTCTGTAAAGTATACTGCTCCATGGGAATTATCAGTGAATTCTTCAAACAAATCTCTCTTGAAATTCATTTGGAAAGTTGCTCTTGAATCAAGCAACCAATCATCTTTACATGAAGAAAGTGAATCATTGGATATGTTTTCAGTTACTCTAATGTTGCAATGTGCCACAACATAATGACTGGACTCAAGTGCTTTTCCTTTCTCTTTGTAAAGTGTTTTACCTTTTCCTTCATTTCTTTCCTGCTCAATTTTTTCCCAAGGCATATTACATGTGGAAGCATCATGTCCATATTTATTGCATGGTATGCAATGAAGATCAAACCTTTCTCCTTGGAAATGTCTGCCCCCCCGCCTCTAAAATTATTCCTTCCTCTTCCTCTTCGACCACCTCTTCCATTAGAATAATCTTGTGCATGATTCTTCTCTTTTTTTGCAAGGCATACAACTTCTTCAGTACACTGAGGAGTTGTCTTCCCAAAATCATTCTCTCTCTCAACAAACTTCTTCTCAAGGGAGTCAAAGGTAATATCCTTAAGGTTTCCACTTGCTTGCAATGACTCAAGATAATGTGAATAGGTGGGATATAGTGCCTTGACATAAGCTATGAGAGGAATATCTATTTCAATGACAGTGACTTTTATGTCATGCATAATGGATCTTACTTTTGATGCTAAGGCAATAGGGTCATCATTTTTCAATTCAAGATTGAACAACTTAATCATCAACTGAACAACTTCAAGTTCAGAGTGTGAGTCATACAATTCCTTCAACTTCTTTAAGGCTTCAAAGGCATTTGAAAATGGAAAAATATGTCAACTTACCTCTTCATTTACTGACGCTGCAATCAAGGAATAGGCCTTGCTGTTCTTGTTTTCCCAAATGGCAAGATCCTTATTTGAAATGGGATTTTCAAGTGCATTGTCTCCTTCTCCTTGAAAAATCCCTTTCCACAAATCATTGAAAATAAGGGTGTGTTTAATCTTCGTAGATCACTCATGGTAGCTCTCTTTTCCAGTGAAAACTACTCCCATTATAAAGATAAGTGAATGCATCATCAAAATAGACTATATACTTTTGATTTCCAAAATACTTACTTATTATTTTTTTGCTTTCTAAGATTAAAAAATTAATTTAATATATAAAAAACAAAGCTTTTATGGTATTACCACTCACCATTGATAATAAATCATATCACAATATGTTTTCATTCACAATTTACGTATCCATAGATCATAACCTTCATATATCCATATATAATATGACCAAAAAAATAACTCAACAATTTTTATAGTAGCACCAAAACGACCAAGGCTTTCCTGGCTTTAAAAAGGAAACCAACCCATGGCCTTAAAAAAAAGGCTATTCAACACATCCATAAAATAAACTTCAACCAAGGCTTTCCTGGCTTTAAAAAGGAAACCAACCCATGGCCTTAAAAAAAAGGCTATTCAACACATCCATAAAATAAACTTCAACGCATGTATGGACTCCGGCCTTTTCGATTAAACATAAAACTTCCTTTATTTATTTATTATTTATTTTAACACAACCATAATGACCAACGTACGAAATAAAAGCATTCAGCAAATAGCATATGACATCATATCAAATTTAACGCTCCGCGTAACAGTAAGAATGACCACTGCACCACTGCATATGAAATTCAACTCAGAAGAATTCACGACATTAGATCCAGTGTCCTGGTACCTTAGATTCGAGTAACATGTTTGCATCCCAATAGCTACACATCAACACAACAACACCGTTTTGCAGCACAGTCGGTCCACCCCAACATACTCAACGCCCATCACAATGCATAAACATTTTTGTAACCAGCGCACAATTTTTTGTTTTTTTTAATCAACAACAGGGAGCATACCATACATACGGTATCGGCGGATTTGAACCCAAGTAATGCAACATTCATAATATGAGACTATCCAAATTCTGGATGATTAAATCCCTTCCTTCAAACCTGACTCGGATTTGAACTAAACATTACCACCAAATCATATGTGGCTTCCAACCATATAATACGATTAAAACAAACTCAACATAGATCGTCTTTAAAAGGAGTTCATTGCACCATAAGCATAACACCAACGCATAGAATAATTGGAGAATGGGTTGCATACACGTATTTGAATATTCTCATTACAGTACACAACAGGATAGAGATGTCAGAGAAGGAGTTACATGACAGAGGACAATGGGACAATATAGCAGTATAGTAGAGAATTTTCAGGAGTTACGATCAAGAAAACTGATAAAAATGGAATGTGGCTCTGATTTGTTTTGGATGGAGAATATGAATATATACGTGGCTCTGATTTGTTTTGTATGGAGAATATGAATATATATAAAGAGAGGGAGACTATTGGGTTTTATTTCTTAATGTTTTTTTGTCTTTCCATTTCTTTTTATTTTTTTTACAATTTTTAGATGAATTTACCTAATCCCAAAGATTAAGTGTCAACCCCTTCTTATTTTTAAAATCCAAAAAAGTGTTTCTAATTTCTTAGAGATACTGGGTATTATAGTCAATTTATTGAAAATTTCATCTTCTTTATTTACATTTCTTTCTAATGATAAAAAATTTCTTGAATTAACTAGTGTCAATTTTGCTTTAAAATCATCAAGGAAAAGTTGTTTGTAACACCTATGTTGATGGGACCAGTTTTGTCCACACCTATGTCATATTTCTTAGAAATGCTTAAATTACAACCATTAGACTTGTAGTGCTCGGAGAAAAATAGACCATATGCTATCTACTTCATTAGCAAGAATTTTGCATCGACCGAATTAAACTATATTGTTATTAAAAAGAGATTTGTGTCATTGTCTATTCTATTAATAAATTTTGTCTCAATATAACTAGATATCTTAGATTTGTGCATATTTATTATTATTTTATTTGATATTTAATCAAAAGACATATCACTAAAGGTAGAGTGACGAGATGGTTTCTATTATTACGAAATTTGACATCAATATCTTCAACAAACTGGGAAATCAAAATTTGTTGTTTAATTTCTTTTCAAAAATATTAATGATGGGATGAGGATGTTTTTCTTGATGAATATTTATTTGCATTATGTATTTACACAGCATGATTTGTATATATTTCTAACTATTTAGCTATAAGAGAGGTTCCATAACATCTTTCACCTAAAGATAGGTAAAATATTTTAAAACAATGAGTCATGCACTAATGGATTTATAAGGGCTAACCCTTCTACATACAACTGGATATTATTCTTTAATGTTGTGATAGGGAAATATGGCCTTTGACCTCCTAAAGTAATGCCATGATGACCCATGTGGAGGGAAATTTCTTGACAAGAGAATTGCCAACAAAGTTTTGCATATAGGTTACTATTCTCCTACCATACTTTAAGATGCCAAAAAGTATGTGAGAAGTTGTGATAGTTGTTGAGGGATGGAATGACCAATATAGTTAGATGAGATGCATATTTAGCTTCATCTTATGGTGGATCCTTTTCAAAAGTGGTCTCTAGAATTTGTGGGGTCAATTGGCACAACATCTAAGAAGAAGGTATCTATTTGGATATATTTGCTTGATTTAAAGTTCCTTCAAAGATTGCTATAAATAAATGGGCACAATTCACATCCAATATCATTGAAAACATGCCCAAGTAGTATCATATTAGAGATAAAGCTTCTACACCATACTATCGATAAACCAATGGGAAAACTAAAGTCACTTATAAATTTTTGGAGTCCATATTGACTAAGTACTATACAACATGGAAAAAATCTATGTGATTTACACCTTATGAAACAATATATAGTAAGACTGTAGTCATTCCTATTAAGTTTGAAATTAAGACGCTAAATATTTCGTTGTAAGTGGGGATGGATCTTTTCAATGCCCAAAAGCAATGATTAGAGTAGATTAATGAACTTGATGAAATTCATCAATCAACTTTGCCTCAAACCTCTATTTTACAACGACAAAGGACTAAGTGGCACGACAAGTCCAGTAAGGAGAAGAAGTTATAAACACAATATTAGTCTTTTCTATTTGACTCACGATTCAATAATTTCAAGGGAAAATGCCATTCGAGGTGGTTTGGACCTTATGAGGTTGATATAATTTATGAAAATGGCTCTATCAAGTTATGTTAAATTATGGAGAGAGAACCCCACTAATGGATAATGCCCGTTAATTAACTTTATATCAGGATTTGTTATCCAAGGATGACTTTATCAAGGATTTGGTCAAGTAGTAAGAATTGGAGGTTACATGAGATGGGACTATGTCACCTACAACTTCTTAAAATCTTTTAATTATATTTTTATAAAGTAGTAATACTAAAATGATAATACTAATAATAACTCTAATGGCGAAAACCTATCACAGACACCACTAGACATTTCACTTTGTTTCTTGTGTCATAGGTGTTCACTTTAGCTACAAGGCTTTATTCACTCCTAAATTGTGTCCTAGTTTCTATATTTTCTTGCTTTAGCATGCTATTCCTATTATCTACATAAACTTATTTAGAAACCTTCATATCTCAATTGCAAATTTTGTTTTCATTTTTGGATATCTTAAAGATGCATCTTTTAATAGCCAACCATGTTATGACTTAGTTTTGAAGAGTTACTGCAAATCTTGTAGGACTGCTACATATCAGTTACTTCATACAAATTGTTATAGATCTTGTAGGTATAATACATATGTCTTGTTTCAATAGTCACTACTATGGGTAATATACCTTGTTATATTTTCTACGCTAGTCATCACTAGAGTGCTATGGATTCTACAACATGATTTCTTTCCAACTCCTAATTTGTAACTCAAGATCCTTGTCATATTTAGTCCTTTGCCATGATTTCCAAAGGCTCTATTTAAACATAAACTAGGTACATGTAAAAATCCTCCTACATTTATTATTGAGTTTCAAATTTTACTCTAGTTTATTTTCTATGATTTCTTGAATCCCTTCCTCCTTACTGATTTGTACTTTTCCAATATTGGCATTTAATTTATATTAGAGTGAGATTGACCATGTCATATATTTTCATATTCACTCTACAAATGTGATGCACCTTTGCACCACTTTAAATATCCAAACAATATTCTACATCATATGATATCACCTTTATGTATCAAGTCATTACAGAAAATTGTATTGTAATTATTATATTTCTACGTGACATCCAATCTTTCCAAAACTTATATCCATCATGTTAAATTTGAATTTTATTGCAAGATATGTAACTCTTGTTTTCTTTATTGATTAGAAACATGAAACCTTTACATTCCTTTCTACCATGGGTGGTTTTTCAGTTCACCATGAACTTGATGGATTCACCTCTTGTGTTCCAACCCAACCATTATGTGCATCGTCGAAGAAGCAGGGTGGATTCCCTATTGGGTTTGATACTATACTAGCATTAGGGATTGCTTGGTATTTTTTCCTCTAAACTACTTGGTACGATGAATTCAAATGGACATCTGACGAATACATTGCTAGGATTACTAGTTTTCCAAGTGATGATGAATTTTGGTTTGTGTTGGAGCATGGTCAATAATGCTCACATAGAATTAATCACAGAGAATTAAACTTGGTACTGTATAGGGAAAGGTGTTAAATTCTCATCACTTCTGCAATCTTGGGGTGAAGTATCTTTCTTCATACATAATTTTTACACATGTGAAGGCCATCATACCCTACAATTCCTTTACCATTTGAGACTTCTTACACATCAAATACATCAATACTACATTACCTTTATTTACTTTCGACTTTGATATTTGGAAACATTGGAAAAAATGGTAAGAAATGATAACAAAAGTCCTAAGAAATACTTGTCTCACCATGGCTTCATTAAACCCATCATCATAGATGCCTTGTCATAAAGAGGCCAGGCCTATGAAACCCTTGCTTCACAACACCCTCCTTATAATGTATTATAAGAGAAACATGCAAAGGAAAGAGAAGACAACCACATGTTGGAAACACGTTGACCGAGGAATGACAAAGTAGGGCCAAGTTGTCTAGATGTTGGGAAGTCTAATGAATCTCTACAAAATAGTCCTCATTTTGTAAGGAAGAAACAATTATAGGGGATTCATCTCCTCTATAGGAAACTTTCGAGATAAGTTTTTAAATGCAGCCACACAAGGTCCATAATTGTTGCAACCACCACTAGTCAAGCTAGATAAGCTCCATAAGAAGCCAACCAATTAGATGTCATTATAGGAATTATTAGTGGAATTCTATTGGTCAAGAAAATCAAGAAGATTGTTTCATAATTAATAATCCATTTTCATGCCATAAAATCTCTTGCTTTAGTTTTTTCAAGATAATTTCTATAGGGATTAATGGACGGTGTATGGAGAATGAAGGAACCCTCAAGGGTCTTCCTGGGACCCTTGGCAGACTGTAAGATTATCTGCAGTTGTCACAAAGATACATGCATGTCCATATTCAATAACTAACTATCAAAGCAAGATGGATTCATTACCTCGAGTCTCATGTAGAGTTGCTGGAGAGCGCAATGCAACTAGGTGGAAGTCTCCTGAGCTGGCTCCGGATCAAGTCCTGCACATAGAAGAGACAAGTGTAATCACAACATAAAACCTTGAAAATTAATGTATGAATATACAAAAGACATCTAGTTACACATTACTAAGCTACTCATGTTAAAAGACTTTGAATAAACATATAAATGAATTATAGTACCAACACCACGGGGTAGACAGTACAACTGTATTTCTATATTAATGTTGAAAGAGTGATTACAACCATCGGTTGCATCAACCTTCCCTTACCCCTCCATCTCCTCTCTCTCTCCCCCTTCTTACCAACTTCTTATGCTTAGGTCTGAGACTCTGCTCGACAAACAAGTAAGCTATCCTTTCAAATGATTTGAGCTTTATCACAATAGCCCTAGCTTTGCTTATGTAGCACGTAAGGTTAGGGTTGCCAAGTTTCTCCATGAGTTTCCTTAGGTAAAAGCAATGATTCTCCCATTATTTTGAGCTCTTTCCCATTTTCCTACTTCATTAGGATTAGAAATCCCCCAAATAGGTCGAACTTTGATGTTTCCTTTCTTTTCCGAGTTGATTTATAAGAGAATATAGGGATATTTCATAGTCAATTCGCTCCTTTGACCCTTAGATCCTCATTAGGGTTCACTAACGCTATCCCGAGGTAACAAGTAGAGTTACTTGGGTCACTAATGCTCCCTTAGGCTTGCAGAGAAGCTTTATAAAGCAGGTTGTTAGTGTATAGGCAGTGTTAGCTTGGAAACAAGGCTTGTGAACTTGGTCATTGCTTCAGTCATCATGTCTTTCCCCTATGAGCTTACGAGGAGGTCATTTTACTGTATAACAATAATTGAAATTGCATAGAGTAAATAAGTGTTTACATTGGAAAATAAACAAATTATAGGGGATTTGGATCCTCTGTAGGAAAAATCTGAGAAAAGGTTTCAATGCAACCACACTATGTTCGTAATGGTTGCAAATATCACTAGTCAAGCTATAGAAGCTTCACATGAACCTGATCAATTGGATGCCATGAGAGGAACCATTAGTGGCCTTCCATTGATCAAGAAAGTCAAGAATATTGGTTGCATAATTTATAAGGCATTTTTTAAGCAATAATTGTAATATTTAATATTATAAATATGTATGAGTCATGCAACCATACATCAACAAAACATTAGGGAGAGAAAATGAGCCTTAAAGTTTGAGTATGTGGGATTGATACAAACCATAAGAGCTAAAATTGTACAACTTCTTATCTATGAAATTCTAAATTATCCACAGTTTTGTAACTGTAAATCCTCTATTAATTTCCTAACAAAAAGATAATTTACACTTTGTGATCTGAAATCTACACGATTGATTATTTGCCCAATTTCACCAAAATTAACTAAGGTTGCATATGTGTGAATGAAAGAGGGAAATTAGGTTTTTAATATGCCTTAAAAATCAAAATTTGAGATTCGAAGTGAAGAATAAACAACAACAATAAAATATGCAAACAAAATAAACATTGTTGATGGAGTTCATCCCTCCTGGACTACATCTCCGAGTCTGCTTCCAATGGGTGTACGTTATATTAGGAATACTCAAAAAAGGTTCTTTACATGGAATTTCACCAACTAAACTGTGCACAGGAATTGTTGGTTACTGTCAAAAAGAAGCTCTATGTCTCAACTTTCCAACGTCAGTCTTCATTCTCAAAATGGCTCAAGGATGGCCAAGATATGCTTACATGAAGAAAATAAGTCACATACAACACCCTATTCTGAAACTCACTGTTCACTCCTAAACCCACTGATGCAATGTCAAAATTTTTATAAGCCTTGGGCAAGTTCCAGGGTTGAACCTCTCAGGATATAGTTGGCTGTTGGAAAATACTGGGGGGGGGGGGTGAATTAGTATTCCTTAGCAATTAGCACTTTTAAATCTTTTTAGAGCATTAGTTAATATTCAATTATCATTAATGTTTATGCAGTAACAACAGTGAATAAAAGAACAAAGGAGGCATAAAAATTTTACGTGGAAAACCCCCTCCAGGTAAAAAACCACCGAACGCTTTTCTAATAATTCTTTAATCTTCAAATCCAATTGAAAAGAAAGCTCCAACTTCCTATAATCTAGAAAAACATTCTTCTCTAGCTCCCACTGGATGGATGCTCCAACACCCGAGATTCTTCAGTAGTCAACTGAATGGATGCCCCAACACCTAGTGAGCTACAACTCACCCTAGAACCACCCTACCACCCTATAAAATAATAAAAGAAGAATGGACTCCCTGTACCAGGGAAAATGGTCCACTTTACAATGATATAGAATGATGTAGAAGAAGACGACACTCTAGACCATAACCCCAACTATGACACAACCACCTAATGATGATCTTAAACCTCTCGACACTGCCTCTTCAACTCTTGGTAGACAGACACTTGTACAACTTTTACAAAGATGCTTTTACAATGACTTTGTACAATGATACTTTTACAATGTTTGTATGTAGTGCTGCCCACTTGAAGACTTCATGTGGTGAACTTCTTTTTGTTTTTCTACACCTTGATTGCTTCTCTTCTCATGCTACCCTTTCTCATTCTTTATAACATTATATTATGCATTGAGTCTTCTCTTGATGAATATATAATACCTGCAAAAAGTCTTCAAGGAAATACCCATGACATGATAATAGAAAAACTTACCTCATCCTACAGAGAATATGTTAGTGCTAAACAAAAACAACAAATTAGAATACAAAAGAAACTAATGCAATTAAGAGATGAACATGCATATACAGAAGATACTTACCTGTAGCATACCTCTGCTACATCATTTTTCTGCACCTTGCTCTTTGCTGCCCTACAAAGGCTGGTCCTTTGCACCCTTTGACAACACTTGATATAGTTTTTTCTTGTCTTCTAGGAGCACGATATTGAATTTGATGTATCTCTGTGATTTCAGATCCCCAATATTTGATCTTCGGTCTTGTAGTAGCCCTATGAGTATTCTTTCCAATTCCAGGGGTATGACCCCATTTGGATTCTTCAAGGCAAAGTTATGCCCAATCTCTCACAATGACCTAATTATGGACTAGTTCAGTAGAGAGAAATTGTACAACGTGCCACGTGTCAATGTTTCCTCCTTCGTCTCTAGAATTGACATAAAAAATAAAACATTCCGTGAAACATACACAAATTTTTACAGAATTCCAATCCTATTTTCAGAGAGAGTTATGTCGATTTTCCCAAGGTCACCTCTTTGAGATGAAATTCGGGAGCCTGCAAAAACCCTAACTTCCACAGATCATATCTCCAAAAATACAATGAACCAAGATCTGAAATTCGGTCATGACGTTCATTAGGATTTTGGCTCAAATGGGTTTTTTTTAGCATCTAAGACTTCAAAAAAATAAAGTTATAACGAAAATTCCACGATCACTACTTTTGGAGGATATATGAGAATTCTTTTCATAGAGTTGAGAGGGGCCTCTATAGAGAATGTTGGAGGGATTTTAGGAGCTTAAAAAATTATTAGTTATTGACTATTCAATGACCAAAATCAATGATAAATTTCATGCCACGACCCCATGGGGTTTTAGCCCACTAATTGGGGTTACTAACTTCAATATTGAATAACTTACAAACCGTGAGGAATTACGAGGAGAGCTATATACCGATAAAAAAATATTTTTGAGTAGAGTATTCCTATAATGGTTATGAGATGAGAAACCATGAATGATGATGCCCAATGTGCCATGGAATTTCAGGGTCATCCTTATTGCTGCTTGGGTTGACATCAATGACAACCTCAGATCATCTTTAGATCAACAATCTCCCCCTTTGGCATTGATGGCAACACAAGTACTCCCTCTACGATTAGGGCGCCTCTTCCTACTTCCTTCTCTCCCCCTTTGACATCAATGGAAAAGGGTGACTCTCCCTGACACACAACCATCGTGTGGACCAATACACACTTCCACTCCCCCTTTATTTTATGAATAAGGAAAATCTAATGGGAACTTGGGAGAATCCCAAGCTTCTGGCGAAGATATTCAAATGCTTCACAAGGTAAAGGTTTAGTGAAGATATCAGCGATTTGTTCTTTTGTACCAACATATTCAAGTTTGATATTCTTTTCAGCGACTTGTTCTCTAACAAAATGATATTTGATCGGAATGTGTTTTTTTTTTTAATGCATGACAGGATACTTGGAGATGCTAATGGCACTGGTGTTATCACAGAAGATGGGAATACGCTCACTGAAATGTACTTGAAGATCTTGCAAAATTTGTTTCATACAAAGGACTTGAGTACAACAAGTTGTCACTGCAATGTATTTTGCTTCCACTGTAGATAACGAGATTGAGGTTTGCTTTTTTCTTATCCTAACAAGTTTGTCAAAGTTTATGTGACCCATTCATTTGTGCCATAACCATCTTTCATCTTCTTTAGCTGGTAGACATGCTTTAGTTGCTTCATCCAGAACATATAAGTCGTTTGGAGCTCAACTTGCTATAGCCACAATTTTACCATACTTGCTGATCCAAGTGGATTTTGGTGGCCACCTGCCAAGTCCACTTGGACCCCCACCATTGTTTCTTTCAGCTTTTCAGTTTCCTTAATTGTAGCATAGTTTACTATTTTTAGCATTTTTTTGGGTCTTGAACTTCTGGAGTTGTTTTGAGGCCCTAAACGACGTTTTTTGGGAAAACTGGGAGCAACATGGTTTGTCTTCTCAAAGTTTTAGTTCTCGGATAGAAATTTCTAATGAGATATTGTGCACGTCAAACGGAGATCGTACACCAAAGTTATGCCCCCGGGAAGTTGATGTATCAATTTACCCAAACAGGGCCCACAGTTTGGCGTTTCATCTTCTAGGGTTAGGTTACCCTAGGTTTTTGGATGTTTAGGGTTTTCCACTATATCGTACACCAAAGTTACGCCCTCGGGAAGTTGATGTATCAATTTACCCAAACAGGGCCCACAGTTTGGCGTTTCATCTTCTAGGGTTAGGTTTTTGGATGTTTAGGGTTTTCCACTATTTCTCAACAATAAATAGGCCTTCGAGCCTCATTGTAATAGAGTTCAGAGGCATGTAGCCGCCACATCTCTTCTCAGAGATAAGCTACCATCGCCCTAGTTGGTTTATTCCCATTTCTGTTTGTAAGCATATTTCAGTAATTTACATTAATGAAATGAAGCATTATTTTTGCTGCATCTCTATGTATATGGTTATCTCTATACTTTCTTGCATTCCTATTTAAATCCGGATCAGTGGTATCAGAGCGGTCTACTTTTTCTTGGTTTTTCTTTGCATGTCCCCAACGAGGTCGGGATATAAGGAGCTAGGGCTCGATTTGGTTGAACCTTTGCAAGATCAGCCTCGAAGATCCCAACGACCTCCCATGGTGGATGAAAAGAAAGACGAGGGGGTAGGAGACACTATCAAAATCTTGCTCGAAGAATCCCTCGAGTGACAAAGGAACGCGATGATGGACAACTTTGCCCAGATCCTTCAGCGGCTACCCAGAGGTGACGCATCGGCTTCCAACAGCTACTCTGGAAACGCCACACCCTTTAAGGTACAAGTTAATTTTGAAATCCCCATCTTTGAGGGTCAGATAGACGCAGATGTCGTAGATAAATGGTTAAATCTGCTAGACGGGTATTTTTCTGTTCATGATTTTTCTAGTCGGGAAAAGATTATTTTTGCTCTTGTCAAAGCAGCCCCCCACGTCAAGGACTAGTGGGAAACCTACTGTGAGCAGAAGGATGAAATTACGGGCTCACTATTTTCAGCCGCACCCACTTGGAATTCATTTTGGGATGCCATCAAGGAGAAATACTACCCTGTCAAAAGCTATGAGGACAAATGCATAAAGTGGACCATGCTGCGGCAGGGAAGGGACTAGGATGTGCCAGAGTTCACAAACATTTTTCATACCCTTCGCACATAGTTGGGTATCAAGGATTCTAAGCTGCATTTGGTACTCAAATATCGTGGCTACCTACACAGTTACATCGAGGACGAGATGGAGTTCCTGAACATCTCCTCGCTCGGCACGTCATATCGATACACTGTCAAAATTGAGCAAAAGTTTAAACATAAGAAGCAAGACATTGGATCTGTGAATCTGAAGCAAGGGAAAGGCTTCCCCAAATCGCAGAACCAAGGACAAAGCCAAGACGGGGCAAACCTAGACTACACGTCGAAGCTGCAAGAAAATAACGACACCACAAAGTCAAAGAAGGACACAGGAAAGTGGTGTGAGTTCCATATGAGCCCCACTCACAACGCAAGTGAGTGTCGAACCAAGTAATCGTTGGTGGCTGAGTTGAAGGCTTCAGAATCAGATGCATGTTCAACCCTAAGTCAAAACCCGACAAGGGGAATGGCAAAGGGAAGCAAATCATTGATGCATAGCCCAACGCCACTGTCACCACTGCCAAGATCCAGAAGAATGAGCCCAAAGATCCAGAGGAGGGGGAGCGACTTTTCAACTCACAAATGTGGGTGAAGGGTTCGCCTTTGCAATTCATTGTTGACAATGGGAGCCAAAAGAGCCTCATTTCAGCAGAGGTCATGAAGTGGTTGGGCCTACTGACTACACCACACCCGCAGTAGTACAGTAGCGGGTGGCTTCACCAAGGACGAGATCTTCGAGTTCACCATCATTGTCGCCTTCCCTACAGCATCAAGCCCTTCACAGACAAGGTATTGTGTGATGTTGCACCTCTTGATGTTTGTGATGTACTATTAGGCGAACCATACTTATGTAAGCGACATGTTGTGTATGTGTCAAGGCCTCGTGCTGTTATTATTACTTTGGGTAATTCATCATACAGGATATCGAAGGTAGCCCCACCTACTGCCACCTCTTTAATCACTGCTAAGAAATGCAACAAGGTCATCTCCCAGACTAGGAAATTCATTTTCTGTTTGGTTCGCTCCCAAAGTAAGGGGAATATCGTCACCACATCCATGACCCCCGCGAAGGGTTCCTCCACGCAACAACAACAGTAGATGGATATGGTCATGAAATAACACATGCACAACTTAGCCTCACCCACAAGGGTACCACACAAGTTTTAGGTGGGCAACAAAGTCTGGTTGCATCTGCAGAAAGAATGCCTTACAAGAGCCCATTAGAATCTTCAACCACTCCGACATGGTCCTTACACCATTACCAAGGCTGTGGGAAACAATGCTTTGGAGCACAACATTCCCCCATTCCTTTGCTTGCACCGAGTGTTCAACATGGACCGTCATCGACCATGCTTCCTACCATTCCTGGACACAACAGAGATTGCAGAGTAGCTCACCAGGGACCCAACTCAACAGAAGCTTCCTCATCTCAATGAGGAACTCAATGCAATGGGGACCATTGCTTCCTAAGGGGGGAGGAATGATCTAGGTGGATTTTGGTGGTCACCTGCCAAGTCCACTTGGACCCCCATCATTGTTTCTTTTTGCTTTTTATTTTCCTTAATTGTAGCACAATTTACTATTTTTAGTAGTTTTTTGGGTCCTAAACTTTCGGAGCCATTTTGAGGCCCTAAACAACGTTTTTTGGGAAAGCTGGGAGCAACATGGGTCCATGATTTGTAGTTCTCGGATAGACTTTTCTAATGAGATATTGTGTGCATCAAACGGAGATCGTATGCCAAAGTTATGACCCTGTGAAGTTGATGTACCAATTTACCCAAACGGAGCCTATAGTTTGGCGTTTCATCTTCTAGGGTTAGGTTTTTGGATGTTTAGGGTTTTCCATTATTTCTCAACAATAAATAGGCCTTTGAGCCTCATTGTAACAGAGTTCAGAGGCATGTAGCCGCCACATATCTTCTTAGAGATAAGCTACCATCGCCCTAGCTAGTTTATTCCCATTTCTATTTGTAAGCATATTTCAGTATTTTACATTAATGAAATGGAGCATTATTTCCATTGCATATCTGTGTATATGGTTATCTTTGTACTTTCTTGCATTCCTGTTTAAATCCAGATCACCTGCCTTTCCTGATTTCACAATTTGTGGAGTTGAATAGCATTGTGTGTCCTTGATCACACATTTGTTCAACACTAAGCATATTGTGATTCATGTTTTCAACCAATAGAACATTCTTGGCTAGAGCATCTTTGCTTTCGAGACTAGTGGTACCTGATCCTATAACATTTGAAGATCCATCATTTCCAAAGGACACGGTTCCATCCTTCTTCTCTTTCAGAGATACAAATTTCTTTCTATCTACAGTCATATGCGTTGAGAAACTGCTATCAATATACCACACATATTTTTTGGTTTGATCCTTGAGAGCGAGAGCACAATTATCAGTGTTTTTCTTCTTCCATGTTGGTTCTTTCTATGGCTTCGAAGATTCTTCTTGAGGAATTTCAAGTCTAGAGTCTCTGGCTATGTGTCCAAAGTTTAGACATTTGTAACATTCAATATTATTTCTTAAATGTTCAAATCTATTGATGTTTCATTGAGCCCTAGGAGATTCATATTTGACAGATCTCCTGGAATTGTATTGGTTCCTAGGGTACACGCGACATTCTACAAATTTATGACCAAACTTTCCACATGAATAACAATAGCCATGAAAAATATGTTGGTACCTGGATGGAAATCTTTGTTAGGGAATTGTCTTCCAAGGTTGTTCTTACGAATCTTGTCCAATGAAGTCTACATGCCTGTCAGATCTCATAGGTTCATTGTATTTTGTTGTAGAAGGTCCTGCTTCTTCTTCTTTGTAACATAGGCCAGTTATGTCGTTGTAAGATCGTTGATTGTTGATGAGTTATTCCAACACCCTTGAGATGTTGGCATAGTTTTGGACAATTTTTCCCCTCTTCACTTCCTTACATAGCGAGACTACTTCGACTTCTAATGCTTCCCTTTCTCAGTTGCTTTCTTCCAACCTCTTTTGAAGTGACTCTTCAATACATTTGTGTTCTTCAACTTCAATTTTGAGGCCTTGAACTTGTTCTTCAAGAGTATTGGAATGGATCTTCTTAGCCTTGAGCTCTTTAATAAGCTTGATTACCTCCTTAGAAAATTCTTCTATTGTCAACCCTTCTTCTTCGTTATCTTATACCTCTTGTTTATTGTGCTTGGCCATAAAAAATACTCTCTCATTGGCTTCTTCTTCACTGTCATTGTCTTCATCGGATGATGAGCTATCTTCTTTAGAGAGAAAGTTCCTTTTGAATCCTTTCTTCTTGCCTTGCTTGTTGAATTTCTTAAAGCCTTTCTTTCCTTTTGAGTTTCCATCACTTTTGTTCAGACATTTTGCTGCGAAATGCCCAACCTCACCACAACTGAAACATATCAATGGAAGTTTACCTTTGAATTTTCCCTTACCAATTTTTAGTTTTCTCGTAAAGTAAGCATATTCTCCATTTGAAAAACCTTCTTCATCATCTTCCTTTTCTTCACACTTGCATGTGCAGGTCTTTGCCTTTGAAGGTTGTTTGTCCTTATTAGTTTTCTTAGATGCAACGAACGTAGTTTCTAGATGTGAAGTACCCTCTTCTTCATCAAGTCTCATTTCATATGCTATGAGAACTCCATGTAATTCCTCTTTGCTAAGTTTGGCCAGATTTGCACTGTATTCTAAGACTGATACCTTTGGGTTGAATCTTCCTGGTAATGTTCTAAGAATCTTTCATATAATAGTCTTCTTTTCAATAGGCTCTCCCAATCCTTCCAGAGTGTTGGTTATTTCATCAACGTGTTGGAATTATGCAACAATGTTTTCATCTTCTTTCATTATGAGTTTCTCAAAATTTGCTTTGTAGATTTAAATCTTTGCTTCTTTGACATTTGAGTCACCTGCATATATATTCTCAAGCTTGTCCCATACATTTTTGGCGGTTTTACAACCCAACACCTTATGATAAGTATATTCAATAAGTCCACTGATAATAATATTATTTTGGTCGTGGAAATAATTACCAGGTGTTATTCTTCTCGATTTGATCCAATTCTTCATTCATAGCTGCTACCCAATGTTCATTCTGGCTGGCTTCCTCAAAACTACTAGGCTCAAAAGTTGCTAAAAAAGCAATGTGAGCATATTGTGATCAACGAAGCTGTCGACCTTTTCTTGTTCCAATTCCTTCATTTATGTCACCAATGATTTGATCTAATGGATGGTTCTTTTGTTCACCTAATGATGATCCTAGACCTCCCGACACTGCCTCTTCAACTCTTGGCAGATAGACACTTGTACAACTTTTACAAAGATGCTTTTACAATGACTCTATACAATGATACTTTTACAATGTCTGTATGAAGTGCTGCCCACTTGAAGACTTCATGTGGTGAAATTCTTGTTGTTGTTATGCACCTTGATTGCTTCTCTTGTCATGCTACCCATTCTCATTCTTTATAACATTAGATTATGCATTGAGTCTTCTCTTGATGAATATATAATACTTGTAAAAAGTCTTCAAGGAAATAACCATGACATGATAATAGCGAAACTTACCTCATCTTGCTGAGCATATGTCAGTGCTAAACAAAAACAAAAAATTAGAATACAAAGAACCTAATGCAATTAAGAGATGGACATGCATATACCGAAGATACTTACCTATATCTTACCTCTGTTGCATCATTTTGCTACACATTGCTCTTTGCTGCCCTAGAAAGTCTAGTCCTTTGCACCCCTTGACAACACTTGATCTAGTTTTCCCTGCCTTCTAGGAGAACGATATTTAATCTGATGTATCTTTGCGATTTCAGATCCCTAATATGTGATCTTTGGTCCTGTAGTATCCCTCTGAGTCTTCTTTCAAATTCCATAAGTCTGACCTGATTTGGACTTTTCAAGGCAAAGTTATGCCCAATCTCTCACAATGACCTAATTATGGACTAGTTCAGTAGAGCGAACTTGTACGACATGCCACTTGTCATTTTTTCCTCCTTCGGCTCTGAAATTGATATACAAAAAACTACAGTCTGTTCACTATTCGCTACTTTTTACAGAAGTCCAATCCTCTTCTTAGAGAGAGAGTTATGACGATTTTCCCAAGCTCACTTCTTTGAGATGAAATTCGGCAGCCTGCAAAAACCCTAACTTTCATAGATCATATATCCAAAAATATAGTGAACCAAGATCTAAAATTAGGTCAAGACGTTCATCAGGATTGCAAATCAAATAGGTTTTAATTTCAGAATCTAAGACTTCACATAAATGAAATGATAGCGAAAATGCCATGATCACTCCTTTTGAAGCATATATGAGATTTATTTTTATAGAGTTGAGAGGGGCTTCTATAGAGAATGTTGGAGGGATTTTAGGAGCTTAAAAAATTATTAATTATTGACTATTCAATGAACAAAACCAATTATGAGTGCCATGCCACAACCCCATAGGGTCTTAGCCCACTAATTGGGGTTACTAACTTCAAACATGAATATCTCTCAAACCGTGAAGAATTACTTGGCATGCCATATATGAATGAAAACATATCAATGAGTAGAATCTATCTAGAAGATCCTTGAATAAAAATAGAGTAATTTATCAAGTCAAAATTCCCTTGCAATATCAAGGTAGCCCCTGGTGCTACTTGGCCTGACATCAATGACAACCTTAGATCATCTTTAGATCAACAATCTCTCCCTTTGGCATTGATGGCAACACAAGTACTCCCCCTATGATCAGGGCACCTCTTCCTACTACCTTCTCTCCCCGTTTGACATCAATGGCAAAGGGTAACTCCTCCTAACACACAACCATCCTAAGGACCTACACACACTTCCACTCCCCCTTTATTTTTTGAATAAGGAAAATCTAATGAGAACTTGGGAGAATCCCAAGCTTTTGGCGAAGATATTCAAATGCTTCATGAGGTAAAGGTTTAGTGAAGATATCAACGATTTGTTCTTTTGTACCAACACATTCAAGTTTGATATTCTTTTCAGCAATTTTTTCTCTAACAAAATGATATCTTATCAGAATTTATTTTGTTTTTGAATGCATGATAGGATTCTTGGAGATGCTGATGGCGCTAGCGTTATCATAGAATATGGGAATAGGCTCACTAAATTGTACTTGAAGATCTTGCAAAGTTTGTTTCATCCAAAAAACTTGAGTACAACAAGCTGCCGCTGCAATGTATTCTGCGTCAGCTGTAGATAACGAGAATGAGGTTTTCTTTTTGCTCAACCATGATACGAGACAACCACCTAGATAGAATGCTTCTCCACTAGTACTCTTACAATCATCAATGCTTCCTACCCAATCTGCATCTTTAAAGGCTTGAATAATGAGATTGTTTCCGTTAGGATACCACAAGCCATATTCAGTTGTGCCCTTTAGATATCGAAGAATTCTCTTGAGGGAAATAATATGTGATTCTTTTGGTGCTGCTTGGAATCTTAGTACTTATCCAACTGCTTGCATAACATCTGGTTGGGAGGCTGTTACATATAGAAGACTACCAATCATAGATCTGTACAACCTTTGATCCACATCCTTAGATGAGTCGTCTATGCTCATTTTTCAACCTGTTACCATCGGAGTGAGGACGGGTTTGCAGTCTTCCATTTTGAATTTCTTGAGCATTTCCTTGATGTAATTGGCTTGACATATAAATATTCCTTTCTCTTGCTAAGATATTTGAAGCCCTAAGAAGTATGTCAACTCACCAAGTAAAGACATCTCGAAATCACTTTGTATCTTTGTAGAAAAGTTCTTACTTAGTTGATCATCATTGCTACCAAAGATTATATCATCCACATATACCTCAACGATTGTTAAATTATCCTTATCTATTTGTACGTAAAGATTTCTATTAGCAGTACCTTTCTTGAACCTTTGTTGATGTAGATATCCATCAAGACGAGCATGCCATGCTCTCAGAGCTTTCTTGAGACCATATAGAGCCTTCTTTAACCTACAAACATAGTCTTCTTTTTTTGATAGTAGAAAACCTTCAGGTTGTTTGATGTAAACTTCTTCTAATTCTCCATTCAGAAATGCTGACTTAACATCCATTTGGTAGAATTTTATTTTTCTTGAACATGCATAAGCGAGAAACATCTAGATGGATTCCATTATGGCAATTGGTGCAAATGTTTCGTTGAAATCAATTCCTTCCACTTGTGCATAACCTTTGCAAACCAATCTTGCTTTGTTTTTGGTAACCTATCCATCTTCATTCAATTTGTTCCTGAACACCCATTTAGTCCCAATGACATTTTTATCTTTTGGTCATGTAACTAATTCCTAGGTATTATTCTTCTCGATTTGATACAATTCTTCATTCATAGTTGCTACCCAATGTTCATTATGGCTGGCTTCCTCAAAACTACTAGGCTCAAAGGTTGCTAGAAAAGTAATTTGATCTTGTTGTGATGAACGAAACTATCAACCTTTTCTTGTTCCAATTCCTTCATTTATGTTACCAATGATTTGATTTGATGGATGGTTCTTTTGAATCCATACTTTTATTCTCTTTGGAGGAGCTTCTTGTTATTATTCATGTATATCTTGTTGATCATTATTTACTTCTTCTTGCTTGACAGTTGCTTCTTGTTTTAGAATTTTCTCTATACCTTTTTCAGCCTTTGTCTCAAGTTTCAAAGATTCTAGATCCTCGTCATTATTCATTAGAACACTATCTTCGTCAAATGTAAAATTTCTGCTCTCCACTATCTATTTTCATCTTAGATTATAACATTTATAGGCCTTTCTTTTGCGTGAGTAACCAACAAAGATACCTTCGTCAACACGCGATTCAAACGTACCCAACTTTTGATCTTCTCTTTTGATATAACATTTGCTTCCAAAGATTCTGAAATATTTTACATTAGCCAGTTTTCCTTTCTATAATTCATATGGGGTCTTATTGCAATTATTTCTAAGAATACTTTTGTTGATAATGAAGACCGCCGTATCAATTTCTTGAACCCAAATTTTTTTATCCAATTTTGATTCCTTCAACATTGTTCTACCCATTTCCTGTACGGTTCTATTCTTTCTTTCAGCAACTTCATTTTGCTGAGGTGTTCGTGCTGTTGAAAATTGTCTTTTTATTCCATTTTCGTCACAGTATTGCTGAAATAATTTGGAAGTGAATTCTCAGCCATTATTTGATCTTAGAGACTTTATTTTTAAATTAGTTTCATTTTTGACCAACTCCTTGTAGATCTTAAAGTACTCAAATGCTTTAGATTTTTTCTTTAGGAAAGTGATGGTTGTCATCTGTCATTAACATGAAATATAATTCTCCATCTAAAGCTTTTGTTCCCATAGGACCACATAGATCAGTATGTATCAATGTCAATGGATGTGATGCAAAGTGTTCTTTTGTTTTAAATCCACATTTTGTCTGTTTGTCATGCCAACAGGCCTCACGTAGTGTGTTGGAAGGTTTTGAGATTTTTGGCATTTCTCGTACTGCTTCCTTTTTGCTTATCCTGATAATATTGTCAAAGTTTATGTGACCCATTCATTTGTGCAATTACTAGCTTTCATATTCTTTAGCTAGTAGACATGCTTTAGTTGCTTGATCTAGAACATATATGTTGTTTGGAGCTCGACTTGCTGTAGCCACAATTTTACCATACCTGCCTTTCCTGATTTCACATTTTGTGGAGTTGAATAGCATTGTGTGTCCTTGATCACACATTTGTCCAACACTAAGCAGATTGTGATTCATGTTTTCAACCAATAGAACACTCTTGGATAGAGCATATTTGCTTCCGAGACTGACGGTACCTGATCCTATAACATTTGAAGATCCATAATTTCCAAAGGACACGGTCCCATCCTTCTTCTCTTTCAGAGATACAAATTTCTTTCTATCTCTGGTCATATGCATTGAGAAACCACTATCAACATACCACACATATTTTTTGTTTTGAGCCTTGAGAGCGAGATCACAATTATCAGTGTTATTCTTCTTCCATGTTCATTCGTTCTGTGGCTTTGAAGATTCTTCTGGAGGATTTTCAAGTCTGCAGTCTCTGGATATGTGTCCAAAGTTTCGACATTTGTAACATTCAATATTACTTCTTAAATGTTCAAATCCATTGATGTTTTTTTGAGCCCTAGGAGGTTCATATTTGACAAATCTCCTAGAATTGTATTGGTTCCTAGGGTACATGCGACATTCTACAACTTCATAACCAAATTTTCCACATGAATAACAATAGCCATGAAAAATATTTTGGTACCTAGATGGAAATCTTCGTCGAGGAATTGTCTTCCAAGGCTGTTCTTGCGAATCTTGTTCAATGAAGTCTACTTGCCTGTTAGATCTCATAGGTTCATTGTATTTTGTTGTGGAAGGTCCTACTTCTTCTTCTTTGTAACCAAGGCCAGCTTTGTCATTGTAAGATCGTTGATTGCTGATGCTTTCTTCCAACGCCCTTGAGTCATTGGCATAGTTTTGGATAGTTTTTCCCTTCTTCACTTCCTTACACAACGAGACTACTTCGGCTTCTAATGCTTCCCTTTCTCAGTTGCTTTCTTCCAACTTATTTTGAAGTGACTCTTCAATACATTTGTGTTCTTCAAATTCAATTTTGAGACATTGAACTTGTTATTCAAGAGTATTGGAACAAATCTCCTCAGCCTTGAGCTCTTTTATAAGCTTGATTGCCTCCTTAGAAAATTCTTCTATGGTCAACCCTTCTTCTTCATTGTTTGATACCTCTTGTTTATTGTGCTTGGCCATAAACAATACTCTCTCATTGGCTTCTTCTTCATTGTCACTGTCTTCATCGGATGATGAGCTATCTTATTTAGAGAGAAAGTTCCTTTTGAATCCTTTCTTCTTGCCTTGCTTGTTGAATTTCTTAAATCCTTTCTTTCCTTTTGAGTTTCCATCACTTATGTTCAGACATTTTGCTGCGAAATGCCCAACCTCATCACAACCGAAACATATCAATGGAAGTTTACCTTTGAATTTTCCCTTGCCAATTTTTAGTTTTCTCGTAAAGTAAGCATATTCTCCATTTGAAAAACCTTCTTCATCATCTTCCTTTTCTCACACTTGACGGTGCTGGTGCAGGTGCATGTCTTTGCCTTTGAAGGTTGTTTGTACTTATTGGTATTCTTAGATGCAGCGAATGCAGTTTCTAGATGCAAAGTACCCTCTTCTTCATCAAGTCTCATTTCATATGCTATGAGAACTCCATGTAATTCCTCTTTGCTGAGTTTCTCCAGATTTGCACTGTATTCTAAGACCGATACCTTTGGGTTGAATCTTTCTGGTAACGTTCTAAGAATATTTCGTATAATAGTCTTCTCATCAACAGGCTCTCCCAATCCTTCTAGAGTGTTGGTTATTTCATCAACGTGTTGGAAGTATGCAACAATGTTGTCATCTTCTTTCATTCTAAGTTGCTCAAATTTTTCTTTGTAGATTTGAAGCTTTGCTTCTTTGACATTTGAGTCAATTGCATATATATTCTCAAGCTTGTCCCATACATTGTTTATGGTTTTACAACCCAACACCTTATGATAAGCATATTCAATAAGTCCACTGATAATAATATTCTTTTCTTTTGCATCATTTACCAAATTCTTCTTACCTTGTTCATCCGCGGTTGGTGTAAAGACATTTTGAACAGTGTCCCATACTGCGTAACCTTGTTCCAAGAGATAGACCTCCATTCTTCCTTACTAGAGTGCATAATTATTTTCATTGAATAGAGGTACACCATTCTTGGTATTCTCCATGATCTCCTTCCAGTTGTTAAAATACTATTGAAGGAACCAAGCTCTGATACCAATTATTGGAAAATATTGGTCAGGGGGTGAATCAATATTCCTTAGCAATTAGCACTTTTAAATCTTTTCAGAGCATTAGTTAATATTCAATTATCATTAATGTTTATGCAGTAACAACAGTGAATAAAAGAACAGAGGAGGCACAAAAATTTTAGGTGGAAAATCCCCTCTGGGTCAAAAACCATCGAATTTTTTTCTAATAATTCTTTAATCTTCAACTCCAATTGAAAAGAAGGCTCCAACTTCCTAGAATCTAGAAAAGCATTCTTCTCTAGCTCCCACTGGATGGATGCTCCAATGCTTGAGATTCTTCAGCAGTTAACTAAACAGATGCCCCAACACCCAATGAGCTACAACACCCTAGCACCACCATACCACCCTAAAGTTTTCATAGGCTTGAACCTATTGGTGACTTCATGCACCAACCTAGCACCACCCTACCAACCTATAGAAGAACAAATGAAGAATGGACTCTTGTACCAAGGAAAATGTTCCACTTTACAATGATATAGAATGATGTAGAAGAAGGCGACACACTAGACCATAACCCCAGCTATGACGCAACCACCTAATGATGATCCTAGACCTCCTAACACCACCTCTTCAACTCTTGGAAGATAGGCACTTGTACAAATTTTACAAAGATGCTTTTACAATGACTATGTACAATGATACTTTTACAATGTTTGTATGCAGTGCTGCCCACTTGAAGACTTCATGTGGTGAACTTCTTGCTGTTTTTCTGCACCTTGATTGCTGCTCTTGTTATGCTACCCTTTCTCATTCTTTATAAAATTATATTATGCATTGAGTCTTCTCTTGATGAATATCCCTGCAAAAAGTCTTCAAGGAAATACCCACGACATGATAATAGTAAAACTTACCTCATCCTGCAGAGCATATGTCAGTGCTAAACAAAAACAACAAATTAGAATAAAAGGAACCTAATGCAATGAGATGAACATGCATATACATAAGATACTTACCTGTATCTTACCTTTGCTGCATTATTTTGTTGCACCTTGCTCTTTGCTGCCCTAGAAAGTCTGGTCCTTTACATCCCTTAACAACACTTGATCTAGTTTTTCTTTCCTTTTAGGAGCATGAAATTTAATTTGATGTATCTCTATGATTTTAGATCCACAATATGTGATCTTCGGTTCTATAGTATCCCTCTGAGTCATCTTTCCAATGCCACAGGTCTGACCTTATTTGGACTCTTCAAGGCAAAGTTATGTGCAATCTCTCACAATGACCTAATTATGGACTAGTTCAATAGAGCGAACTTGTACGACGTGCCACTTGTCACTGTTTCCTCCTTTGGCTATGAAATTGATAAAAATTAAACTACAGTCTGTGCACTATCCACCACTATTTACAGAATTCCAATCCTCTTCTTAGAGAGAGAGTTATGACGATTGTCCCAAGGTCACTTCTTTGAGATGAAATTCGGCAGCCTGCAAAAATCCTAACTTCCATAGATCATATCTCCGAAAATAGAGCGAACCAAGATCTGAAATTTGTTCACCACTTTCATAAGGATTTCAAACCAAATGGGTTTTAATTTTAGAATCTAAGACTTCACATAAATGAAGTTAGAGTGAAAATGCGACGATCGCTCCTTTTGGAGGATATATGAGATTTTTATTTATAGAGTTGAGAGGGGCTTCTATAGAGAATGTTGGAGGGATTTTAGGAGCTTAAAAAATGATTAATTATTGACTATTCAATGACCAAAACTAATTATGAGTGCCATGGCACAACCCCATAGGGCTTTAGCCCACTAACTAAGGTTACTAACTTCAAACATGAATATCTCTCAAACCGTGAAGAATTACTTGGCGTGCCATATATCAATGGAAACATCTCGACGAGTAGAATCTATCTAGAAGATCCTTGAATCTAAATAGAGTAAGTTTTCAAGTCAAAATTGCCTTGCAGGATCAAGGTAGCCTCTGGTGCTGCTTGGGTTGACATCAATGACAACCTCATATCATCTTTATATCAACCTTGGAAATTTGTTTGGAGTTGGTATAACAATTACATAACGGTGCAATAACATAACTCGAGTGCTTTAATATATATTGTATATAATTTCAAAAACTATATTACATAGTCTTTTTAATGGACCGCACCTCAAACTGTTGTAACATTATCATATATTGTAAATAAAATACCCAAACCGGTGGATATATACAACATGCATGTGGCATATGGTTAATACCCTATGGTTTAAACATTAGACTGTAAAATGTATCGAACTCTGCGCTGTCATATTTCACATATGTTTAAACTTTAGACTTCGGTAATGTATGATGGTTGCGCTGAGCCATATTTAGAGCACCACTTGTTGTGTTGGGTAAAACAGTCGAGGGTTTGGCGGGGCCACTAGATCTGGTGGGCTCCGCCAACCCTTTCCTCCCATACCATAACAAAAAAAACTTCAAATAGAGCTTTTGTGTCAACTTATTATAACGATGTGCCATGGTTTGTTGGAAAAGATTTTGTGATATGAACAGGAGGTTGCGTGTTCGAGCCCCGACTCTGCCCATCCACCTCCTCGTTGACTTTGACCACCTACCATGTGTCAAGATGTAGAGCTACCACATGGGCTGCAAAGGTACAATATTTTTTGCCTGTTTGCTAAAAACATCAGCACATGTTTTCTTACTCATATGGAGGCCATTTGCGAAACTGAATATACCACCAAAATCAATGCAACGAGCACTATGACTTGGCGCTAGTTTCCGGACCATCTGAGACTTTAAAATTTTGAGTTTTTTGAGAATCCTTCTGGATCATTCCTCTCAACTGGAAGCTTTTAGACCACCAAAAGTTTGGTTTTAAGCATACATTAGTTGAGGGTACAACTCCCTCACCCTTCCGATCTCCATCCACCTTGACTTGCTTGGATTCATGCCTTTGAGTCCCACTTGAAGATCAACATCTCCATGCCTAGAAGTGTGGACCTTCCTGTCCATTATGGTATTTTTCTACAACTCAATCATGCATTCAGGTGAAAAATCATCTACAGTTGGAATTTGAACATTCTCCTCTGGATCCAAGATCATAGGTGGCTCATACAACTTTAAATTTTCAACATTTACAACTGAATATATTTGCACGTATGTTAAGGAAAATTTAACCAGAATGCATTGTGCCCAATCTTTTCAACAATTTCAAAAGGACCATACCTAATCAGTTTCAACTTTTTACCTTCACCTTTCATCCTTTCTTTGTTGATGTGTAGCCATACTTCATCACCAACTTGAAAGTGATGATCCACCTAATGCTTATCGTGGCACATTTTGTACCTGGATTGACTTTTCTCCATTTGATCCCACACTGCTTCATGAATCTTCTGGATTCTTTGAATGAACTTAATTTCCTTATCGCCATCTCCATGTCCATCATCCTGAGCTTCCTCACCAAACAAGAAGTCCATTGGTGATTTTGGTAGGTACTGAAAACATGTCTCAAAAGGAGATTTACCTATAGAAGAATTCAAGGCCTGGTTGTAAGCATGTTGGACATAGTGTAAAGATTCATCCCACAACTTAGGATGTTTGTTGCAATAGCCCCTGAGAAGATGTACCACTATTCTGTTCACCACCTCTGTTTGACCGTCTATTTGTGGATGAAAAGTTGTGCTCTTTTTCAGCTTAGTGTCCATGAGTCCCCACAAAGTGGACCAAAACTCTCCCATGAAATGAGAGTCCCAATCTGAAATGATGGAAGTAGGCAACCCAAAATGAATCCATACATTTGAAAAGAACATATGTGTAGTCCGTTAAGCAGTTACTTACTTTTTACATGGAACAAGAATACACATTTTGCTAAATCTATCAACCACAACATACAAATAGTCATGCCCTTTTCTAGGCATAGGAAGCCTCCCTACAAAATTCATAGATATATTGTCCCATGGTCTAGAAGGAATTGGAAGAGGCATATACAGAGTGAACTTTTTGTTTCTTGGTTTGCTTATTGAACACATGGCACAACTTTTAATGTACCCTACAATTGTTTAATTCATTTGAGGCCAATAACAATACCTTTGTAACTATTCCACTATCTTACCTACCCCAAAATTCCCTGAAACACGAGAAGAATGTGCTCCCATGATCACATGCACTCTTTCTCCCTGTGGTATGCACAACATGCCAAGATGGTATAATAACCTGTCATAAACATGATAATTCACTTCTTCCACCTGAGCACCATGATTTAGTGATTCATAAACATATTTGAAATCAATATCTTCAACATATTGTTCAATGTAACTTTCATGTGCTAAAGAACTATTTTGAAGTATATTGAAGCATTCAAAGATGGTCTTGACAACATATCAAATACTTTTTTTGTTGTACCTCTCTTATATTTGATTACTAAGTGGAACTACTGCAAAAAAATTCATCCATCTATAATGTCAAGACTACTGCAACTTAGTTTGGGATTGAAGGTATTGAAGTGGTTGATGATCTGTATGAATCACTATTTCTTTGCCCATTAAATAATGTTTCCATTTCTTAACACTTTCTACTAATGCAAATAGTTCTTTGTCATATGTTGGATAGTTAGAAACTGCTTTAAAAAATGTTTCTAAATGAAAACAATTAGGCTTTCCTTTTTGCAATAACACTGTACCCATTGCATACCCACTAGCAATAGTTTCTATTTCAAATGGTTGTTGAAGGTATTGCAAAGCTAAGATTGGAGTTGCCACAATTTTATTGTTTAAAGTATCAAATGCTTTTTTTTGTTTTCCTCCCTACTGAAAAGAGACTTTAGAACTTGTTAAAGCACAAAGTGTTGGTGCAATAAAAGAGAAATGAGAAATGAATTTCCTCAAATACTGAACTACACCCAAGAAACTTCTAACTTATGTCACATTCTATGGCCTTGGCCACTTCATAATCACATCGATTTTAGCTGGATCTATTTTAAGATGACCACCTCCAACTATGTAACCAACACATACTAAGGATTTTTTTCCAAATTCACATTTAGAAAGTTCGAGATACAGTTTCTCTCTTTGCAACACATCAAAAACCTATTTCACATGCTTAACATGTTCTTCCAAACTTGAACTGAAAATAAGAATATCATCCAGATAGACTATGAAAAACTTATCAATAAAAGGATGAAACACATCATTCATCACTCTCATAAATGTTGTTGGAGCATTGTATAAACCAAACAACATAACGAACCATTCATAAATCCCCTCTCTAGTCTTAAATGAAGTTTTCCATATATCATTCGCTGCAATACGAATATGATGATAACCACTTCTTAAATCTAGTTTTGTAAAGTAAACAACATTCTTTAATTGATCAAGCAAATCATCTATTCTTGGAAGAGGATACTTGTTCTTTATGGTGATTTTATTCAAAGCTCTGAAATCAACACACACTCTCCAAGTTGTGTCTTTCTTAGGTACTAAAATTATCGGTGATCCACATGGAGATGAACTATGTCGAATGAATCCTTTATCAACCAATTTCTAAATCTGTTTCTTAATCTCTTCATTTTCTATGACCGACATACGATGATGTCAATATTCGGAAGAGGGGCATCATATTGTAATTGAATCTCATGTTGTATTTCCTTTTTTGGAGGTAGACTTTTTGGTTCTTTAAATAATTCCTTATAAGAATTAACTATTTCAACCAACTTGTCCTTAAATTGAGAATCACACCCTTGAAAAGCATCATACTTATCTTTAGGTTGTTCCTTAACAAACATGAGAACATACTTTTTACTTGAACTTATGAGTCTTTTCATTTGACTTACATTGATTAAATCCAAGATTGTTTTAATCTTATGTGCCCTAAAAACATATTCAATTACATCCTTAACAAGATGATATTTATTCTCCTTTCTATGAAATATGACATCTCGATCATAAAGATAAGGACTACCCAACACAACTCCACATATGTCTAAAGGAATCACATCTAAATCAACTTCATCAACAAAATTAGTTGTGATTGCAAATCTTAACTGACACTGTTTTGTGACATGCATCTGAGTGTTTTCCTTTAACCATCCTAAAGGGTAAGGTTTTGGATGATTCTTAGTTTCCAATCCCAATTTCCTTACTAGTTCCTTAGATATTAGATTTGCCTGTGATCCACTATCGAATAATGTATCTATCTTAGTGTGCTTGGAGATAATCCTGATATGAAAGAATTCAACTCTCTTCTTTTCTTCAATCACATCATTAGATTTTGAAGAGGATTTAGAACAAGTATAACTAGAGCTAGATTCAGAAGGATTACCTATTAGACCCATAGTGGTTATCTTCCCTTCATCATCGAAGTCGGATTCCAAGTCTTGTTGGATTGCAACATTAGCTTTCTTCTCACCCTTCTTCTTAAGGAACTTCTTTGGCTTAAGTTTTGGATGAAGCTTCCAACACTTGGACTCATCATGTCCAACCCTCTGACAATGAGTACAAGTAGGCATTTCTCCTTCTTTCTTAACTATTTCCTATTTATTCCCCTTTGATTCTCTTCCCTTTGTTGTCTTTAGAGTCTTTATTTTCTAAATTCTTGAATGGTTTCTTTGAAAAGTTGAACTGAAAAGGTCTACCACCTGATTCAATATGAATGGCTTGTACACACACTTCATCAAGGCAGTTGTATTAAACATAAGCAATGTATGCTGCAAATAAGAATGCAAACTTCTAATATACTTTAACATAGTTTCCCATGTGTTTAATGGAACGTTAAGTGCTAAAGCCTTTTTCCTGAATTCTTGTGTAAACTCTTGCACACTCTATCCTTTAACTTGTCTCAAATGCTGCCAATCTATTACAGCCTGTTGCATATATCCTAAAGGATAGAATTGCTTTCTAAGAGCTTTAATAAACTTAGAACATGAAGAGATAATTTTACCTTTATGCTTTAAATCTGGTTGTGTTTTACTTTCCCACCAAATCAAAGTTGTTCCCCCCATTCTAAGTGTAGCTATTTCACAAAATCATCAACAATATTCTGAATTCTACAATGCACTTCAACTTGTTTAATCTAGTTATCTAAAATTTCAAGATTCATTTCACCATCATATATGGGCAGTTCAAATTTAACATCAAGCTTCAGGAAATGAGATTTCTTATGTTTCTTCTTTGATTCAGAATCTGAATCTAAACTTGAATGATCATATGATGAAGAAGATGAAGATGAAGATGGAGGAGAAGGAGGTCCATTACCATCATATTTTTCCTTGCCCTTTTTCAATTTCATGCCTTTAGAAGACGATTCTGCATCTCTAGTCTTCCTGTCTTCATAAAGTTCTGTAATCATCCTTTACATATTAAGGAACATCTGCCGAAATTTCTCCTCGCTCTTTGTCTTAGGTGTTGAGAATAATTGGGGGGGGGGGGGGGGGAATGAATTAGTATTAGTCAAGTCAATAATATTTTTCTTTTCATACTCAAATTTATATACGCTACTTCAATGAAGGTAACATGCGTGTACATGCAACTGTGTCTAAGGAAACCAGCGTATATCCAACAAGATTATGATTCAGTTAATTCATCATATGTTGATCTTTAATCTGTGCATCAGTAATTTATTAAACATTAAACCGTAACCATGTGCAGTTAATAACAGAATGAACCATCACACATAAGCAACACACTTGAACACCAAGATTTAAGGTGGAAACCCAATGTGGGTGAAAAAAACTTACTGCTTCGTCTCTCTCTTCTTTTAATAATAAGAAAATATATTTACAACATTGTACTAGTGTAGACTCATACCAGTACGCAGGTTTCTACCTGCAGAAGGTTACAACCTTCTCTCATTCTCCAGCTTCTACTAGAAGGGACCTACAATGCCCTAGCTCCCGTACTAGCCGATATGTTTACTAGTATGTAGGCGTCGACCTACAGAAGGCTACGACCTTATTTCTTCCTCGAGGGACCACGTTTCATAAATTTTCATATTGGATACTCCTGGTACACAACACCATAATCTGAAGGCCACGTTTCATCCAATTTTCATACTAGAGCCATCAACAACATTGAAGCTCAAAATCAATCACCATTGCAATACAACTATCAAATACATCTACATCAACCAATCACTTGAAACTCAAACATCACAACTGAATCAATCAATCACTTTGACAACCCATCATCACTGTAGCAAATCACAATCAAACAATCTGATCATTCAAAATATGTCACTAGAATACAATCACCAGAACCCAAAGCAGAACCCATAACTCTGCAACAACAAACATAAGCAACTAAAACATACTTCATAAGTTATATGCTACTTCCATGTGTCGAACCAGCGTGTATACGCACTTTTATCAAGGCTAACCAGCGCACACATCTGTAAATATTCATTGATAATTTTGCAGCTATTCTAGACTTCAGTTATACCCAGATCATAACATTTACAGAATAATACATGCGTTAGTATTCAGACCTAGATTATACAAGATCAAGACTGCATAATGATAATTCATTTCAAGCCTTAAGATCCCAATCCATCATTAGATCTTATCCCTCATCAACCGCTAAGGTTCATCCTTAGTTCAGATCAAGCAAAGCACCATAAGCTGATAACTTGCATACTAGATCTCACACTTCATCACACCTAGCCTAATGATCTTCTCCTCCTTTTATAGTTTTAGGCCTTTCTCAATACCATGGACCAAAACCACTTAGGACCAATACCTTGGACCAAATACCTAGGGTCAATACCTCGGACTAGATACCTTGGACCAATACCATGGATCAAAATACCATGGACCAAATACCTCATACCAAAAACTTAGTTTTCCAAGGTATACATGTTTTTCCTTCTGTGAAAGTTTGTGTTTATGTATACGCTACTTGTGGTTAGTGAACTGCGTGTATACACAGCTTGGTCAAGGTGAACCTGCGTATACCTCTCTTTCTTCATTCTGTGTAGACTGATCTGTAATTCTTTGTTGTTAACCTATTGTACTGTGATTTTTCATCTTAGTGAGTTGCCATCAAGGAAAAAACCTATATCATAATCCCAACAATCTCCCCCTTTGGACTTGATGGCAACAACAACACCAAGTCACTCTCCCCCTTTGACATCAAGGGAAAAGGGTCATGCTCCCCTTGAGTACATGTTGAATTCTCTGATATGCTGAAATGTACTAATTGAGCTCCCATGATTGAGTCCATGCTCCCCCTGAGCACAAGCAAAGTCTGCAAAAATATTTTCTAAAAGAATAACATGACTCTATACATACATCACCACTGACCTTCCTATCACCAATGACTCAGACAAACATCCATCTCCCAACCAATTGGGGATATACCAAATTTGACTCATCCACCCAACCAAGTGGGGATATACCAATTGTTTATACATGACAAAAACAAGAAATATTACATCATCCATCCCATGTAAAGTGGGGATATAAATTACATCATTTGTCCAAGAGGACCCATTCAAATGTATGAGAAGACATATCACACCCTAGACTTTTACATGACTTGAGCAGCCAATGGTATAAATATCTGAAGCCATAGCTAGACTCAGCAACCATAATGCCAACAATGCTGAATGTACGTGAAGGCTAATGCTCCCCCTGAACTGGTGCTACCTGTGCATTGTTAACAGATCAAAGATCAAGGCATCTTTGTTAGTCAGATAAAATTAATGAACAGAGCATATCATCAATATCAGTCAAAGCACCCATATCAGAGCCTGCCCCACTGTTTTTCTTGTCTGAAAAACATATACGCTCCTTGACCCACAGAAACCCACATGTGTATGTGACTTCACTTTAGGAAACATACGTATAATCACCTTTCTCTAAAAAGTTTGATTTAACAGCAGGATGATGCAGCAACTACTCCCAGCTTTTGTTTGAGATATTCAAATGTCTCTCTGGGCAGTGGTTTAGTGAATATATCAACAACCTGTTCTTTGGAGGGAACATATTCCAATTTGACCTTTTGTTCAAGCACTTGTTCACATAGAAAATGGTATTTGATGGGTATGTGCTTGGTCTTGGAGTGCATGACTGGATTCTTTGAAATATTGATGGCACTTGTATTATCACATAGAATGGAGATGGGTGGAGTGCATGTGATCTGAATGTCTTGCAATGTTTGCATCATCCAAAGTCGTTTTGTGCAACAAGATGCAGCAACCACATATTCTGCTTCAGTTGTAGATAACGCAATTGAACTTTATTTCTTGCTGAACCAAGACACTAACCTGGAACCCATATAGAATGCACCACCACTAGTGCTTTTTCTGTCATCAACACTTCTTGCCCAATCTGCATCTATATATGCATGAAGAGTAAGATTTGTATCTCTACCATACCATAAACCAAAGTTCTGTGTTCCTTGAAGATATTTGAAAATCTTTTGGACCACTTGAAGGTGTGATTTCTTTGGATTTGCTTGGAATCTTCCAACTATTCCTACTGCTTCCTTACTTTGACTCCTTCCTCTTTTAGTTTGGTAGCTTCTTCTTTGAAGGCACACTCCCTTTTGTCCAATAGATCTTTTTGATCTCTAATTTTTTCTGTGAGCCTTTTAAATTCCGCCTCTATTTGATATATTTCTCTTTCACCCATAAGAGCAAATTCAGTTGTTTCACTGTCACTTTCATCATCTTCAAATGGACAGAGAAATGTATCACTAGAGGATAATAAATTCATACCTGATGGTTATTTTTCTTGTTCATCTTCATTCTGAGGTGATTCTGAATCTGAAGAGTTGCTTCCACATAATCCCCAATCAACTCTCCCACTATCATAGTTCCTTTGAGATACCTTCTTCTTTTGAGGTGCTTTCTTCTTTAGCTTCTTTCCCATTGTTTCTGTGGGTCTCCTTCAAGCGATCAAGCTTCTGCTGAAGGACCTGCTCTGATACCAATTGTTGGGAATAATACTGGGGGGGGTGAATCAGTATTAGTCAAGTCAATAATCTTTTTCTTTTCATACTCAAATTTATATATGCTACTCCAATGAAGGTAACCTGCGTGTACACGAAACTATGTTTAAGGAAACCAACGTATATCCAGCAAGCTTATGATTCAGTTAATTCATCATATGTTGATCTTTAATTTATGCATCAGTACTTTATTGAACATTAAATAGTAACCATGTGCAGTTAATAACAGAATGAACCATCACACATAAGCAACACACACAAACACCAAGATTTAAGGCGGAAACTCAATGTGGGTGAAAACTACCTGTTGTTGTCGTCTCTGTCTTCTTTTAATAATAAGAAAATCTATTTACAACATTGTACTGGTGCAGACTCATACCAGTACGCAGGCTTCTACCTGCAGAAGGTTACAACCTTCTCTCGTTCTCCATCTTCCACTGAAAGGGAGCTACAACCCTCTAGTTCTTGTACTAGCCAATATTTTTATTAGTATGTAGGCGCCGACCTATAGAAGGCTACGACCTTCTTTCTTTCTCCAGGGACCACGTTTCATAAATTTTCATACTGGATACTCCTGGTACACAACACCATAATCTTAAGGCCACGTTTCATCCAATTTTCATACTGGACCCATCAACAACATTGAAGCTTAAAATCAATCACCACTGCAATACAACTATCAAATACATCTGCATCAACCAATCACTTGAAACTCAAACATCACAACTGAATCAATCCATCACTTTGAAAACCCATCATCACTATAGCAAATCACAATAAAACAATCTGATAATTCAAAATACTGTCACTAGAATACAGTCACTAGAACCCAAAGTAGAGCCTAGAACTTTGCAACAGCAAACAGAAGCAATTGAAACATACTTCAAAAGGTATATGCTACTTCCATGTGCCGAACCAGCGTGTATACACGCTTTTATCAAGGCCAACCAACGTACACATCTATAAATATTAATTCATAATTTTGCAGCTATTCCAGACTTTAGTTATACCTAGATCATAACATTTACATAATAATACATGTGTTAGTATTCAAATCTAGATTATACATGATCAAAACCACATAATGATAATTCATTTCAAGCCTTAAGATCCCAATCCATCATTAGATCTTATCCCTCATCAACCGCTAAAGTTCATCCTTGGTTCAGATAAAGCAAAGCACCATAAGCCGATAACCCGCATACTAGATCTCACACTTCATCAAATATTCACTACTTCCACCCCTAGCCTAATGATATTCTCATCCTTTTATAGTTTTAGGCCTTTCTCAATACCATGGACCAAAACCACTTAGGACCAATACCTTGGACCAAATACCTAGGGTCAATACCTCGAACTAGATACCTTGGACCAATACCATGGATCAAAATACCATGGAGAAAATACCTCGAACCAAAAACTTAGTTTTCCAAGGTATACGCACTTTTCCTTCTGTGAAAGTGCATGTGTATGTATACGCTACTTGTGGTCAGTGAACCTGCATGTATACATAGCTTGGTCAAGGTGAACCTGCGTATACCTCTCTTTCTTCATTCTGTGTAGACTGATCTGTAATTATTTGCTGTTAACTTGTTGTACTGTGATCTTTCATCTAAGTGAGTTGCCATCAAGGACAACACCTATATCATAATGCCAACATCAGGAGCTTCTCCATCATTTGAACCTACCATCTTTTGTGAAACTTTATTCTTTCTAATCTCTAGATTTAACTCTTCAATTTTCCCTTCTCCATGTAGCGACCTGGATCTAATCAACATTCAGATTGGAAAATATCCTGCTTTAACATGATCAACATCGCTCTGATACCAAAATATGATCTAAAATCTAAAGGATTGATTATTTGTGCAATTTCACCAACATTAACTAAGGTTGCATATGTGTGAATGAAAGAGGGAAATTAAGTTGTTAATATGCCTTAAACATCAAAATTTGAGAACTGAAATGAAGAATAAACAACAACAATAAAAGACACAAACACAACAAACATTGTTGATGGAGTTCATCCCTCTTGGACTACGTCTTCGGGTCCGCTTCCAATGGGCGTCTGTTATATTAGGAATGCTCCAAAAATGTTATTTACATGGAATTTCACCAACTGAACTGTGCACGCAGGCACTATTGGTTACTGTAAAAAAGAATCCCTCTGTCTCAGCTTTCCAACACCTATCTTCGTTCTCAAAATGGCTCAAGGATGGCCAAGATATGCTTACATGAAGAAAAACAGTCACATACAACACCTTGTTCTAAAACTCACTATTCACTCCTAAACCCATTGGTGCAATGGTAAAAAATTTATAAGCCTCAGGCAGGTTCTAGGGTCGAACCTCCCAGGCTATAGTTAGCAATTTGTTTGGAGTTGTTATAACAATTACATAACAGTGCAATAACATAACTCGATGCTTTAATATATATATTATATAGTTTCAAAAACTATATTACATAGTATTTTTAATGGACCGCGCCTCGAACTGTTGTAACATTATCATATAGTTTAAAACAAATACCCAAATCGACGGATATATATAATAGACATGTGACATATGGTTGATACCCTATGGTTTAAACATTAGACTGTAACTTGTATCGAATTTCGCGTCAACATATTTGACATATGTTTAAACTTTAGACTTTGGTAATGTATGATGCTTGCGCTGCACCATATTTAGAGCACCACTTGTTGTGTTGGGTAAAACAATCAAGGGTTTGGCAAGGCTACTGGATCTACCGGGCTCCACCAACCCTTTCCTCCCATACCATAACAAATCAATTTCAAATACAAATTTTGTGCCATCGCATTATAACGGTATGCCATGGTTTATTGGAAAATATTTTGATATGAACGGGAGGTTGCGGGTTCGAGCCCCAACTTTTCCCATCCACCTCCTTGTTGACTTTGACCACCTACCATGTGTCAAGATGTAGAGCTGCCACCTCGCCTGCAAAGGAACTTTTTTTTTTGCCTGTTTACTAAAAACTTCAGCAGGCGTTTTCTTACTCATACAGAGGCCATTTGTGAAACTGAATATACCACCGTTATTAGTGTGCATTTTCTTACTCATACAAAGGCCATTTGCGAAACTGAATATACCACCATTATCAGTGCGACGAGCACTACGAATTGGTGCTGGTTTTAGGACCATTTGAGATTATAAAATTTTGAGGATTTTGAGAATCCTCCTGGATCACTTTGTTAGGTACCAAGCTATCTTTTGGGATTTGTTCCAATGGGATCCTGCTTGTTCTTTTGTCCATTCTCATCATTTGTTGGTCTATTAAGGTCTAGGAGCTATGGGTTCTCCATGTCGACTAAGTCAATTGATGGTAAGCCATTTTTATGCCATAAACTCTCTTACTTTACTTTGTCGTAGATAAATTAAAGATTGTATGTCAATTGATGGTAAGCCATTTTTATGCCATAAACTCTCTTACTTTACTTTGTCGTAGATAAATTAAAGATTGTATACAGTAAATAAGGGTTTGCATTAGAAATTGGCTTTTGTTAAAGAAAAGGTTAGGAATCTTAAGGATGTTTCAATATTGAATATATTGGTAGAGGCCATTGCAAGATTAAAAAATTACCTTTTGCTCCATGTGAAGGTAATGCCAATATTTAAATAAATGAAGAAACATAACATGTTCTTTGTAGTATACACATGGTAGACCCCATGATTGAACCCATGATTTTGGATGATTATTTGAGGCATGTTGTTGCTCAAATAGTTGTATATATATCAATAATCATTCAAAGGTTTCTATAAAATAAGATATATAATAAAATAACAACCTTAAAGATGAACAATTACAAACAAGGATACCAACAATTGATAACTTATCTATAGAAACCCTAGAAAATATGAATGTACTTTCAAAATAAGGGGTTTCCCAAAACATTACAAAGATAGACCTATTAAAACCTAAAGTTTCAAAATGGAAAAAGGCTATTGGGTCTTTTGATCTAGGAATGATTTCATTGCAATAACAACAACAAACCATCAACAACATGATGAAAAATAAACCATGGAAAATGATAGTGCTTGTGGATAGAACATAAAGAAGGTCAACATAATAAATAATTGGTAGAAAAATTAAGGGAAGATATGTAGAATTATGCACCTAGGCTCATGTGGCCTTGGCCTATAGGTGCCCCTCTCTAGTCTATGCTATTTTATTAAAATAACAAATGATGTCATTTTAGATGGCATCTCTAGATTTAGTTAGGTCATGTTGTAATAGTTGCAACACCCTCCAAAATTTTGGCCTATAGTCAAATTTTGGAGCCTATTTTGGATCTTGTGATTGGTCATTCCATAGTCACTTATTGTTCAGCTGATGATTTCAAGGTCCCTTCTTGGATCTCAAGTGTTGTCCACACTTTTATCTTTATATAGCTAGTGTCTTCTTCAGGCATGGGAATTATCGCATATCATGCAAAGCAGAGTTCTTGTGTGCTTCAAGGGAAAACCTTGGTGAAAATGAGTTGTTCTCATCATATATATGCATTTCACTCTCGTTTCCAAAGTATCACGCACTACTACACAGGTGTCGTCATTATCCTCACAAAGTCTATCGTCGGAGCCTCGCACTTGTTGTAAGTTGCCACAAAGGTTGTTTGCATTAAGGGAAGTATGTTTCATATGTTATGGATGATATTTTTTGTATCACTAAGTTTCCAAGTGCATGGTCACAGTCAAGTTCTATCACTATTCTCACCGGTTCCACTAATCCCACACTTAGCCAAATTCTAAAGGACTTCTAGCAACCTAGCCTTAGGTGTCGCACTTGTCGTAACTAGCCATGAAGGGGGCACACACAAGCAAAAGTGTTGTTCATGTGTCATGGGTGATCAATATTGTTAAGTCATCAAGTATTCTAAGTGTTAGGACACAGTTGAATCTTCATCACTTCACTTTTCAGTATTGTTGGCCTAGAACTTAGCCTTTTCCGAAGAAGCTTCCCAACCCTTCAACTTGGCTTCAACCAACCTACCTGGATGTGCAGTTCTAGTCAGTAGGCTGTGACCTTGATCTTTGGATCTGTGCAATGCATAATTCCTATCTCCCTGGGCTGTTGCATTGCGCAATTCCTTATCCCAAGACCCAACCTTCCCTTCCATAATTGCGCATTCCTTTCAGTCAACCTTCCCTTCCATAACTGCTCAAGAGTTGTCTTCAGTGGTCCTCCCCTCATCCTGACCCATTTTCTCCTAGAACTTCGCAAAAGTTAGTTAGCCTTCCTCTCCATAATTGCGCATCCACAGTGGCCTCTCCTTCAACTAGACTCACTGTCTCTCAAAAATGCACAGGGTCTATCCCTCAACCCATCTTGAACTATGCATTGTGCAGTTCCAGGCCTCAAGCCTCAACCCTGGCTACTGGGACTATGTAATTCATAGTCACTAAGCCTCCCTTCCCAACTTGTAACTTAGTTCCGGCTAAGTCCTCGTACCAGAATGCACCATCTTAGGCTAGGAGGTTCTCGAGCTGATGTCGTCTCGTCATGAATGAATTGTAGATATAAGAACCTAGTGGGATGATGAAGAAAGAGATGAAGGAGGAATAAATACAAAGGACATTCTTGTAGCTTAGCATGCAAGCTGATCTATCAAGGAAAATCAAAGGGACACCAACTTGTGACCAAAACCCAAGACTTGAGATCATTGAAGATTCCTATCACCAAGCCATGAGGAGGTGGAAGACAAGAATATTCTCAAGCAGACATCATTCGCAGTAGTAATGATGGCTTTACATTTCCATATCACCAAGAATTCCATGTCAGTAGTGCCATGCCATGTCATGTCATGAGTGGTCATATGCCACATCACTATTGTGGACCATGTACATTATATTCAAATGTATTGTAAAGTGGAAGTCCAAGGGACACACATGAATATGGAGAGTCATGTAAGTTGAAAAGTCATAAGAAGTTGAACAATCATGAGGGTAGCTAAAGAGTCATAAAGGGGAAGCATCACCCCTTGGTTATATATACCCCCTCATTGTATAAGCAAAGGAATTTTCACCTTGGCTCCTCCCACAGGGCATTAGAGACATCAGCTAGTTCTTTGAGGAGCAAGGAGTGGCTCCAATGTCCCACTATTGGGGCTAGTAATGTACATTGTAAACATGTGTCTTGGAACTTTTTCTTAATAACGAAAGCCTTTTAAGGCTATCACATTCTTCACACATGAACTATGAATGTTAGTAAGACTATTCTATGGACATTTTTATTTCATGTTTGTTTTCAAATGTACTAAGATAATTGAACTATTTCGGTTATTTTAGTGATTATATTATTGAGAATGTGCTATATTAATGGTTGTTATTGCAATCCCATCCTTGTGGGCTATTCCGCGATATACTAGACAAATCTTTCCTTGTTTGTTGGTTGTAATGACTGTCGCATTCGCTGTGGACTATTCCACTGGATGTTAGATGGGGCCTTCTGGTTCATGTGTGTCTCTTCTTGGGTGGTACTATTACCTCTCACTTAGAGGATCACTTTTCTCCCATTTTTTAGTAGAGGAACCTTGACACAGTTGCCATTGCACACTCACCAAACACACCTCCCTTTCTTTCCGAAGACACCAATGCATCACTCTCCTGTGCTGAAAGCTAGAGTCAAGGAAAATCTTTAAGGATTTGGAAACCGAGCCTTTATACCGAATGGGACTCCTACACCAAATGGTGTGAGGTATGATTGGGATTTCATATTGGGGAGATCCCCTTGGTTGATAGATTTCCAACACCATTAACAAAATTGTGCTAGAAGGAGGGCCAGACAACAGGTTGTGCCCATTGATTCTGGTTTGAATATCTTATTTAAAATGGATCTTCTCCAAATCATAATCCGATGATGATTTCCTAAAGAACTTAATTGTACCATCCTTGTAGAAGTTATTCATAACCTATCCAAATTTACGTCCGATAGTGAGGGTGAATCAACTTTTCATGAACATTCGTTGCAAGTTTTTCATCTTTGTCTTTCTAAAGGAATATGTTGCAAAGATGTCATGGCCAGATTACTCACCTTGACATTCGAAGATCATGTTAATCATTGGTGTCATAGATTACCCATTATTGCTATCCATTCATTCGACCAGCTTGCTAAGAAGCTTAACAAATCCTTCGATAAGTATAACTACCGAGATGTTTGTGGAAGAATCAATATTTTAAAAATGAAGCTTGATGAATCAATTGAGGATTTTTTTGATCGATTCCTTCACCTCTATTATGAAATTCCTAAAAAACATATGAACTGGGATTTATTGAAACAAGAGTTTGAGTGGTTGGTTCTTATCTCTTCATACGGTGAACTTGAACCTCCTAATTTTTCCACTTCCCCAACTCTTGTGAATCATGAGACACCTCAAATTGCAGAGGAGGAGCTTACTACCCCTTTTGTTCTTTGTCCTCCTCCCTTTCTAGTCTTGATGCAGGTACCTCCTTGCAATGGTTGTAAAATTGGGAAATCTTCAAATCAAATCTCCAGTCCATCTTCTCATTCTTCTTCTGTGTTTCATGATTAAGATTCAATGGAGGAAATTCCAAAATGGCTCATGAAGCCTATGATAAAGAACCACTCCTCCATCCCGCAAGATGATGTCACCATTCACAACTCTAGTCTCAAAGCTAATCCATATTTTTTTTTATCCTCTATCATCTACACATCCTGAATCTTTGTACCATGACCCACTTGATCAATTTTCTCCACCAGATGGCTCTTCACATTCTCTTGATTCTCAAGTTGTTGGCTCAAATTGCGATTATGTACAAAGCAGTCACATTACGCAGGTAGAGGAGAAGAAAGGTGAACACACTTTCAATATTTCCTCCCTTTTTCAGAATGTTTCATGTCGAGATATTGTGTTTCCATTCTTGAATGATTCTCAATCTTCTAATCTCAGTAGATAATCCAATGTAATCAATTCTTTCAATCAACCCCCAACCTTGAGCAGTGAGTATGCCATGATGAATGCCCAAGCACATCATATGATCTTTCAGTTTCTCATGAAGATTTTAATTTAGATCTAGAATCTGGTTCAGTCACAGAAGATTTTCATACCAAAAATTCCTCTTCACCTCACTATCCCTTGTTTCTTTCCATTTGCAATGCATCTACCTACAATGGTGATAATCCATGCTCTTCATTTTCTTCATCCGATGAGTTATCACAAGGTAGGGAGGTTATCCATGATGAGATTAAAAACAATCAAATCACAAAGTACCCTTCCCATCACTCACCATATCTTCTCCTACATGAAGACAACTCTTCAAATCATCTTTCTCATGAGATCCCATCGATTTATTTATCTTTGAATTTGCAATCAGAATAACCTTTCCACTTGATTAATTTGATTATTGAAGTTGAAAAATCTAGTGAAACTTGTGACATAGATGGCTACCATCCAATGGGCAGTATTGAAACCAACAACAACGGTTATCTTGAAACCATGCATGATCTGGTTCAAGCTTCAAAATGTGATTCTACAATCTTAGAAAGTTCCAGGACCTACCAAGGAGTCGAGGCACTTCAACTTTCATTGATGGTTATGTCAGGATCTCGTGACTCTGGTAAGCCCCCTGAACTAAGTCAGATTTAGTTTCTCTCACACAATCCTTCTTTTTGCATGGTTTCATTCAATGTAAATATCTTTCTCAAAGATGTTTGGTATTTCATATGTAATATTTCAAATTCTCGAGATTTTACTTCTGACCAAACTCAAGAATATTTTTTGGTTCATTCATCTTCATGCAAATATCTCGCATCAAACTCAGGTTGGGAATGTGCATCTCTCATATAATCATGCAATTATGAAACTGATCATCTCAAAGAATATCTTTGCCGGAAGGAATCATGCTTATTGAATTTATCCCTTAATATTTAGCTCCTAGGTCTTCTTGCAAATTTGATGTTGCAAATCTGTCCTCTCATCCCACCAAAAATCTTCTTGAGTGATAATGAATGCACAATTTGTCACATGAATCAAGTTCTTATCCGTTCATCATTTCCCAACTGGTCTCATGCATTTGTGGTGCTAGCATCGTTTTGAAATTATTTTGATGAATACAATGCTTGTAGAATTTGTCACCAGTCGCAGGAAGGTGGTTTGTCATATTTGGGTCGCAAGGAACTTGGTTTGATTGTTCAGAGCATTCACAAGATTTTTCATATCAATGTTTCTTCATTTATTGCAAAATGGGAATCTGATGCTTCAATCAGCTCATCTGACCATTTCTATGTCTTTGGTGACTGTCATTGAGCTTATTATTTTCCCATCACCACATCTAATGACAGTTGTTTCACACCCCTTGATCTTAATTGTACAACATCTCTCTATTCATATTTTTGTCAAGTAGGCGAGGCATCTCAACCTTCGTTGATGGTGATGTCGGGTCCTCACTATCTTGGCATGAATGCTGAGAATGATCAGATCTATATTCCCTTAAAATATTCCCATTGTGATTCCACTTCTCTAATTGAAAATTCACCTTTTCCATGATTTTGGTGTTTTCAAGAGGTCCATTATGAATTTTACGATCCAATCGTTGAATGGATGGAACAATCTTACCCGGCAAGCTCTGTATCAAACAACAAGTTTCAGTTTTTTCTCGTGCTTGCTAAGGGGCTCGGTGTAGATGAAGACACATCCACAAGAAGCATCCCAGTTTTGTTGAAAAATGGTATTCATCAAAAAGGTAACCATGTGAATGGGATGAATGTAGTGGTTTTCACACACCTTTCCACCCATAGGGAAGACTTTCCTTTTCTTGTGCAAGTTTTTATATTTTTTGTTGCACATCACTTTATATCTATTTTAATTTTTCATATCTTTATGGATGCAGGTTGAGAACAACTATGGTGACTTCACTAGAATTTCATTATGCGTGATCCCGACCTTCTAGCTATTAGGCTAGGAGTAGGATTAGTTGCATCCTTATCTTCCCTCTCTTGCACTCATTTTTCACACATTCCCTGTAGTCTTTTCTCGTTTCCTTACTTTGGTTTTACATCATTTTTCATTTAGCCATTTTTTTCCTTGTCTTCTGGTTTTGTTTCCTTGTTGTGTGTTTTCTTTCTTTTCGTCTTGTTTTATTTATGAGTTTCTTGTTTTGTTTTCATCACATGAATAAGTGTTGTGCTTGGACCTATGTTGGCTTCTTAGTACGTATGTGGCTAAAGTCTAAATATTCTTGTGATATTGTAACACTTGGATGAACCTCCAGCCAATCTTCTTTGTGTTGGATTTGTCTTTTGGTCAATGAAGTTCTGATGGAAAACACAATCCGTTTGTAAGGAGATTTTTGGTCCAACCATGAACCTGTGTTTGTCCAAGAGACCTTATGTCTATAGTTGGTTCTTGTGTTCTATGCTCATCCTTATCCAATTAGTAGAGAAGGAGAAAGGGAAAAATCTAAACAAGAAAACCTGAATCATATGTATTTATATACTTCTTTGAAGGAACAACCACTTCTCAATAAGTTGGAATCCCTCTTCCGCCCAAAATGAATAAGCTCCAATGCACAATCCTATTTTAAAAATAATTAAATAAAGGCGAAAGAAGAGAAAGGCTTCCTACGTAGAGAGGTGAAGAAAGAAACGCTGCTAGTGTATTGTCCAGGCTTGCTGGAAGTGGAGCAATGTTTGTGTTCTTGTGTGACTTCATTGGGGTACTGTCCAGGCTTGCTGGAAGTAGAGAAACACCAGAGATGAAAACTTATACTCTGAAAATCTTAAGCTTGCAAGCTACACTACATTTCCCAACTCGAAACACTGTGATATTGCTAAATCTTATGTTGTGTTCAGCTGATAAGGTACAGAGGAGACCATTTCTAATCATGGGGTAAGTGGAAAATCCCAAAGTGATCTACACAATGAATCAATACTCCTCAAAGAACTAAGGCCATACACGAAAGAATTTACGAAAATAGAGAAGCTGGATTCTAACAGTGTGTCACCAAGTGTTGTAGCAGCTGCAACACCCACCAAAATTTTGGCCTACACTCAAATTTTGGAGCCTACTATGGATATTGTGATCAGTTATTCCTTAGTCAATTATTGGTTAGCTGATGATTTCAAACTCCCTTCTTGGATCTCAAGTGTTTTCCACACTTTTATCTTTATATAGCTAGTGTCATCTTCGAGCTTGGGAATTATCGCATATCATGCAAAGGGGAGTTCTGGTTTGATTCAAGGGACAACCTTAGTAAAAATGAGTTGTTGTCATCATATAGACGTATTCTGTGCTCATTTCCAAACTATCATGCATTATTACACAAGTGTCATCATTATCCTCAAAAAGTCTAATGTCGGAGCTACACTTGTTGTAAGTTTCCACAAAGGTTGTTTCAATTAAGGGAAGTATGTTTCATATGTTATGGATGATCTATGTTGTATCACTAAGGGTCCAAGTGTGTGGTCATAGCCAAGTTCTAACACTATTCACATCGTTTCCACTAATCCCACACTTAGCCAAATTCCAGAGGATTCCTAGCAACCCAGCCTCATCCAGCCTTCCTAAAATATGCACTTTGCATGTGCAACCCTCAAGATTTTTCCTTGCCTACTAGAACTGCCCAATGCATATAAATTCTAGCCGCCCTTGGCCTCCAAAACTATGTAGATGGTTCCTCCAATGTCCTTCCCTTAGCTGGAGCTCAATGCCTCGAGAAACAACGCAGTTCCATCCCTCAAGCCTCTCAGTTTCCTAGTCCCCCTTGCCTCTTGAAACTATGCAATTTTTCCTCCCAGGGCCGAATCCCACAATAGACTGTTGGGTTGTGTTATATTCTTTCCACTACTAGCCCACATAGTTTACGAGGGGGCTATATGGGGGGCGGAGCCCCCCCTTCATTGTTACGATTGTACAGCGGGGGGGGGGGTCACAACAGGGGGTAGGTAGCCCGCCTCTACGGGGTTTGGGGCAGCACCCCAGGGAAATTTTTTTTGGACCCTATATTAGGTTGGGTGGACCCACCTATGGTTTTGTGCATGGTTTTGGACGCGATGGTTTTCATTCCATGGTATTGGATGCTTCGGCATGTATAAATATGTATTGTAACATTGAAAGGAACATAATTAAAAATCAAGCTGGTAGTCCCGGTTTTGGGATCCAAGGGAAAATCTTTGTTTATATGTGTTTTATGTGTTATGCTCTCGCATTGTTTATTTTTTGTTCTTAGAATTTGTATGCAGGTAATTTATGTACAGGGTTAAAACCTACATTTGGTATCAAAGCTATTTTGGCTTCAAGGGGATGCCTTTGTTGTTGAGGAGTTTCACTCAGGCCTATAGTAGACCCTGTTCAGTGGGAGATCTACGGGATCAATTCTGGTGGTGAAAGAAGATGGCGAGCAATGGAAAGATAGAGATTGAGAAATTTGATGGTCAGAGTTTTGAGTTGCGGAAACTCAAGATGGAGGATCCGTTGGTGGATAAAGATCAGTGGATCATGGTAGATCCGAGTACTAAACCAATGGGAGTGTTCGATGAAGAATGGAAGAAGTTGGATCGGAAGGAAAAGAGCACAATATGATTGTGTGTCTCAGATTCAGTATTGCTGGATGTATCAGGGGAAGCTACGATGAAGCCTTTTTGGGAAAGGTTAGGGACTTTGTACCAATCTAAGTCTCTGGTGAATAAACTATTCCTGTGGAAAAAGTTGTATAACCTGAGGATGAAATATGGAGACTCGGTGACAGAGCATCTGAATGCATTTAATACTGTGGTAAGTCAGTTATTATTTGTTGATATTAAAATTTCAGATGAAGATAAGTGCATCAGTTTGTTGTGTTCACTACCATATTTGTGGGATAGTCTAGTTATTGCAATAGGTAGCAATGCAACTGCCTTGCAGTTTGATGAAATAGTCTCATCCTTGCCGACGGAGGATATGAGATGGAAAAATATGGAAAGCTAGAATGGTGATGCCTTGTCTATATGAGGATGGTCCCAGAATAGAAACAAAAATAAGTCATTGAGTGGGAGATCTAAATATCCAGGAAAACATGTAAAGGTGGTGTGGTGGAAATGCGGAAAGGAAGGGCACTACAAAAGAGACTGTAAATCTAAAGCTCCTGACAAAGGAAAGGGATTTGATGATGCTCCTTCTGTAGAGGTGAAAACCACCTCAGATGAAGGTGGGGATGTGTACTTGGCTTCTTCAAGTACACATGTAGATCATGAGGCATGGTTGATTGACTCAGGTGCATCCTTTCACTTCACTCCCCATAGAGAGTTGTTCTGCGAGTATGAGAAATATGATGGTGGTGATGTCTTCTTGGGGGATGACAGGAAGGCTAGAATCATTGGTCGTGGAAAAGTAAGGTGAAGTTGCAAGGTGGAAAGGTTAGAACACTTCCGGGTGTTCTACATATTCCAGCATTGGCCAGAAATCTGATTTCCGTAAGCAAGCTGGATGATGCAGGTGTAAAAACAATGTTCGAGAAGGATACTTGCAAGATGGTTCGGGGAGCACTAGTATTGATGCAGGGAGTTCGGATTGGAACTTTGTACAAACTGCAAGGTAGCACTATTGTTGATGGGTGCAACAGTTTTGGGGTTCTTGAAAGTGGAGCAGAAAATCTAGTGGTCTCTGGAGAGAAGACCATGCTATGGCATCAAAGGCTTGGACATATTGGAGAGAAGGGCCTTCAAATACTTCATGGTAAAGGTATGGTAGAAGGTATGAGTAATAACTCTCTGGATTTTGATTTCTGTGAAAATTGTGTATATGGGAAGCAGAATCGAGTGAGTTTCCCCTCTGATGGTAAGAGGGCGAAACAGATATTAGAGCTTGTGCATAGTGATGTGTTTCGATCTGTGAAGGTTTCATCACTGGGTTACTATGTATCATTTATAGATGACTTCTCAAGGAATTCATGGATATATTTCCTTAAGAAGAAATCTGAAGTCTTTGACATGTTTGAAGAATTTAAGGCTTTGGTGGAAAACCAGATAGAGAACAAGATAAAGGTGTTGAGGACAGATAACGGTGGAGAGTTTTGCAGTAGGGAATTTGAATAATTCTGTAAGAAGTGTGGTATAGCATGGTAGAATACTACTCCATACACACCTAAGCAAAATGGAGTTGCAAAAAGAATGAACGAGACGTTGATGGAAAGCTCAAGAAGCATGCTCAGTGGTGCCGGGTTAGGACAAGAATTTTGGGCAGAGGCGATGGAGACAACATGTTACTTGGTCAACATATCACCTTCATCAGTGTTAGAGGATAAGACTCCACAAGAGGTATGGACTAGTAAGAAACCCTCCCTTTCACATCTAAGGGTATTTGGATGTGATGCATATGTACATGTTCCAAAGGAGAAAAGAACCAAGTTGTATAGTAAATATGAAAAATGCATCCTTATTGGGTATAAGGATGGTTTAAAGGGTTATAAACTTTGGAACCCAGTAACAAGGAAGGTTATGTATAACCGAGATGTGGTGTTCAGAGAGGTGAAAAATGTTATTAAACACGAAGTCCCATCAAAGGAACCTGAGAAGATAGAGTTTGATCTAAAGGGGGAAGAATTAGACTCTACATCAGAAGAGGAATCAGAAGATGAAGAGCCACAAACTCCGGTTGTGAGAAGATCAATTCGAGAAAGAAGGTAGCCAGAAAGGTATAGTCCATCTACTTTCTATTCAAATTTTTCTTTATCTATTACTGATGATGATCCCAGAACTGTGAAGGGAGCAGTAGATTCAGAGGATGGAAAACTCTAGAAAGAGGCCATGGTTGATGAAATGGAATCTTTGCACAAAAATGAGGCTTGGGATCTGGTGGAGTTGCTGGCTGGAAGGAAACCCATTGGCAGCGAATGGGTGTTCAAGAAGAAGACAAATGCAGAAGGAAAGGTGGAGAAATAAAAAGCTTGGTTGGTAGCAAAAGGTTTTTCCCAGGTGCCGGGAATTGATTTTGGTGATATTTTTTCTCTTGTTGCCAAGGTAGCTTCTATTAGATTACTTTTATCTGTTGTTACTGCTTTTGATTTTGAGGTAGAATAGATGGATGTGAAGACAACGTTTCTTCACTGGGATCTAGAAAAGGAGATCTACATGAAGCAACCTAAAGGCTTTGTAATGAAGGGTAAGAAAGAACTGGTATGCAAGTTAAAGAAGTCTCTATATGGGTTAAAACAGTCAAAAAGGATGTTGTATCAGAAATTTAATACATTTATACGGGGACTTGGCTTCACCAGAAGCAAGGCAGATCACTGTGTGCATTTTAAATTTATTGGTGACCATGTTATTTATCTAGTCTTGTATGTGGATGATATGTTGCTGGTTGGAAATGACAAAGAAATTATCCAAGATTTGAAGACCCAATTGCCCTCCAAATTCGACATGAAAGATCTTGGTGCTGCAAACTATATTTTGGGCATGGAAATAAAAAGAGATCGGGAAAAGAGGAATCTTTGGTTAAACCAGAGGAAGTATGTCGAGACAATACTGCAAAGGTTTAATATGTAGGATAGTAAACCGGTGAAGGTTCCTATTCCTGTAGGTGTAAAGTTATCCACTGAACAGTGTCCCAAGACACAAGAAGAGGAAGAGGATATGTCTCTTGTTCCATATGCAAGTGTAGTCAATAGCCTGATGTATGCGATGATCTGTACTAGACCAGACATTATACATGTAGTGGGAGTATTGAGCAGGTTTATGTCAAAACTAGGGAAGGAGGATTGGGCAACAATGAAGCGAGTTTTCAGGTATTTGTGTGGCACTAGTGATTATGCTTTGTGCTACCAAGGAAGACCAGGATTGGACTGAGTTTTGGATATCCATGGCTTTGATGATGCAGACTGGGATGGAGATTTGGATCATATAAGATCTACAAGTTGGTATGTGTTTAACCTATTTGCAGGTGCAGTCAGCTAGATGAGTAAGAAACAATCTGTAGTGGCAGTATGAACTACAGAGGCAGAATACATGGCAGCCACTCATGCAAGCAAGGAATCTGTTTGGTTGCAGAGATTGTGTTCAAGTATGGGGTTAGTACAGGGAGCTATAAGGATAGATTGTGACAGTCAAAGTGCAGTTTTCTTGGCAAAGAACCCTGCTTATCATTCAAAGACAAAGCACATTGATATTCAGTATCACTTTGTGAGGGATATGATAGAAGACAAAAAGGTTTTGCTGGTAAAGATGGACACTTTGAAGAATACTGCAGATACATTGATAAAATCTATGAGCTCTAAGAATTTCTCTTGGTGTAGAGAAACAATGGGCATTTCAGGGCTAGATAAATGACTAAGCTCTCTTGTGGCTCCCTGTGGAAAGAAAACAACAAGTGGGAGAATGGTGGGTTGTGTTATATTCTTTCGATGACTAGCCTACGTAGTTTATGGGGGGGGGGGGGGGGGGGGGGGGGCGCAGAGCCCCCCCTTCGTTGCACCAATTGTGCAGCGAGGGGGGAGCCCACCCTTCGTTGCACCAATTGTGTAGCGGGGGGGTGGGAGCCCCCCCTTTGTTGCACCAATTTCATAGCGGGAGCCCCCCCTGTCTAGGGGGTTTGAGGGGAGCGGGTAACCCTCCTCTACGGGGTCCGGGGCAACGCCCTGGGTGAATTTTTTTTTGGACCCTATATTAGGTTGGGCGGACCTACCGATGGTTTTGTTCATGGTTTTTGTACATGGTTTTGGACGCGATGGTTTTTGGTCCATGGTTTTGGACGCGATGGTTTTCGATCCATCGTATTGGATGTATAAATATGTATTGTAAAATTGAAAGGAACATAATGAAAAATAAAGATGGTAGTCCCGGTTTTGGGATCCAGGGGAAAATCTCTATGTATATGTGTTTTATGTTTTATGCTCTCGCATTGTTTATTTTATGTTCTTAGAATTCGTATGTAGGTAATTTTTGTATGGGGTTAAAACCTACATAGACACTACCTACTTGAAATACACAATTATTTCCCTTCGCGGGAACTGTGCAAATTTTTCCCTTAGTGAGGATAGTGTAGAAATTCCTCTCAGTTTAGCCTGAGCTGCACGCTGTGCAGTCTCAGTGATCAAGATTTACCTTTGGTTGCTTGAACTGCGCAATTGCACAGTGGCTGTGCCTTCTCCCCTAACCTGTCACTTTATCCCGACCCACTTCATGCATCCAAGTTCTCTATCTTAGTTTTCAGATTAATGTCGTCTCATCATGAATGAGTTGCAGTTTGAGGTACTCGCATACACTATGGAAATATGATGAAGAAGGAGACAAAGGAGGAGGAAATTCTAGATGAAACTTAAGGAGCTGAGGAGAAAAGATAATCATTAGATAAATGACCAAGGAACCTTGGGGTATGATAGAAGATCAAAGATCAAGACCGCATGAACATTCCATGTGATTCACAACCCTTTGGAGGGTAGGTATGAAGAACAAAGCAAATGTTTCATGAAGTTGAAATGCACCTCTTAGTGTGGTATGAAGGACAACTTATCATTGTCTTAGCATTATGTATTCAGCATTATGTATTCAATGACATGTATGGTCACAAACACTAAGAGTCATTCCATGTGTTTTCGCTAAATTTTTTGCTCCCCTTTAGCAAATTAGGCAAGATGTCGTCTTTTTGCATGTTGGATGTCGCACTTTATGCATAAGCTCATTTTTGTGGTTTCAAGGGCTCATATTTATTTTTATGAGTTTTCATAACCATATAAGCACCTGTTGCACTCATTCACAAAGTTTTGAATGTTGTCACACAAGTGTCTTCATAGTTGTAATAAAGTCTACCTTAGGTGTCTCACTTGTCATAACTAGTCATGAAGCAGGCATACACAAGCAAAATTGTTGTTCATGTGTCATGGGTGATCAATGTTGTTGAGTCATCAAGTATTTTAAGTGTTAGGACACAGTCGAAGCTTCATCATTTCACTTGTATGTCTCGCTGGTCCAACACTTATCCTTTCTGAAGAAGCTTCATGATCATTCAACTTAGATTCAACCAACTTGCCTAGATTGTGCATTGCACAACTCTAATCAGTAGCTTGTGACCTTAACCCCTAGATCTACACAATGCACAGTTCCTGTCCCCTAGGGCTACTGCATTGCACAAATCCTGAGCCCAAGACCTAGTATTCCGTTTGAGAATTGCGCAATATTTTCAGTCACCTTCCCTTCCAGAACTGTGCAGAAGCTATCTTCAGTGGTCCTCCCCTCATCCTTTCCCATTGTCTCTAAGAACTGTGCAAAATTCAGTCATCCTTCCTATCCAAAACTATGCAGAAATCTTCCAAGTGGGCCCTCCTTCAGCTAGACTCACTATCCCTCAAAACTGCGCAGAGATTATCCCTTACCCTAGCCTTAACTACGTATTGCATAGTTCTAGCCTTCAAGACTCAAATATAGTTACTGGGATTGTAAAATACGTAGTGACTGAGCCTGCCTTCCCAACTTGTAACACAGTTCCAACTCACTCCCCAGACCAGAATGCACCATCTTAGGCTAGGAGGTTTTTGGGCTGATGTCATCTCGCCATGAGTGAATTGTAGATACATGAACTTGATGGGATGATGAAGAAGGATATGAAGGAGGAAGAAATGAAATTGGCATTCTTGTAGCAAAGCATGCAAGCTGATCTATCAAGGAAAAGAAAAGGGACACCAACTTGCGACCACAACCTAAGACTTGAGATCATTGAATATTCCTATCACAAAGCCATGAGGAGGTGAAAGACTAGAGTATTCTCAAGAAAACATCATTCACAGTAGTAGTAGTGGATTGGCATTGCCATATCACCAAGCATTCCATGTTAGTAGTGTCATGTCATGTCATGTCATGAGTGGTCATATGCCACATCACTATTATGGACCATCTACATTATATTTAAATGTATTGTAAAGTGTAAGTCCAAAGGACACACATGAATATGGAGAGTCATGTATGTTGAAAATTCATAGGAAGTTGAATAGTCATGAGGGTAGTTATAGATTCACAAAGGGGAAGCATCACCCCTTGGTTATGTATCCCCCCTCATTGTATAAGCAAAGGAACTTTCACCTTGGCTCCTCCTACAAGGCATTAGAGAGATCAACTAGTTCTTTGAGGAGCAAGGAGTGGCTCAAATGTCCCAATATTTGGGATAGTGATGTACATTGTAAACATGTGTCTTGGAACTTTTTCTTTATAACAAAATTATATTAAGGCCAACACATTCTTCATGCATGGACTATGACTGTTTGTAAGACTATTTGTGGATGTTTATATTTCATGTTTTCTTTCACATGTACGAAGATAGTTGAACTATTTCAGTTATTTTAGTGCTTATCTTATTTAGAATGTGTTGTAATGGTTGTTATTTCTATCCCATCATTGTGGAATATTCCATGAGACACTAGACATATTTCCTTGTTTGTTGGTTGTAACGATTGTTGCATATGCTGTGGACTATTTCGCTGGATGTTAGACATAGCCTTCTGGTTCATGTGTGCCTCTTCTTGGGTGGTACTATTACCTCTCACTTAGAGGCTCACTTTTCTCCCCTTTTTCAGCAGAGGTACGTTGAAACAATTTCAAATGCACATTCACTAGGCACTCCTCCCTTGCTTTCTAAAGACACCATTGCATCACTCTCTTGTGCTGATAGCTAGAGCCAAGGAAAATCTTTAAGGATTTGGAAATTGGGTTTATACTGGATAAGTATCCTACACCAAACAATGTGAGGTCTAATTGGGACTTCATATCGAGGAGATATGAGGATAGGCCTATATAGATAGACCTATTAAAATCTAAGGTTTCAAAATGGAAAAAGGCGATTGGGTATTTTGATCTAAGAATGATTTCATCGCAATAACATCAACAAACCATCAACAATATGATGAAAATAAACCATGGAAAATGATAATCCTTGTGGATTGAACATAAAGAAGGTCAACATAATAAATAATTGGTAGAAAAATTAAGGGAAGATATGTAGCACTTATGCACCTAGGCTCATTTTAGATGGCATCTCTAGATTTGGTTAGGTCCCATAATATATTAAATCATAAAAACTTCTTAAGAGTATATGCTAACTATAGTGAGGAAGATCAAAACCTAAAGCGTGAAATTTACCAATACGAATTTCTCCCTACTACTCAGAGGGGTAGGAATCCCAACCCTTTTATGGGGGATATCCCTTTGAATGCACAAATAAAATAACCTACCTTAGCCTAAATGCTTTCCTAGATTTTGATTGAATATGGGACTAATGGACTAAGAATGAAAGGAAATGAGAGGCTTTCAGATAACCCAACTTTAACATTGCCTTGACTAGATGTGAATACTACATAGACTATTTGAAACAATGGAACTTTGTGGATTGGTATGCAATTTCATATTCCAATGATTTGGTCTCCACCACCAAAATAAAAGTATTGTTTCTTTTGAAAGCTTGAGGAAGAGGAAGTATTATGGGAAACATTTTTAGGAAACAATATGTTCTTGGTGGAGAAAAATATTTCTTCGAGGTAGTGATACATTGCTTGGTGAAGGAATAAAAGATTCCATTAAGGTAAAAATATTTCATTCGGTAAAAGAAATGGATAAAGACACTAATGAAGAAAGAAAGCATTGATGAGGATGAAAGATGAAGTATTGATGAGAGATACAAGTTTAAATTCAATAATACGAGGGATCCATTAATTTGGTATTGAAGGGAAGCTTAATAATTAGAAAGAAGAATGATTGTAGAGGCCAAAATTTCACTGAAACAAAAGGGATAGTCCACCGTTAAAGAAATATTTATAGTACTGATAGGAAAGGCTTCAATGAAATAAGTCAATTTATCAGTGAAATAAAGGTAAAGTTCATTGATACACTAGTGAGAATAAAAGGAAAGTGTGCAAACAATAACAAAATAAAGGGTGTCAACAAGAATAAAATGAAAGGGCACCAATAAGGGAAAGTAGCTTGGGCTGATGGAGGGTTGTAGGAGTGATGATGTGTCTTAGTACAATTGCCAAGTGGCTAAGCTAACATAACATTGTATAGATTTTGATATAATAGGAGAGAAAATGGTGCTTAGCGTAAACTCTAAAGGAGCATAAGTTTGTGCTTTAGACTCAAATTTGAACAAAATTATAATAATTGGAAAGCTCTCGAGAAGTAGAATATGGTTGTGGACTCAGAATCAAGATAAGAGACAAGTTTGAGGGTGACATTGATTAGATCATTATATTATTTGTCGTCCAGATTGATGCTTTTATAGTGGAGAAAAGTTGAGTAATTAGCTTGCAGGAGTAGTTTTATTAGCGAGATCAATTTTGGAGACCTTTCCAACAATACAATAATCACATCAATAGGAGTTCATATGCAAAAGTTATGCCTCCCAAAATTTTACCTACCATGTTTGACCACTATACCATGAGTGGATGTCATGTCAACCCCCATTACTCATGCATGTGGGGATACCAACATGGGTACTTAGAAGAATAATCTAAAAGGGTCAAGTTTGTAACTCGAGTTGAGAGTTGAAGAATTCAAACTTGACCCCTAGTTGGCTCATGGGTTATGTTACGATCGACCACTAGGAGTATAAGGGATTCCATTTTTTTTAACTATATATTGTTCCATATTAGAATAGAATAAATTGGGAGTGTCAGTGAGAGAGTGTAATAAATGAGGTTTATTTTTTGTAGCGGTTTATCAAGCCACATGCCAAATCCATGGAGAGAACCTTCTCCTTTGTACTTGCAACTGCACCTTCTAGCTGGGATTTCTCCCATATGGGTTTCTTAGAGCATATATTATGCTTGTTGTGGTTGATGTGTGATTTTATTTTATCGTTCTCTATTTTTTGCATTTTATCTATACATTCATAAGTAGAAAACAATAATTAGTAAATTTTGGAATCAAAGAAGAAGGAGGTTCTGAATTAGAGGCTAGATCAAAAGGAAAATTGTGGGAACACGAAGACCCATAAAATGAGTCAAGGAAAGAACTTGAGAAAGAGAAGACAAATTTAAGTGACATCAACCATTCATAGTCATTGACGAAGATGGAAACAAAGGTCAACATCCAGTTGTATCAAGGTGAGATTGATTCCTTAAAATTAAATCATTAGTTGTAACAAGTAGAGATATATTTTAGAATTCACCACATAGATGAGGAGCTAAAAATATAATTTGGTAGGCTGAAGTTAAAGGGCCATGCCATAACATGGTGGAAATGAAATGCAAAGAGACTTAGGTTGGAGGGTTAACCCATAGTAACTGAGTGGGGGACTTTGAAACCATCGTAAAGTCCCAATATACCCTATTGGGTATGTAAAGGATCAATGGATTCAATGGAACTACTTCAGGCGGAGGCAGAGTTAGTGTACAAGAGTACACCACTAAATTTAGGAGGATGGCCATCATGCTAAGTATCTCTCTCAAGAGCCCAAATGTACTCCTTAAGTATTTGGGGGGTCTACATAGCCATTTACTAAAGAAGGTGATTTTTTCAAGCCAAGAATAGTGGATGAGGCATGTGTACAAGCATATTAGTTAGAAAACATAGGCCAAGAGAAAGGGAAGTTTAGTGGTTTGAAACAAAAAGGGCACCAAGAAGCTTCCGGGGAAGGGAAAAAGAAGTAGAAGGAGGAAAGGAAAGAAGACAACAACCATTGCACATTAGTGCAAGGATTTAATATATAAATCATTACAATCACCACAACATTGATGACGACATATAGGAGAAGTGATAGATGAAATTGCATCCAAAGCTAAACCCAAATAACTAGACAAAGGATGAGAAGAGAAAGAATCATATTTCCATATATTCAAGAAATTAGGTGGAAATTATCTCTAATGTGGATGAATATTGTCTATACCTGAATGCAGAAGGAGGTGAATTGGAGTAGCCCTCATCATGAGGAAGAGAAGGAGATGAACAAGCCCTTGCACATTAAGGTATAAGTCAAGAAGACCAAGACCACTGCCTTGTTCAAATATTGAAAAACGATAAAAATAAAAAATAATAACAAGTAATAAAACATAAAAAAACATGACAAAAAAAATCAAATATAAAAAATATATAGAAATGACAAAAAAAACTATAAAATGTAAAAAAAAAAAAAAAAAACCACACCATTTAAAATTAAAAAAGAAAAAGAAAAATAAAAGAGTAAAATAAAATGAAAATGAAATTAAAAAAAAATAAAAAAAAAATAAAAAGAATTACAAAAACAAAATACAACATTTAAAAAAAAAAATTATATTTCCCCGGCCACCTTGAGGCCCAACCGACCAAGGGTGGCAAGGGGACGATTCATGACAAAAAATAAATCAAACGTTAAAAAAAAAATGTAAAAAACAAAAGAAAAATTAACTTGTAAAAATGAAAAATTTAAATAAAATAAAATAAAGAAATGAAAAGAAATACAATTTAAGAAAAAATAAATAAAAATAAAAATAAACCATTTTTTAAGTTAAAAAAAATAAAAAAAATAAATAATAAAAAAAATTAAAAAGAAATAAAAATATTTAAATTATAAAAATTAAAATTAAAATTATAAAATTAAAATTATAAAATTTAAATTATAATATATATATATATATATATATAAATTAAAAATATATATATTATAAAATTAAAATTTATAAAAATTAAAATTAAAAAAAAAACAAGTTAAAAAATATTTAAATTTAAAATTTAAAAAAATAAAAATAAAAATTTAAATTATATAAAAATAAAAATAAAAAAATAAACCTTAAAAAAAATCATTCCCCCCTCCGTCCACCCTACCCAACTGCCCTCCTCCCCCTCCCCACCCCCCTTGCCCTCCCCACCTCAGCGCCCCTCCTCCCCTCTCCCCACCCCACCCTCGCTCACCACCCCACCCTCGCTCACCCCCTCCCTCACCCTCCCATCCCCACCTGGACCTCATCGCCTGTCCAGGCCCCCAGCTAGCGGCCAAGGGGCTGCAGGCTCGGGGCCTTGGCAGGTGGGGAGGGTCGGGTGAGGATGGGAGGGGGTGAGAGAGCAGGTGGGCGGGGGTGGGGTGGGGAGGGGAGGTGGGGGAGGGAAGGGGTGGACGGGGAGTGATGTAAGGGGGGGGGGGTCGCAGGGGAGGGTGAGGGGGTGTGGGGTGCGGCGGGGAGGGATGGGGAGCAAGTGGGTTGGGGAAGGGGAGTGAGGTGGGGAGGGGAGTGAGGGGGGTGGAGTGGGGCAGGGAGGTGGTGGGGTGGAGCAGAGGGAGGGAGAGGAGGCAGGATTGTTTTTCTTTTATATAATATTTTTTTAATTTTTATTTTTTTAATGTTATTTTTAATTTTATTTTATTTTTTAATTTAAATTTTATAATTTAAATATTTTATAATTCATTTTTTTTAATTTTAAAAGTTTTGAATTTTTTTTTTTTTGAATTTTTTATTATCATTATTATTATCTTCCCTTTCCCTTCCTTTGCCTTTCCAGCTACACATTTCTCCTCATCATCATGCTTGGATGAGGTTCCATCTTTGGTGTTCTGCCTGATCTATTATTGCACCAAGTCGAACCACAAATGCTTCTTGGTAGTTGTGCCAGCTCTTGGGAAGGCCTAGAAGTGTTAGGCTAACTATATCATCTTCAACAACTATAATATCAATGCTCCCAATCTCATCTCGACATTGGGTGAAACTTCTTAAGTACTGTTGAATTATGTCGTCCTTCTCCATATTGATCTTCTGAAGCTTGTCCTTCAGTGCCAACTTCCTATGGTCATTGCTATTCTGAAACAAGTCTATCAAGGCTTACCACATTGAATGTGGTGTATCCTTCCTGTGGATATTCGAGATACTATGATCTCAAATCATTCTAATATGATACTCCTTACCTTTGCCACACATTTCTTCCACTCTGCTAGATCTTGAGCATTGGTTTTTAGAGGCTTAGGAATATCATTGTCTATGAATTCCTTTAGCCTGTTGTCTTCCAACAATGCCTCCATCTTGTCCTTCCAAGCAATATAATTCGAACTGCCCAAGTCTCAATCCATGAATGACATCCTGTTGGCTCTGAAGAATGATCCTGCAAATAAAAACTCATATTCTTATCTTCTAGTGTGATTTCTGCTCTAATACCATGTAGAAATTCCTTTTAGATTCAAACTATTTATGTAATTTTCTAAAACAAAAGACTTGACTCTACTCTACTCATCAGTGAAAATAATTAATTGATTGAGAAATCACGAATCATATAAGAGAAATAATTCAATTAACACATTACACAATGATTTCCTAGAGAAATCCACTACTAAAAACCCTTGCTATCTGTATATTGCATTAATCAGAAAATATGAGAAGATTACAATGCTTTTCTCAAGCTCGAGCAACCTCTGCACTATCTCTATCTGTCTCACAGCTTCCTAGACAAGCCTAGGCCAATACTTAACCAATTTTCTACTTTCCCAAGTACTTATTTCCTTGTGTTTTTTCCTTGGGAATTATCCCCAATTAATTAGGGAAATTCCTCAATTGGAATTGCACAATCCATGATAGGTCTTCCTTTGACTGCATGCACCACCCATACAATTTGGATGATTATACAACTAATAGTACACTTCCCTTGAACTCCAATCTCAACTGGTTAACTCTCAGATCTGACATGCATGAGATATTTATGACTTAATTCTCAGTTAACCAGTTGAAGACATGAAGTAGCACCCCATTGTTAGACATCCTACTAGTTCCTCCATCAGTTGGAACTAGTTTAACTGATGTTAACTCAGATAAACTGAATTAATTAATTACAACTCAAAATAAACTCAACCAGGGTTCCTATAAAGTAGGATACACTCTACATGACTCAAGTTAGACCCTCAACTCAAATTAACTGAACCAACTAAGTTAACTTAACTTAGTTAGCTTGTACAAGTTGTCTTGTGATGTGGAATTACAAATTTTCTCCTAATTTAACTCAAAGGAAAATTAAATCAAGATTTTTCTTGTTGCATTTTCAACGTTATCAGTGCACCTGAAAGGGACAAGGAGAGATTATGGATGTAAGGGTGCACTTCGAAAGGTTGAAGTGTTGAAGGGAGGAGGCTTAAGGTCTTTGACATGCACTCACGCACTCAAGAGGAAGAGGTAATTAAGGTAGGGTGCATGGAGCAAGTCTAAAGGACAAAGGATAATGTTTTGGGCTTCCCAAAGTACATTGTGCACTCAAAGGAGATAAGGAGGGTGCAGGGCACATTCCTGAAGGCTTAGGGAGGAAGGCTTTAGGCCTTTCGGGTGCGCTCATACACTCAAGAGGCCCAGGAGGGAACATGGTGCAAGTCTGAAGGCTGAAGAATGAGGCTTCATGCCTTCGAAGTGCGCTCACACACTCAAAGGATCAAGAGGGTGCATGGTGTATTATGGAAGGCTGAAGGGTGGATTTTAAGGCCTTGAAGGTGCGCTCATGTACTTAAGGAGGGTGCATTCCTTTAGGTTAAAGTAGTGCGCTCAAAGGAAGACTTTGTCTCTCAAGGGCGCAGTTGGGAACAAGGAAGGGGAAAGGGATTGAGGAGTGTGATTTGCACCCTTGGAGGGTGGATGGTGCACTTCTAAAAAATGAAGGATTACCTATCAAGGCTTCAAAGTGTGCTCATGTTCTCTTTGCCTTAATGGGTTCACTTTGAAACCAAAATTTGTCTAATTCTAGAAACTAGTAAAATGGGTGAACACGATGAGTTTAGACATAAAACCAAGTGCGATACATACCAACTCATCAAGAAAACTTAGAAAATATTGAAAAATGAGAATTAAACATCAGAACACTAGTTTACAAACATTCCCCAAGCACAATGGGTGAAGGGTGTGTGACTATGAATAAAAAGTGTTGTTTTACAACAACAAAGATGTTATGACCATGAAATACACTAAAGATGTTCTAATCAATGTGACGACACTTGAGAGCACAAGAGAACACTTGAAACATATAGGATGACATGAAATGACACTTGATGACTAAAGAGACACTTGATACAATGGTAAAGTAGGCTCCAAAATTTTAATGTAGCGAAATTTTTGGAGGGCGTTGTAGTAACGATAACACTTGGCGACACAATAGGTGAGCTTTGGCTTCTTTGTTTAGGAATAGATTTTAGTTAAAGGGTCAGTGCTTCCAGGAGTATTGATTCACCAATTGGATTTCCTTGACTTCCCCCCTTTGACCCAGTTATCACATAGTACCCTACTTTCTTCCACTTGGTTGAACACACAAGGATACACCATATCACAATTGTTTCAATCTAGGTAAGGGTAATGTGTGATGCGAATTTATGATATTGTTATGCTCTTAACCTGCAAAATAATACCCAAATACAGAATATGCGAAGAAAAAGATACCCAGAACATAGAATAGCAATGATTTTATTATTCAGAGAGCAATGTTCACATGCCTCTTCGAGGGGGCAACCTCCAATAGAGCAGAGCTCGATTACAAAAATAAGACACAATGCTCCTCGCAGGGAGTCTCTATCCTTTATATATGACTCATACATGCAATACCACCGGCCAATACCGTGGGTTTTATTAATACCATCTATCTAATACTACGGCCCATTTGCAACTAACTGTGGTCCCGTCATTGATTGCGGGTTAACCACTTACAAATATTAATATGGGATTTATTGACTCTTGACTATGACGTGATCCCATGACATAAATAAGGGGGTTAGGGTGGGACCCTAACATGCCCTCCCCCTTAAGACTAGCCTTGTCCTCAAGGCTGAAGCTGCGGAAACTGCTGAAGAATAGTGGCTGGTTCCCAAGTTGCATCTTCCGGAGAGGTGTCTTTCCATTTGACGAGGACTTCCTTAATCATGCAGCCACGCAGGTGCTTGTCTCGTGTATCTAGAACCTGTTCGGGTTGAAGCCAGATTGACCCTTCTTCGTCCAATTCAGGTAGACTGGTTTGAACTCGGCAATTGTTCCCAATCACTTTCTTGAGGCACGATACATGGAAAACTGGATGGATTTTTTTCGTAGGTGGCAAAGCCAACTTGTAAGCCACTTCTCCAATGCGCTGAAGTATTTGGTATGGTCCGTAGAATTTTGGAGAGAGCTTTTGACAACCCTTGTCTTTGAGTGATGTTTGCTTATATGGTTGCAGCCTCAAAAAGACCTGATCCCCTTCTTGAAATTGGCGCTCTGAGCGATGTTGGTCGGCCTGTTGCTTCATGCGGTTCTGAGCTTGATGAAGATTCTCTCTAAGATGGGCGAGCATGGTTGCGCGGTGTTGTAGGAGTTGATCCACTGCTTGTACTTTGGAGCACCCCTTGAGATAAGAAGTAGGGGAAGGTGGAAGTTGACCATAGACTGCTTCATAGGGAGTCATTTTGGTGGTGGCATGATAGTTGGTGTTATACCACCATTCAGCCAGAGGTAACCACTGTACCCAAAGGTGTTGCTTTTCTGAAGTGAAACACCTAAGGTAGGTTTCTAGACATTTGTTGACGGCTTCGGTTTGACCATCTGTTTGCGGATGATATGAAGTACTGAGTTTGAGTTGAGTGCCTTGTATTCTAAAGAGTTCCTGCCAAAAATTACTGGTGAAGATCGGGTCGCGGTCAGACACAATAGAAGTGGGCATGCCATGCAATTTGAAGATCTGATCCATGAAAGATTGAGCAACCAAAGTTGGTGTAAACGGGTGGGGTAGAGCGCAGAAATGAGCATACTTCGACAGTCGGCCCACAACCACCATGATGACTGACTTGTTCCCTGACTTTGGAAGACCTGTAATGAAATCCATAGAAACCTCCGTCCAAATTGATGCCGGAATGGGCAATGGTTGTAATGAGCCTGGTGTGTTGACGGTTTCCCCTTTGTGGCATTGACAGACATCACATTCTGCTATGAAAGTAAGGATGTCCTTTTTCATGCCTGTCCAAAAAAATGATCTTCTGGTGCGAGCATACGTCTTCTGAAAGCCCGAATGTCCTGCAATGGGAGATGAGTGCAATTCTGCCAAAATGCGACTTTTGAGGGTGGATGTTAGTGATATTATGACTCTGTCCTTGTAGCGAAGAATATCATTCTGCCATGAGTAGCCCTTGCTGGAATTAGGATCTACCTGCAATTGAGAAATGAGTTGGGAGAGCCCGGGGTGTGAAAACCATTCCCTGCGAGCCTCTTCAATCCAGTCTGGAATGGGGAGGGAAATTGCGAGCAGAGTACTTTCCTCCTCAAATTGGCGAGATAATGCATCTGCTACACTGTTGTCTTTCCCTTTCTTGTAAATGATCTCATAATCATATCCCAGCATTTTGGCTAACCATTTATTTTGTTGTGGGGAGGATAGGCGTTGCTCCAAAAAATATTTAAGACTGTGATGATCTGTGCGGATTTGGAAACGTCGCACCAATAAGTAAGGTCGCCAGGTCTCGACTGCATGTAAGATGGCCATCGTTTCCTTCTCGTAGGTAGATTGGCCCAGATTCCTCCCACTGAGTTGTTGGCTTGTGAAGGCCAATGGTCGCCCTTCCTGCATTAAGACCGCCCCAATACCTGTACCCGAAGCATCACATTCAATGACAAAGGATTTGGTGAAGTCAGGTAGTGCTAAGACTGGAGTGGAACACATGGCGTTTTTGAGAGCGGTAAATGCCTGTTGTGCTTCCTCGTTCCAGAAGAAGGAATTTTTCTTTAGGAGTTGAGTGAGGGGCTTCGCTATGCGGCCATAGTTGCAGACAAATTTACGATAATAGCCTGTGAGACCCAAAAATCCTCTCAAGCTCTTCAAGGTCTTAGGTTGAGGCCATTCTTGCATTGCCTGGATCTTTTTGGGGTCCACCTTGACACCTTCACGCCCCACAATGTCGCCCAAATACTCAACTTCTTCCATGCCAAACGAACACTTAGACATCTTGACAAATAATTTATGCTTGCAGAGCAGTTGCAAGAGTAGATCTACATGTTGAAGATGTGCTGCCCAAGTGCCACTATAGATGAGGATGTCATCGAAGAAGACAAGGACAAATTTTCTGAGATATGGTTTGAGAATGTGATTCATAAGGCTTTGAAAAGTAGAGGGGGCATTACAGAGACCAAATGGCATGACCAGGAACTCATAATGGCCTTCATGAGTTCTGAAATCCATCTTGGGAATGTCGACTTCCTTCGTGCGAATTTGGTGGTAGCCTGAGCGAAGATCCAACTTAGTGAAGAATTGAGCCCCATTGAGTTCGTCCAGCAAATCGTCAACCACCGGGATGGGAAATTTATCTTTGACTGTCAAATTATTGAGGGCCCTGAAGTCGGGACACATCCACCACTCCCCATCTTTCTTGAGGACCATGACCACTGGGGATGAATAAGGACTAATGCTGGGACGAATGACACCTGCTTCCAACAATTCCTTGATGATTTTTTCTATTTCATTCTTTTGGGTGAACGGATATCTGTATGGCCGCACATTTTGGGGTTGGGCCCCTGGAACCAAGGTGATGCTATGATCATGTTCCCCTCGCGAGGGTGGAAGCTCATGAGGCTTGTCAAAGACCGTCCGATGGTTATTTAATATCTGTTGCATCTCAGGATGAATTGGCAGAGACATGGTTTCGACTACCTGGATGGCATTAAATTGAGCGACCACTCCATGATGGCCCTTTTTTAACAATTTTTCCATCCTATGTGAGCTGATGATAGAGGGGGCTCCCGCCTGGAGTCCACGGAGGGTATGTGTGGAGTTGTTCTGCTTAAAACTCATATATAACTCCTGGAAATCCATTGTGATTGGCCCAAGAGTGCGGAGCCATTCAGCGCCTAGGACAATGTCACAACCCCCCATGTGTATGGCAAACATGTGGGTTTTCAACTGATAATCCCCCATTTGAAGTTTGACATTTTCACAGCGGTCTTCACATTTCATTGTGCCCCCATCTGCAATTTGGACTTGGAAGTTAGAAACTGCCCGTACAAAACAATGCGCTGCTTCTACGATTTTTTTGATGGATGAAATTATGGGTACTTCCACTATCAATCAAGACTATTACTGGGCGATGTTTAAGAAAACCCCTGATTTTGAGAGTTTGAGGGGAAGAAATTCCTGCCAACGCATTTAGCGAAATAACTGGTTCGTCAGATACAATCTCCTTTTGGTTGTCTTCTTCGATCGCCTCCGGTTCCTCAAGTGGTGGATCTTCCTCGGTGGAGCTGTAGTCAGTGGCATCTATTTGAAAAAACTTGGGCTCCTTGCATTTATGACCCGGGGAATATTTTTCATCACAGTAGTAACATAGTCCTTGCTTCCTTCTTTCGGCCATTTCCGCAGGTGACACCTTTTGAATCTTAAGTGTCTGAGTCGTGTTGGGAGCCTGCTGTATTGGGCTGCTAATGCACGTTCCACCTTACGAGCTACCTGGCAGGCCTCTGTCCACGTGGGAGGGTGGTGGAGTAGAACTTGAGCTTTGATGGCTTCTTTAAGACCGCTGATAAAACATTCCATGTAGAACTCATCTGTGAGACCCTTAGTGTGGAAGGCTAAGGCTTCAAAAGCGGTAATATATTCATCCACTGTACCCATCTGTCGGAGCTTAGTGAGACGCCCCAAAAAAGAGTCTTCCTGTTCAAAGCGATTTCGAAGAGCTTTGGTAAATTGGGCCCAATTCTGAAAAGGTCCATTGCAACGCTGATGCCATTCCCCCCATTGCCAACGTTCATTGTCCAAGTACATGGTCCCCACCATAAGCTTAGTCCAATCATCTAGGATATGATTCAATTTGAAATACTGCTCCATTTGTGCTAGCCATGCGGACGTGTGAGAACCGTCAAATTTATGCATATCCAACTTGGGAGGTCGCTGACTGGGTGGTGGATGGGTGTGCCAGACGTGAGGAGAGTGGCTAGACTCACCCTCATGGTATTCATGGCCATTATACGCCTCCTCGTGGGCTGGCTCCTTGCCCTTCGAGAGTGCTTGCTGTATCTGGAGACTTAGTCCGCTCATCTCACGTTGGAGGGAGTTCATCGCAGTTTGGATGGTGTTCACAGTGTCTTCAAGTTTGTCCATCCTTTCATTGGCCATCGCTTGAGCTCTAGTTTCTACCATACACCAACCAGATGAAAAATTGGGACCGCCTAAAATTTTTTTACTAATAAATTGAATGGTACCACCTTGCTCAGCTCGCCGTCCTGATTCTGATGGGCTAGATCACCAATAAGCACCCCGGAAGATCTCAGACTTTTTTTTTTTTTTTGGAAAACTCCTAATGGAGTTTTACTCCTTGATCAATACTGCAGTCGCCAAATCCTCAAAATGTCAAAGCTGCCAAAAGTCCTGCGAAAAGTATACCCCGGTATAGGAACCCTTCACAACAACTCCGATCTGGTGGATCTGAGAGATCTGAATGGTGGAACAACTGCTGCTGCGGATCTGATGGAGCTGCGGGACTGATGTCTGCTGCTGCGGCACTTCTTTGCACACGCGGATCTGGAATAGATGATGTGTGATCCCCCGATAGAAAAGGGAACTATGGTCTAGAGGAGTGTCAAGTGCTACAGATCGCAATATACATAAGGGTCTGACAATAGTACTCGGCCCAATGTTTCAGGGCTCTAACTAAGGAGGATCGACCGTACCCTTAGCTGTACAACCCGACTACCCTATCGTGCGGGCGAGTAATCTCTCCGAGTGTTGTTCTCGGTGTACTGTAGCCACAAGACGACCGAAGGTTTATCTATGGCGAGGTTTCAAGGGAGCCTAGGGGGCTTCCTATATACCCAGAGGGTACGTGGAAGACAGTCCGTGCGCGGTTCTGTCTAATGCGCTACTACTCGAAGGGGTACCCACAGGGGTTACAAGGGAGTCCAACAGACGTGACCACCTCTTGTATTTCCTGTGTGCATGCCTCCCCAAATTCGCAGGTTTATGCGCTCAACGACAGATCCTGTGGTTTAAAGAAGTCAGAACACGTCTCTAGCCAAAAAAAAAATTGCTAAAAATTGGAGATTCCACCGAGCCCTGGAAAGTGCTCTGATACCACTTGTTATGCTCTTAACCTACAAAATAATACCCAAATACAGAATATGCGAAGAAAAAGATACCCAGAACACAGAATAGCAATGCTTTTATTATTCAGAGAGCAATGTTCACATGCCTCTTCGAGGGGGCAACCTCCAATAGAGCAGAGCTCGATTACAAAAATAAGACACAATGCTCCTCGCAGGGAGTCTCTATCCTTTATATATGACTCATACATGCAGTACCACGGGCCAATACCGTGGGTTTTATTAATACCATCTATCTAATACTACGGCCCATTTGCAACTAACTGTGGTCCCGTCATTAATTGCGGGTTAACCACTTACAAATATTAATATGGGCTTTATTGACTCTTGACTATGACGTGATCCCATGACATAAATAAGGGGGTTAGGGTGGGACCCTAACAGATATTCAAAGTATGAGTTTTGATCTCTGGTTTTTCTCCACTGCAAGTAGGCTTGGACAGTACTCTGGTGGATTCACTTCAGGAGAAAATACATTTCTTCATCGCTAGTAGTCCTGAACAGTACTTTGACGAATTTGCTTGCTTCACCTCCCTACGTAAGAAGCCTTTCTCTTCTTTCAACCTTTATTTATTTATTTAATAAGATTGTGCATCGAAACTAATTATTTTCAACAGGCGGAAAAAGGATCCTGACTTATTGAGAGCAGAGGAGGTAGCCCCTTCAGAGAAGAATTTTAAGACCTTTGATATAGGTTTTCTCGCTTTAGATTTTCCACTTATTCTTTCTCTACTAGATTGGACAAGCATTAACACACAAGTAAATTAACACCAAGTTGAGTGGTTTAAATACTAGAATAGGTATAGATCTAATAGGTTTCCTCAAGGTTCTCCTTTTTTATGTATCATATTTTCCATCTAGACTTGGTTCAACCTATGGAATTTTTCCAAACAAAGAAGGAGAACAAATAGAAAGCTAAGCATTGTAGTTGATACACTTCTATTTTATTCCACCATAAATTCCTTTTGAGCCATCCAATTCTACACAAGGTCTTATTTATGTACAAATACTAACAAACATGACATGGAAGGACAGGACTAACATAACACACATAGGATTGACACATACAAAAAGGAAAAGAGATAAAACAAATTGTACAAGGAGTGCAACTTGTAGCTACTATTGAAAATAATGTTTCAAATCTCAGCCATTTACGAGGAGGGGGTCAATCCTCCCGTCTAAGGATTTTAGCTTGAATGTACTATGACTGACCTCTTCTTTGATGTTGAATGGCACAATCCAAAAAGTTTGGAACTTTGTGTGTTTTCCTTTATCTTCATGGGGTTTATCCCACTTCAGTACTAGGTCACCCACATCAAAACTCTTTTTCCCTGCGAATTCTTATCAAGCCAGTGATTAACATAGTTTTGGTGAATAATAAATAGCTCTTTGATTTTAAGCCTTTATTCCTTAAGTTTGAGTAAAGTGTCTATCCTGCTCTGAACCAAAAGGCAAGTTCTACCTTAGGAATCTTGGGAGAGTTGCAAGGTTGGGAGATACAGGTTCGAGGGCAAGATAACTTCTTTACCATAAACTAGGAAGTACATGGAGGTCTTTAGGGAAGGATTAGGAGTTACATGGTTAACCCACAATGCATTGGTCAAAGCGTTGTGCTAGTTCATTTGCTCAAAGAAGATGATTTTCTTGATTATGTGAATAATATTTTTATTTGTTGATTCAGCCAAACCATTTCCTTGTAGGTAATACTTAGATGCATGCTTTAATACAGTCCCATTTTCTAATGTGAATTCATAAAGTTTCAATGATGAAAAGTAGGTCGCATTATCAAATACAAGTGATGTTGGAATGCCAAACCTTGTTATAATGTTCTATTGCAAAAATTGGATAACATCTTGATCATTTTCATGTCTAAAGGGAAATTCTTTTGACCATTGAGTAAAATAGTATGTTGCTATAAGAATATATCAGCGTTTCTTTGACGAGTGAGGAAATATTTATCGGATAACATCTAGGCCCCACTGTTGGAAAGGTTCCTCAACTACTACTGGTAGTAGTGGGGCAACTTTCTTTTGATCTCGACTGACACATCTATGACAAGATGGACACTTGCAGATATAAGCATAAGTATATCTGAATAAAGTGGGCTAATAATAACCAACCATCATGACTTTATACGTTGTTTTGTCACTCGCATAGTGGCCACCCAATGGTCTATCATGAAAATATCTAAGCACCTTCTTTGTATATTGTGGCTTAAGGTACTGTAATAGGAAACAACGTAAACTTTGAAATGGGAACTAATATTGTTACCCGTTTTGTAGAGATAGCAAAAAAGTGACCCGATTTTGAAAAGGGGTGATGCAGAACACACATGTTTTTTTTAGAGCATAGTTTTTGGCACTATAAATTTTTTTATGTACATTGCGTTTTAGAATGGTAATGATTTTGATATTGATTTAAAAAAGTGGTAATTCTACACCATGCCCCATTTTTTAAAAGGTTTTTTTTTTTTTTTTTACTTTTTTTTTTTTTTTTTTTTTTATACTGTATGAAATGTAAATAATTATTTTGTAAATTTAATAATTTTGGAAGTGGTCTTCTTCTTCATATTTTCTTGTTTTTATTTTTATTTTTTTTGTAGTGAGATTTTTATTGTTTTGCATATTTAAAGAAGAAGGTTGATATTCTACATATTTATGCATCGTTAATTAATTTTTCAATCCACATGAAATAATGGTCTCTAAAAAACAAATATAAAAATATATATATAAAAGACAAAAAAAAAAAAAAAAAAAGTTAAAAAAAAAAAATATCTCATAAACCATAAAATAATTTGAAAAATAAAACAAAATCATATATATATATATATATATATAGTAAAAAAAAAAAAAAAAAAAAAACAAACATTAGCAAAAACTAGGAAAAAAAATTAAAAACAAACTAGTTAAAAAAAAAAATAGAAAATTAACGAAAAAAATTAAAAAACTAGTAAAATTAATATTAAAAAAGCAAAAATAAACTCAAATTTAAAAAAAAAATAAAAAAAAATAATAATAATAATATGAAAATGGCTTAAGATATATGTCTTTTGAAATGAAAAAAATAAATAAATAAACATTTACAGTTTATAAAGAAATGCGTATATTTTCTTTAAAAAAAAAAAAAAAAAATTATTTTTTATTAAACCTACATTTTTTGTTTTGAAAAAAAAAAAAAATTAATTTTTTTTTAAACAATTTTTTTATTTTTATTAATTAATTAATTTATTTATTTTTAATTTAAAAAAACAAATCATTAAAAAAATTAAACAAATATAAAATTTTAATTTAAAATTTAATTTTTTAATTTAAAATTTAAAAATTTAAAAAAATTATTTAAAAAAAAAATTATAATTGTTTTTTATTGAATTTTTTTTTATTACCAAAAAAAAAAAAAAAATTCAGTGTGGCCCCTCCACTCCCCGGTCGCTTGTGGTGTCACAGCTGTGGGTAGAGGGCCTGCGTGTAGGCCCCTCCGCCCACGACCATGCCACCATGGGCTGCCGGGCAGCGGGTGGGCGATTCCCAGAATTGCCCCCTGCGCCCCCCGGCCGCCCGTGGTGGCATGGCCGTGGTCGGAGGGCCTGCACGCAGGCCCCTCCACCTACGCCCGCACCACCATGGGCGGTAGGGGAGTGGAGGGGCCACGCCCAAAAAAAATCGTTAGAAAACAATTTTAATTTTTAATTTTTTTTTTTTTAAATAATTTTTTAATTTTAAATTTAAAAATTATATTTGTTTAAAAAAAATTAATTATTTTTTTTTAATTAAAAAAAAATATATTTGTTAAAAAAAATAATTTAAATTTATTTATTATTATTATTATTTTTAAATAAAAAATGTAGGTTTAATAAAAAATAATAATTATTATTATTATTATTTTTAAAATCAAATGTACGCATTTCTTTATAAACTATAAATGTTTTTTTGTTTATTTATTTATTTTTTTCATTTGAAAAGAAATATTTTACGCGAGTTTCATATTTTTTTGGTTTTTTTTATAAGTTGAATTTATTTTGTGTGTGTGTGTTTTTTTTTAACTACTTTGTTTTTATTTTTTTTTTGTTAATTTCTCTATTTTTACTTATATATATATATATATATATATATATATATATATATATATATATATATATTTTCCCCTGGGAAAAAGTCGTAATTTCTATTAAGGTAAGAAATTACATTTTGCATATGCCGAAGCATTCAAGTAGAGGCAGCTGTGCCTATCGAGTTCAGTGTGTAGACTGTATAATAAAAAATTAACATCAATCTCCACGCAGGGAGCTGTCCAAAAATTGTTACTGAAAAGTATAACATATTTGTGTCTGTTGCTCTTCGCAGAGAGCCATATAGATCTAAAATATTTACAGCAAAATTACAAAAATATAAAACTGTGAGTGGGCCTTAATGCCCATTTTCCATCTAGTCATCAAAGGGCCTATGGTAATACTGATAGAATGACCCTTCTCTCTCCTCCTGAATCAGCCAATTGTCTCCTTGCCTGTGCGCTGCCTCTTTGGAGAGATGGTCAGCATCAGTGTTTTGTTCCCCGGTTGCTCCAAATCCTCATGTCCAATGGTCGTCTGCAGATCAGTCAAGTCCGGCTGCAGGTCAGTGGGTACCCCAGCATTTTCGCCAGTACCAGCGTGCTCTGGTTCTTCCACGATCGGTGGAGGATCTGGTGCCTCAGTGTTCTGAGCAGGCCGTGTCTCCGGTTGGGTGTCCTGCGGCTGAGGGGCTGCATCTTCAGTGCCATGTGTGCCAGATTTCTTGAGGAGTGGGCAATCTCTGTATAGGTGGCCCACTTTATGGCATCGGCGGCATCTATATGGAACTCCTTCATAGTCGATGATCTGCCTGCGTTCAATATCCCTCCATTGGATCGTAATGTATTCCAGCAAGCCCCCTCTCGTGTCCAGGTTAATGAGAATCCTGGCGTAGGCCATCATTCCTGTCTGCTGATAGGATTTATCATAGCCCATATAAACACCGATTGCATTTCCAATCCTCTTGAATATATCCTCAGACCAGTACTGGAGAGGTAGACCTGGTAGCCTAATCCATACTGGTCCAATGCCAATTTGCTCCGTCTCAGGGTCGAAGAGTGGAGTCCATCTTTTCAGAAGCACCGGTGCATGGTCAAAATGCCAGTATGATGAGAGTACCCAGTTAGTATGGTCTGCACGCGCGAAACGGAGTGCGAACCATCCCCGCACGAAGGTCTGCACAAATGGGATATCAACCAGATGGTGACCCCAAACATCAGCTGCCCACTGCTTCAAACGTGCTGCCGAGTAACTACGGCCACGGATGCGACCGACCAAGACACGGTCCGCAAAATCCATGGTCTCACCCCAACGAATGTCTTCTTCTAACCGGAGAAATACGTCTTCCTCCCTGGATTTAAAACACTTATATTTCCGTTTAGGGCCCCGAGAGGGGGGGAGGCGGGTAGGGTGACCAGGCAGAGGCGGGTTCTCAGGCTGTGAATCCGGGAACCGAGTCGGATGGGGGTGTCCGAGAGGGTCAGTAGACGATGGGGCGCCAGAGAGAGGTGGGACAGCGGTGAAACTGCCGGATGAGATCCCGAAAGAGACAGGGATGCCAATGGAAGGTCCCGGGAGGGAGGGGTTGTGGAAATGAAGGGGGATGGAGCCCGTAACCAGGGGAAGTGAACCAGGGTTAGGGTTTGTACAGCTCGAAACAAACCCTAGGTTAGCCGGAGAGTGCGAGGGAGTGGTGAGAGCAGGCCAGGTAGGCGGGTCGTCCGGGAGAATAACAGGAGGGAGTGAATGCGGTTCAGAAAACGGAAACGGCGGAAATGGAGCAGAATAGTCCGAGCTGTACATACCTCCAGATGCTTCAAGGGGTGAGCGCCATATGGAGACCCCTTCCAATGGGTCCGCGGAGTAATCGACGGCATCAATATCTTCCATTGCCAGCTGCTCCTAGGATCTGCAGACACCTCGGAACGGAAAGTAGCCAGGGGAAAACGACAGTTGTGAGAAAGGCATCCCGTGCAGCTGTGGTAGTTCTGTCGCAGGTCACGCCGTTAGTCTCGGAACGGGCTCAGAAACCATGGAGTTTCCAGCAGGTAAACCGGCGAAGCGGTTAGGGTAAACAGTCACTGCAGCAAACAAACGGAGGCGGGTTCGATGGTTCATGCGTGGTCTGCAGGGTCCAGGAAAACCTAACCATAGCCCTTGCAAACCCTAGTTCGTCCGTGCGCCATCGCCTATATATATATATATATATATTATTTTATTTTTTTCCAAATTCTTTTATGGTTTATGAGATAATTTTTTTTAACATTTTTTATTTTTTTGTCTTTTTTATATATATTTTTATATTTGTTTTTTTAAGTAATCAACATTTTAATCTTAATTTTAGTAGTTTTTTTTTTGTTAATTTTCTATTTTTTTTAAATCTAGTTTGTTTTTAATTTTTATTTTTAATGTTTTTGATTTTTTTTATTTTTTATTTAATTTTTCTATTTTTACCTACTTAATTTTTAGTTTATTTTAATTGTTTTTTTTGTTCTTTTCCATATTTTTGTTTTGTTTTGTTTTTTTCTTTTTTTTTCTTTTGACAATTTTTTTTTATGGGCTACAAGATTTTTTTTTTTTTACTATTTATTTGTTTATAATTTTATTTTTATTTTTGTAGTTTTTAATTCTTATCATTAATTTAGTTTTTTTTTACATTTTTATGATTGATTTTTTTTTTTTTTTTTAATGTTTTTCAGGGCCATGATAAAATATTTTACGCCATTATTTTGAAATGTTGAAATTTTACTTTTGAAAAAAAAGAAGTGTTTTCCCAGCGTTAACACTTTTCGTTTTGAGGGTGTTTTTTGGACAATTTTTGCGCAAAAAATTGGTTTTCACCACCATTTTTAAAACATATTGAAAATTTACCCAAGAAGAAAGAAAAGGTGTTATTCCAACATCAACACTTTTCATTTTTAGCACTGTTTTTGATGTTTTTTCGGGGTTTTTTTTGTCCAGAGTTCCCGTTTTGAGTTTATAGTTCCCATGTCAAAGTTTACATTGTTAGGACACTGTTGTGGTGCTTTCTTAAAAGCGCTCCATGAACTAGCTGGTAGGATAGAGATTTTAAACGAATTCCCCTCTTTCTTTTATTTGATAAGTGCATGGGAAAGGTGCCATTCTCTAGGAATTTTCGTATATCAAAATACCATGGTGTTGTTGATGTCGACAGAGGAACATGTTCAACATTGTACATTTCTATCTCTTTCTCCCAACCTAAAATATCTTTCTCTGGAGCACCTTTTACTTAAGCTACTAGTTTAGAGAGGCCATCACCCTTTATGGTATGAAATGGTTTAAATTCCAAATCATATTCTTGTAAGTAGGTCATCCAGTTTTACCTCTTCTCACCCAACTCTTGTTCTACAAAGAGTGTTATTACCACTGGATGAGGCACAGATATGGTCGTGTGATCTTCTAAAAGATAGGGCCTGAAATATTTAACTGTCTTGTATACAACATATTATTGTTTGTTGATACCAGGGTAATTTAATTATGACCACTGTAGGTCAGCGCTCATAAAAGAGATAGACCTCTCATTTCCTTTAGTATCCTTTTGAGTCAATACAACTACAATAGAGGAATCCAAAGCAAACGTATAAAGCAAGAAATCTTTTCCATATTATGAACTGAATAACACGGGTGCATCAATAATAGTCTGCTTGATTTGTGTGAAAGCATCCTTTTCCTGTTTGTCCCATTTGCATGTGACGTATTTCTTAATAATCTCTTGTAAGGGCTTAACTATTTGAGTGTAATCATAGATGAATTTTCTTAGGGAATTGATCTTTCCTAAGAAATACTGCATAGCCTTCTTATTTGCCATGAACATGATTTTTGTAATGGATTTGACCTCTGAGGATCAACTTTAATTCCACTCTTTGCAATGATGTGCCCTAATAGAGTTCCTTTTGACACACCAAAGATGCTTTTCTTGGAATTGAGAGAAATCCCATATTTGCGAGACCACTCAAATATACATTTCAGAAGACATACATGATCTGATATTTTCTTCAAAAACAAAGTAACATCATCCAAATAAACAACTGCACTTTGACCAATAAGGCCATGGAAAGCAATGTCCATCACTTTTTGAAATGTAGCACCAACGTTGATAAACCTAAATGGAATTCTTTTAAAAGCAAATGTTCCCCATTTGGTCCTAAAGGTAGTCTTCAATCAATCAGGTTCTGCTACTAGCACTTGATTGTAACTAGAGAAACCATCTAGTAGTGAGAACATCTCAGACCCAGATACTGTCTAGAGGATTTGTTCCATGGATGACACTGGATAATTGTCTTTATTAGATGCCCAGTTGAGATTGCAGAAATCTACACATAACCTTATTTCATCGAACTTCTTTCTGACTGGGACCAAATTTGAAACCCAAGTGGAGTGTCTAACTTTAAAAATGATCTGAGCATCCAACAACTTTCTCAATTCCTTTTGGATGAGGGGTTCCAATGTTGGATGGACTTTCAGTTGGAAACCATGTTAATACTTGGGGTTGGGGGGGCGGGGCGGTGTGTTGAATCAGTATTAAGGCTAATTCAATTTTTTATGCCAATTTGTATTTAACATTTAGTGTTAGTAATCATTATGTGAGAAACCATTGACCAAAAGTAATAGAAACCACATCAATCAACACACGTGTTTTCATCATGAGAAACAAACACATGAGACACTGAGGTTTAATGTGGAAACCCTTCCATGAGAAAACCACTAGATTTGGTTTGTTATTATGATGTAAATAAGAGAACCTACTTTATTACATCAATTTTTTTTGTGATCCACCACTCACAGGAAGCACCAACTCCCTTTGAATGTTTTCCAGTGCCGACTAGCAGGAAGCACCAACTCGCTTCTTTTGTAGACACCTAATCAGCTTACCAAAAGCACCATATGAAGCACCAACTGCATGGATTTGTTGAAAGCACCAACTTGAATCTGCTTGGATTTTTGAAATAACCAACTTGTACGAGGCAACAACCTCCAAGCCTTCATCAAACACCCACTATAGATAGAATCACTAACTTCTTGTATGCAGGCTCTAACCTACACTCAACAAGTAACAAATCTTCTTTGTAGATGGTAGCCACTCTACCTAATATCATCTCTGTTCTCCTCTACAAACTTCAACATTCAACCTTCTTTTCTGCTCAATAACAGTCACTCATACACAACCCTCTCTACACTCTTTCCACTCTACAACAACATACACCCACATAGGGCTCTCTTCTCTCGACCTTCTTCTTCTCAAGAACTCTCGACCTCTTCTCTACAACACAGGAACACTTGGCCTCTTCTTAGCAGCGTTCACATAGATCTCTTCCACACAACTCTCTCATAATAATGTTTCTTGTCCCCCATTACTCCATTACAATCTTGGGTTTTGTTCCTCTGCTGCATAGGGAACAATGTTGTCTCTGCTATCAGCCATACTTCCTGAAAGCATACTCTTAGTATAACTCTCCATTCTATAGTAACTTCTTTTCTCAGACACAATAGTTGAGTTAATTCAAGGATTGGGCACCTAAGTGTTCTTCCATTCTAAGAATTGAATCTCAGCCAAGCTACAGACTCAAGGAATTCTTCCATTAAACTTTTCCTGGACACACACCATGGATCTCCATTCCAATTTTGCTTCTGATTTAGTTATTCCTCACGTGAGGGACACTCAGGGATGACTAATTCTGTTTCTCATCATGCTTCATTATTTTTCTCCTATGTGTTGTGGTCCTTTTTGCTTTGAACCAGATCTCTCGACAATTGCATTGACTCAAATTCTTAAGTCACAACTACCAACCCATTCAATCCCTGTTAACCATCCAGTAGAGATTCTCCAAATATGGCACAAGTGCTAAGCTTGGACCAATGTTCCAAAATGTTGTCAAATATAACTTTGCGGCCCTTACTGATTATAGACCTCTCATGTTGGCACTTAGCCTCTTGCCTAATCCTCTTGGTGTCCCTTTTTTTCTTGAATTTGGCCTGAAGGCCCATTGTCACAATAACCCACAAAAAATTTGCAAGTCCGAGACTTGGGAACTTTTTGAGCTATAGCCCCAAGGGCTTAAGTTATGCAACAAACCTTCTATGCCCTTAGTCACATTTTCCAAATGTAACCCTACACCAACACTTAGCCCATAGCTCTCTAATCTAGTGGTATCATTCATACCTCAAATTCAAACTTTCAAGCTCCTCTTAGCGGGATGACAAGTCTTGTGGTGTCCTCTAGCTCTTTTTTCATTTGTCACTGCTTTTGTGTTGACTTGCTAACGTTTCCTGACGCTATCCTCCTGGCCAAAACTCTGTGCACTCATTTATTTCCACCCAGGTGAGCTTTGAGAGATAACACATCCCATGGGGTCCACCTGACACATTTTCCATTGGCCCGTGCTGTAACACGACCACATATGCCCGATGTCCTCATGCCAATGGTTCTCTTTGTGCACCCATATATCTCCACCATGGTATTCCTTTCGGGCTAGGTTGTCAAGTGGGACCATCCATTGCAGCTACCAACCATTCAATTTGTTATGCAACCATCTCACAAATAGATAGATCAATGACTTAAAAATTATCCTCTTCGAGGGGGAAGCCTCATTTACATTACATAAATGAACAATTCTTGGATGATACAAATTAAAAGACCCCCTTTGTATATATAGGAGTCTAAGAGGTCACAATATAATCAGAGCCTACATAACAATAATAATGTAAAGGCACATCAATAATAATAGTGGGCTTCTATGGGGCACAACAATAACAATAATGGGGCTACAATAACAATAACAATAAGGTGCCTACATTAGTATTATAAGGACCTAACATGACCCTCTCCTTCAAAAAAGTGTTGCCCTCAATGCTTGAGTAGTTCTGGATGCTTCTGTATAAAATTCTCATCCTCCCATGTGGAATATTCAGTGGATAAGTTCTTCGACTTAATGAGATACTGTGAAATTGATTGATTCCGTAGCTGTCTTTTTGCTATCACTTCTTCGGGATCAAATATGATTTTTCCTTCTTCGTTAAGTTCTGGCAACACTATTTGAACTAGAATCTTGTCATAGATAACCTTCCTTAATCATGAAACATGGAAAACTAGGTGTACTCGGGAAGATGCAAGCAACTCCAATTTGTATGCCATAGTACCAATATTTTGCAACACCTTGTAAGGACCGTAGTACCTAGGTGATAATTTATTATCCTTCTTAGCTTGCTTGATATGCATTTGTTTGTATGGTTGTAGCCGTAAAAATACCCAATCACCTACATGAAAACTTCTTTCATTGTGATGCTAATCTGCCTATTGTTTCATTCGATTCTACGTCATAGTGAGGTTATCCTTTAAGACTTGGAGAATTGTTGTTGATGCTTGATGTGATCTTCCACTGCTTGACCCTTATCATTTTCACTTAAAGATGTGGTGATGGATGGTGGATGATATCCATAAAGTGCCATAAATGGGGTCATTTTTGCTGCAGTATGGAAGGAAGTGTTATACCACCATTCAGCTAGAGGTAACCACTTGACCCATTGTGTTTGTTTATCAAATACAAAGAAACGAAGATATCCTTCCAAACATTTTTTCACTATCTCAATTTTCCCATTAGATTAAGGATGATAAAATGAGCTATGAGCTAATTGAGCACCAAGACAAGAAAATAATTCTGTCCAAAAATTTCCAGTGAAAATGGGATCTTTGTCACTTACTATAATCTTTAGATTTCTATGGAGCTTTTGAATTATTTCCATAAATGCAGTAGCAACTATACTAACTTTAAAAGGATGAGATAATTCACAAAAGTGTGCATACTTGGTAAGTATATCAACTACCACCATGATGACACTCTTTCCTTCAAACTTTAGTAAACCTATGATATAATCCATTGAGATATCCTCCCAATGCTAACTTGGAAAGACTAAAGTTTGTAACAGACCTGGGGTCCTAATTCTCTCAAATTTATTTTGTTAGCAAACCAAACATTCTGCCACAAAATTCTGAATATCAAATTTAAGGCCATCCCATAAAACTTATTTCTTGAACCTATGGTAAGTTTTTAACAATCCTGAGTGCCCCCCTAAGGGAGAGGTGTGCAATTCCAAAAGAATATTTTGTTTGAGTTGGGAATTATTACAAAGATATAAGTGATATTTGTACCATAATGAATCATTTTTCCAGCTAAATGTACTAGACGTACTGGAATCTTGCTGCAACTTTTGAATGAGTGACCACACCTCTTCAACATTCTTCTATTCATCCCTTCCTTCGGTTATCCACTCAGGTTGGATTATATAAATGACACAAAGAAATGCTTCCACATCCTCATCCTTTCTTGAGAGTGCACATGAAACAAATCTTTGCTTCCCTTTTTTGCAGATGATTTCAAAGTCATAACCCAATATCTTTGTCTCCCATTTTGGTTTCTCTTTTGAAGATAATCTTTGTTCCACAAAGTATTTAAGACTATCATGATTTGTTTTTACCTTGAAGTGTCTTCCAATTAGGTAAGGTCGCCATTGCTTTAGTGCATGTAGTATTTCCAACATTTCCTTCTCGTAATAGGTTTGTGTAAATACTTTCCTTTGATTAGATGACTTTCAAAATCAATGGGTCTTCCTTCTTGCATTAAAAAACACCAATTCCTTTTTTTGAGGCATCACATTCCACAATAAAACTTTTTGTAAATTATGGATAGCTAAGACCGGTGTTTGGCACATTGCCTCTTTAAGATGTTCAAAGGCTTTCGTTGCTTCTGGAATCTAAGAAAATGCATCTTTCTTCAGTAATGATGTTAAAGGTGCCTCTATTCTCCCATAATTCTTAAAAAACTTGAGACGATACCCTGTCAACCCGAGAAAAACTTGAAGATGCTTTATGATTGTGGGGATTGTCCATTCCTAAATGGCTTATATTTTGTTAGGGTCTACCTTAACACCCTCATGAAATACAATGACCCAAATATTCCACCTCCTACACTCCAAAGAAACATTTGGAGGTTTTTGCATATAATTGTTTCTCCTCTAATAGTTTAAGCACCCTGTCAACATGTTGAACATGATCCTTCCAAGAATTGTTGTAGATTAGTGTATCATCAAAAATACTAACACAAATTTTCTAAGGAAGGGTTTGAAAATGGAATTCATCAAACCTTGAAATGTGGAAGGTGCATTAGTAAGGCCAAAAGGCATGACTATAAATTAATAATGACCCTCATGAGTTTTGGATGTTGTTTCTAGAATGTCTTCAGTCTTCATTCTAATTTGATGATATCCTGAACGAAGATTCAACTTGGTGAAGTAAATTGCTACATGTAATTCATCCAATAATTCATCAATGACATGAATGGGAAATTTAACTTTAAGGGTGATCATATTGAGCTCCCTATAATATGGACACATATGCCATGATCCATCCTTCTTGTGCACCAATACTAATGGAGTAGAGAAATAACTTTGACTAGGTTGAATTATACCAACCTTTAGCATTTTTGCAACTATACATTTCACTCTTTTGGGCATAAGGATATCTGTAAGGCCTAATGTTTGGAGGAACACTTCCTGGAATCAAATGAATAGCATGATCATGATCATGAATAAGTGGGAGGATTTGGGAGTCTTAAACATCTTGGAATGATTTCCCTATACTTTTTGGAGATCTGGAGAAATAGATGATTTCTATGTTTGAACCTTTAGTGAGAATAATTGTGCAATTACACCCCGTTGTTCTTTATTCATTAACTTTTTCATGCCATTAGAGCTGATTATATTCCTAGCTTCCCTGTGATACCCCTTAATTCAACTTCCTTTCCTTCCCAAAAAAAATTCAAGAAAATTTCTTGAAAATTGAAAGCTTTCATCCCCAAATATTGTAACCACTGGACTCCTAGTACAACATCAAAACCACCCATTGGAATGGAAATCATTGGACTATAAAATAGATATTCCCCCATGGTTAGCTTGATATCATGAAACTTTATAGAGAAATGTATAAATCCTCCATTTGCAACCATCACTTGACACTTTGGTACTAGATATAGGAAGAAATTTAATTCCTTGGTTGTCTTACAATGAATAAAATTACGGGTACTACCCGAATCAATCAAAACTATTACCTTTTTCTTCTTGATATATCCTTTTATCTTGAGATTTTGAGTGGTAATTCCTACCAATGCATTACAAGATATGGTTGGATACATTTCTTCTTTCTCTAGGGTTGGTTCCTAGTGTATATCCTCCTCTTTTGATGTTTCTTTTTCCTTTTCTTCCTCCTCTTCACAATCTATGTAAAGTAATTTCTTCTCAACATGCTTATGACCTTTAGTGTATTTTCTATCAAAAATGTAACAAATCCCTTTTTCTCCTTTTTATTCCAATTGTTTTGGTTTCAATCTTGTAGGTTGTGGAAGACTAGGAGTAGCAATACTTCCATCTTTATAGTTGTGAGTGGTAGAATTTGTTGTTGCCATAATTTTGTTTTCAACTTTTCTTATCACCTAAATGCCTTCTCCAATAAATCAGGTTCCCAAGGACAAACCTCATGTAGGATGTTATCTTTTAAAGTCCCTATGAAGACATCAATCCTATGTTCCTATGGAATATCGGTTACCCGAATATTCAATTTTTGGAAGTCTTCAATGTGCTTCGCCATTGAACCCTTTTGTTTGAGATTTATCAATTGGCTAAAGAAGGTGTGTCTCTTTTTATCTTCATCAGGTGCTATCATTTCCTCCGTAAAAATTGACTAAGTGACAAGTGGTATATGAGAAAAAATCCATCTATATCATACAAATTGATTGAATTCTAAATATAAAGATGCAATGCGTACCTTTTGTGAGGGTTTCACATCTTGTAGATCAAGATATTGCTCCATCTGTAGTATCCATGTTACCAGATCCTTGCCATAAAACTTCCTCATATCTATCTTTAGAATGTAGTGGTTCTTAAACCCCACATTGGAGTCTCTAAAATAATAATTAATATTCCTTTTTTCCTCATCACGATTTTCATGGATTACTTTGTCATGACCAAGAATCCTTTCTTGCAACAACTTTTTCAACCCTTCCAACTTGAAATTCATCGCATCGATATCTACTTTAAAAAATCCATGTTTACTTTTATAGCATATATGTACCCTTTTAATCCATCCATTTTGTATTTAATACCATCCATGTACCCTTTTAATCCATCCAATTTGTCTTTAATACCATCCACGTCATCTTTGGTTGCTCTTTGTGAAAGCAAAATTTGTTGCACTTGGTCTCGTAACTTTGATATATCATGTTGCAATTCTTCTTCTTCATGTGTCATAGTAGAGATTTATGAGGACTTAATGAGTGTAGAATTATTTTGTTTGGGAGGTATTTTAGAATCAAATACTAATATCTATGCTTCAATATTCCCTTTGAGTCACTTCAAACTGATTGTTCAAACAAACGTTATAAAAAATTAAAAAATACACACATTTTTTTTTTCTTTTTAGAAGCCCGATCTTGAAATGGTTGTAACTATGTAATTTCAAATATCCAAGGTTTTAAATTTGGTCCTATGTTATCCCTATGAATATTATTTCCAATTCCACAAGTCAAACCAATATTGGATTCTTTAATAAATAGTTATGCCATATCTCCGACGATGACCTGATTATTGATTGGTTCAGTAGAGGGAAGTTGTATGGGATGACACGTGTCATTGTTTTAACATTCGGCCCTAAATTTTATATAGATGAAACTATATTTTGTTCTCTTTCATAAAAAAATTATAAAATTTAATTCTAATTCTTGAAACAAAAGTTATAATGATTTTCCCTAGGTCACTTGTTTGATATTCAATTCTAAAGCATGAAAAAACCCTAACTTCTTCAGACCATATCTCAGAAAATATAGCGAACCAAGATCTGAAATTATGGAAAAAAGTTCACCATGATTTCAGATACCCATGGTTGCAATTTCAACTTCTAAAGCTTCTTACAAAAGGAGTTATAATGAAAATTCCACGATGTCCTATTGTAAGTAGCAAAAGCCTAGAATCCAGACCTCTGATACCAAATATTATGCAACCAGCTCACAGGTAGATAGATCAATGACTTAAAAATTATTGTATTCGAGGGGGAATCCTCCTTTACATTATATAAATAAAAAATTCTCGGATGATACAAATGAAAAGACATCCTTTGCATATATAAGAGTCTAAGGGGTCACAATATAATCAGAGCCTACATAACGATAATAATGTAAGGGCACAATAATAAAAATAGTGGGCTTCTATGGGGCACAATAATAAAAATATGGGGGCTACACAGGCACAAAAATAACAATAATGGGGTTATAATAACAATAAAAATAAGGGGGCTACACTAGTATTAGGGGGACCTAACACAATTACCTGTCGGGGTGATCTATCTCTGACAATGCCCATGTCATCCTGACACCTAGGTAGCTTGATACCTTCTGCCCGACACTTCCTCTTTGCGCACCATTAAAAAACCATTGGTCTTCCCTTTACTAGCTGAGATTTCTGGTGGGGTCCGTCCACTCACTTCTCTTTGGTTGTTGACTACCTGACTGTCAATGCCGATGTGTCCCAACACCTAAAAACATTTTTGGGCTCCAACCAGCAGGATGAAATCATGTTAATGTTATCAGTTCCATATGGCACCTTTAGAGTGGTAACACGTGTCACCTGTATTTGGCCCATTATACTACCCAAAAATGTTGAATTTTCCTGCCACGTGTCCCCTGTATAGCTATGTCATGTTGATTTCATCTGGGACCATCATCTCCTAAGATCCAATCAAATATTTCCATGTGTCCCACTGTTAGAGAGGAGAGAGAAAGGGTCATGTGGCCCTTGGTTTTGTACTCATTTTCTTTGTTAACCATTTTAAGGGTTTCCAACTTTTTGTTTTTTCTTCCGTCGGGCCAGCTCTCCTTTACATTGCAACTTTTTTATTCCTCCAAGCTAGCCCTCAACGGGCAGAGTTGTTGGAGTGAGGACCTCTTTCTTGACTCCCATTGTTCTTTAGTTTTCCTCCGTGTCCGGATGTCTATCTCTCGGTGCATTCACTATGCGCGCCTTAAGGTTGCACCAAGTTTATACCACCGGTCTTCCCCTACAGAGATTGCATGTTAAGTGGGTCCTTTGTTGGCCAATGAGAACTGTCTCTGCTATTGTGTGTCTGGCCACATCTTCCCAATCCTCCTTTAGTGGCCCTATAAGTAGTTTCACTAACTCTAGCCACTACTAAACTTGGTCAACACTTTGGCCCAAGGCCACATTTAACTCTTCCATATAACTTTGGGGAATCTCAACTTTGACTAGCAATAACTCCTAATATAAGAGGCCATTTGCAGACTTCCACATATTTTTGGAAGTCTCTTTCCGAGCACTATCCAACTGTGCCATCTCCAAAAGCATATGAGTTGATCTCTTGAGGTAGAATATATTTCAAAGCATGGGACTCCCAACGATCATAATCACCATTTTATGGATTCTCTAATAAGCCTACTACTATGATGATTCTCTATAAGAGACTACACCAACCATGAGACTCCCTGTGCTTGAAACATCAAGCTGATCAATTCCACCATATGTTGCCACTAACCTCACTGCTCATCTGGTTGACATCAATACCAACACACATGTTGCCACTAGCCATTAGACCATGCCAAATATCCAACACATCTCCTAGCATGATTGTTGACACCAATGCCAACACACTCACTGCCACTATCCATCCAAGCAATTCCAATTGTCCAACACTTTACTTAGTTTCTTCTGGAAAGGTTTTACCCCTTCATTTATGGGAATTATGTGTTGGATAATACGAGTTTCACATGTCTTCAAATCGTCATATGTCCATGAAAAAACATCACATTACTGTTTGAATAAGTGGATAAATGCATGTAATTCTTGTGGAGAACAATATGTACCGAGGTTCACATACTTCAGATCTTCTTGAGTTCCTAGATTGACTTGTTCAGATGATAACTTTGAACTCTGAGTCTTTGTATTGATTGGTCCTCTAAATCAGTTCTGTAGGTCATATAAATTCTCCAGGGATGCCACACCTTTAGGCATAATGTTTCCTTTCATTTCATTAGATGCCTCCTGCAAAGCCTTTTCATGCTCATCCTCTTCTATGGAAACATATTTGAATATGTCCGCATTAGCCATAAAATGCAGTATATGTTGGTCATCATTGAAAACATGAAATTTATTGATGTTTTTAGGAACGTATGGTTTATATATAATTTCAGTAGAAAAAATATTTCTTAATGGCAATATCCTAGCAGATGCATTTGTCAATGCATTTGCTGCAACATTTCTAAACCTAGGAACAAAAAAAATAGTAAAAGATTTAAAGTAACTAATTAAATGTTATACCTCCCACTGGTAGTTTTTAAGATTCAATGAAACACAGTGGATAGTATCTCGTACCTAAAGAGTGGCCACCTGAGTCACCAATTACCTTAAGAATCTCTACCTTCAGGTTAATGGATTTCCTCAGTCCAAGTACGAGTGCTTCATATTCGATAGTATTATTGGTACACTTGAACTCCAAACAACATGAAAGGATATGCTTCTTATTACTTGGGTTTGTAAGTATGCAACCAGCTCCAAAGCTATTCTGTGTCTTTGAACCATCAAATTGTAAAGTCCAAATATTATGAACTACTAAGTTGCTTCCTATATGATTATTCCTATTACTATGTACATCTATGTTACATGATTCATTTGCACCAATTGGAGAACAAGGAAGGAGCTCCAACTGTGTATCTGGTGGGACAGGTGATGGTTGTACTTGATAATGCTCATGGTTGGTTTCAAGGAAAAAATTTCCAAATATTAGATTGGCAAAGACAACAGGCTCATTGTGGCCCTTAAGTGGTGTCACGGTGTGTTTCATGTATGGCTCACTTTCCACTCGATTCTATTTATTTATTCCCTTGTATGGAAATCCATAAATGTGACCAGTCTGTAGCAAAATATCCTTGTAATTTACTAGACCAGTCTAGACTTAAGAGTACACCGTAGGCTTTAGGGATGTCCATAATTACAATAGTTATACATTGTTGAACTCATTGATCAAATGATAATCAGATGAGAACATTCCTGAGTTCACCAATAGCTTGGACAAGAGATATGTCCAACTGAATGATTTGTGCATCAGTTTTGTCCCATTAGGTGTTTATTTTCTTTGAAATAGATAATGACATTACATTCATAGATGCACAAGAATATACTAAACAATTATGGAAATTGTTTGAAAATTTCAAAAGTTAACAAAAACGAATGGCAATGAGTTTTAGCTTCTAATGTTACAACATTAACCACGGATTCAAGGGAACCAGAAGACATACCAGACACCTTCTAAGAGGTAGAATCTTTTTCACTTGACGAATGTTGTGAAAAGGTCTGGAAAAGTAGTTCAGGCTGGCCTGCTATTTTCACAAGCTCATATATGGAAATATTTGCTTGATCTCTCTTCAAATATTCAACTATGTTGTAATCAATGGTTTCACCTCTAGCAAGAAGTGTTAAAGTGTCTGGAGGAGTGGATTTATTTGATACTTCTGGAGTGATCGTGGACTTACTTTTACTACTAGAGGAAGTTTTCATGGAAGTGGTAGCATTTCCAGATTTACTTTAAGCATGCTGAGTAAGATTAACCGGTGGTGTGATCCTTATTAACAATTTCTCCTTCAATTCTTGTCTCATCACCTCCTATTTAAAAATGGGTCCTTGTCTCCTCAATTTATATCGACCATTTTTCTTCTAAGGAGGGGCTTCACTTTGTGGTGGTACTTCAACATTTTTCTTGTTGGCATTAAGTATACAATAAAAAACATCCATTACATGTCCAATACCCATACTTTCTTCAACTACTACAAGTTCTTTTTGTTTCTTCCATTTGTTTTGACTTCTCATATGGTAATAAGGAATCCACAATGTGTGCATCCAAAGCGTTCATGTTCTGGTTCCACTCTGGGCATGTCTTTTCTGAGTGATATTCTTGGTTGAAAGAGAAATAGTTTTCCATACCCATACTTTCTATATTCAACACAACATTTGAACTTTGGGCAGACTTGGTGGGCTAATTATTTTTTTTACTATTATTCCTTTGAAATGGGAAATACATGGGAGGCTTGCTATTAGTAGAAGTCTCGCTTAAGCTTATCTTTAATTCTGAAATTTCACTGTATGTGTTTTTACTATCTTGGTCAAAATTTCAATATTTGACGAGTCCTTTTCTTTAGCCTTACTTGAAGAAAGTTGAGACTTCCTACTGATCTCCTTAGAGTCTTTTGATTCATCATCATCAGTAATAACTCCAATAGCACACAAGTCTTTCTTGATGGTGATTGCTTCTGCAAAGTTTAGTGCCAATGTTTCCTTTGCATCTCTTTTAATGAATGAGGAAATGTTAGTGGGCAAGGCAGTTGTGTAATAATCAATAGTAATTGAATTGTGTGGTTGCATGCCCAAGGGAAACTTGTTCAATATGTGATTGAACTTTTGATTAAATCTTTCACTTTCTCCTTTCCCCCCATCTTACTATTTCTGAGCTCTTTCAATAACATGGCGCGAGTATTTTCATCTACATATTTCTCTAGAAATAACTTCTTAAACTCCCTCCAGCTGTGCATTGATTTAACAGGAAGACTATGGTACTATGCTATTGCTTTACCTTCTACCATAAAAGGGAAAATCCTGTAATCAACATCATCGTATCTTACCTCCAACATCCACAGATGCATGTAGAAATCATCGATATGAGCTTCTTCCTTTGTCTTCTTATCTGGATCAAACTTTGATAGAAAAAATTGGATGTCTGAGCATATTATGAAGATTATCTGGAAGAGTGAGAGACCCTCGGGCCATCCAATCCAAGTCCTGGTTAGCCATTTCTTCATCTCTTGGCTCCTCCTCATTTTCAGAATCTGAGGAGCCTTCTCCTTGACTGTCTAAGCCATAATTAAACTCAAAAACTACATCAGAAAGAATAATGTCTTCCTCATACCCTTTGTTAATGGGTGGAAGTCAATCTTGTTGAATTGTGTCCCCATAGGGTTCCGCTAAGTCTTGAAGAGTGGAAAAAACCAAATATTCCATAGTCAAAACTAATACACCAGTACGAGTTGTTTCCTTCTTCTTAGGATGATGCGAGATATTTTGAGTGATAGGAAGTAAACCAATAGCTTTTGCAAACCAATGGGTTATGGGTTGAAGGGCCCGAAGGTGTTCATAGGTAACCTTGTATGAAAATTCTAGACCAAGTTGAGAAGACCCTCTTACCTTGGGAATAGGAGTTGGAATGGTGCTTAGAATGTTGTTACCTTTTATAGAAGATGAATGGTTAAGGTGCATAGAGTTATTAGCCATAAAAAATGGGTTTCCCTCCTTCTAGCGCCAAAATGTTGATGGTGTTGGATACTACCAACATACATGAGATATCCCTTATATGAGGTCCAAATTAGACATCACAAAGCTTGATGTAGGAGTCCCATCCGAAATACGAACAAAATTTCATTTATTTAAAGATGTACCTTGGATTTATCTATTACCATGAGAGATAAGTGCACATGTGCTTTTTAATCAACAAGTGAGTGTGCCTTGTGAATGCTTGATTGCAAATGTATCAAGGTTATTTTACTACAAGGGGGGAATAAAGTGAGCCTCTAATAGAGAAGTAATAGTAATACCCTAATGGAGACACACATGAATGAGAAATGTTTGTCTAACATCGAGTGAAATAGTTCACATAGATGCAATGATCATTATAAAAATTACAACACATTTCCAATAGGTTAAGCACCAAACTCACTGAAATAGTTCGATTACTCCAATGCATGTGAAAAAAACATGAATCATAAACATCCAAAGAGTAGTATTAGAAACATCCACAATCCATGTGTGAAAATGTGTTGGCTTGAAAGGCTTCGATATTAAGCAAAAGTTCCAAGATACATAAATACAATGAACATCACTAGCTCCAATAGTGGAGCGTTAGAGCCACTACTTGCTCCCCAAAATTACTAACTTTGTCCCTCTAATGCCTTGTGGGAGAAGCCAAGTTTAAAATTATTTTACATGAGTAATGAGGATCATTTTATAACTTGAGGCATGACCTTTCACATCCTCATGACTCTTAACTTTCCAACTCCTAATGAATTTTGGACTTCTACAACCTTTGGACTTCCAAATGAATTTTGGAATTACATATCTCTTAGTATTACATGTCTTTTGGACTTCCATGAATATTTTTTCCATACTTGACTCTTTGAATTCCACTTATTTGTCTTTACACTGATTAGATCATTACATCATAACTTCCACATCATCATGCGGTGAAGACGTGACATGTCACTACCCTTGATGACCGAGACTAGTAGTGACTGATGACATGGAATTTATTCAATGGTGACATGTTTGCCACCTGTGTCTCCATTCTCCATGCAGTTTTCAATCATTGATGCCTTCACCCTCTAAAGGGTATTTGATCTAATGGAGTTTTCAGAGTGCTTTGACCGTCAATATTTGAAATGTTTCCTTTGTTCTTCAATGCTTCCTTTGTTTTCCTTATTTGCACGATCTTCCTCATGCATTCTTTCCATGTTGTTCCTGGAATACCTGTATCTACAATCACTCATGATAAGAAACCATCAACCTGAAAATCTCCTATTATAACATGTTTTATGCATATTTTATATTCATTCCTTATCAATGCACTTGCAAGGGACAATGAGAGCTTTTGGGCACAAGGGCACACTTTGAAAGGCTTAAGGGTTGAAGCGAGGAGGCTTTAAGGCTTCAAAATGCACTCATGCGCTCAATAGGAAGATGTAATCAAGACATGGTTTATAGCACAAGTATGAAGGAAGAAAGAGAAGGATTCAGGATTCCCAAGTGTGCTTTTCACTCGGAGAGAGAAGGATGGCACAGGGTACACTCCTAAAGGCTGAGGGAGGGAGGCTTTAAGTCTTTGGGGTGCACTCATGTGCTCAAGAGGCCTTCATGGTGCACTCATGTGCTCAAGGAGGGTGCACTCCTTCAGGTCAAAATATTGCGTTCAAAGGAAGACTTGGTCTCTCAAGGGTGCAGTTTGGAACAAGGAACAGAAAAGGGATTGAGGAGTGCACTTTGCAATCTTGGAGCGTGCATGGTGCACTTTCAAATAATGAAAGATTCCCTATTAAGGCTTCAGAGTGTGCTCATGCACTCTTTGCCTTAATGGGTTCTCTTTGAAACCAAAATTTGTCTAAGTCTAGAAGATAGGAAAAGGGGCAAACACGATGAGTTTAGACATAAATCCAAACATGACAAATACCAATTCATCAAGAAAACTTAGAAACACCTGAAAAATGATAAGTAAACATCAAAAAACCACTTTACAAACATTCCCCAAACACAATGGGTGAAGTGTGTACGACTGCGACAAAAAAGTGTCATTTTACAACAACAAAGATGTTACGACCATGAAATACACCAAAGATGTTCTAATCAATGTGACGACACTTGAGAACACTCAAGAACACTTGAAACATATAGGATGACATGAAATGACACTTGATGACCAAGGTGACACTTGATACAATGGTAAAGTAGGCTAAAAAATTTGAATGTAGCGAAATTTTTGGAGGGTGTTAGTAGCGAGAACAAATCCTTAAGAGAATTTCTCCTCAACATTGAAATTAATTTTCAAAACACTTCCTAAATGGTGAGGTAACCTTTAAGGCTACATTGAAAGAGAATTTATAGAGTTTTAAGCAGCATTAACCATATGAAGGTCCCCATTTCTTTCCCCCATGTTTTTATGTAGACATATATATATGTTCAAATGACCTTACAATTTACTATTGACATTTAAAGCACATATTTTGATAGTATAACATTAGCCATATTTCATTATGCACGACTATTATGTTAATTCCCTTTGGAAATCCCTCATAGAGATCCATATCCACACATATCATTGCAACATATTTATTTGAAAGGAATATCTCTAACTTAATCCAATCTTGAAAAAAATTTCTTTAGATATTTAAAAAAAAAACCCTAGAACCACTTTCCTACATGTAGAGTATTTATCTTTTCATTCTCATTTTGAAAATAAATATATTAATACCTTGGGGTCCACATGACAACACTCAAATTATCTTACTTAATAATATATATCTTTTATTAAAAGTTTTTTCCCTTCTATTTTTCAAATATGATCAATTTAACTAATAAATTATTAACTTTCAAGAAATCTAAGGTATAAAAAGAAAAATCCACATATTTTTAAAACTCTATACTTACCAAATTCCATAATAATTGTGAGCTTTTGGACATCACACGAACTATAGTACCGGAAATTCTATACAACATTTCCTACCCACTTTTCAAAGACATTTTTCATTAGGGCTCATTCAAATTGTCAAAGAAGTTGCTACCTTCCCTTTTTGATCGAGTAGTCTATAAGCTCATAGCTTCTACTTTCTAATCAATCTTTGAGTCACTCTTTGCACCAATGTCTATTGGTTCTACCACTATCATAGTACCCATGATTTCTTTATTGAGATCCACCAATAGGCATGATTCAAACGATTCGTCCATGTAGACGTAAGGTGGTGTTTCGATCGGATACTCATAATTATAAGCCAAGTATCAACACCCTATTAGCTCTGTGTACCATAGCTAGGTTTACAGAAAAAGATGTGTGCATCTATCCTACGATATATTTCCAATACTACTTAGAAGTATGAGGAACTTCACTAGTCAAAAGAGATACTAGATGGAGGTGTTTCTCGGTAGTATGAACGTTGATGTCCACTAGACGAATTCCACTTTATACTATGCACTTCAACCAGATGAATCAGGGTGAATTAACGTGGACATAACTTTTTGTCACAAAGAAGTTCACCAAATATACATATTGTAGAGGGGCTTATTTAGTGATTCTAACTCCCAATTAAGCAACGTCGTGGAAGGAGAAAGAAGAAATAGCCCCCACCTTATCTTATTTGGAAACACATATTTGTTTGTCGATTGGTGTTGTTGCACTGACTACTCCCCAAAAATGTGTCTTGGGAAATTAGCTAGCACATAGTGAGTTGGGGATCAAATTGAATCCATCAATCACCTTCCATGGTGCAAGAGATACTAGATGGGGGTGTTTCTTGGTAGTACGAACGCTGATGTCCACCAAGTGAATTCCACTTTGTACGATGCACTTCAACTGAATAAATCAGGGTGAATTAATGTGGACATACCTTTTTTTCACAAAGAACTTCATCAAATATACATATTGTAGAGGGGATTATTTAGTGATTTGAACTCCAAGTTAAGCAACGTTGTGGAAGGAGCAAGAAGAAATAGCCCCCACCTTATCTTATTCGGAAACACATATTTGTTTGTCTATCGGTTCTGTTGCACTGACTACTCCCTGAAAATGTGGCTTGGGAATTAACATGGACATACCTTTTTTTCACAAAGAAGTTCACCAAATATACATATTGTAGAGGGGATTATTTAGTGATTTGAACTCCCAGTTAAGCAACGTCGTGGAAGGAGCAAGAAGAAATAGGCCCCACCTTATCTTATTTGGAAACACATATTTGTTTGTCTATCTGTTCTGTTGCACTGACTACTCCCCAAAAATGTGGCTTGGGAAATTAGCTAACACATAGTGAGTTGGGGATCAAATTGAATCTATCTATCACCTTCCATGGTGCCTCATACTATGTAATATGCACATTTGGTTTCTGATCTGAATTGACATCAGATGCTCATTATTATGCTAAATCAACCTAGGTGCATAGTATAATAAGAGAAATTGTTTCTCTCTACTTTGAATCAAAGGGAAGATAAGATTCAACTAAGAGTCATTCACCATTGAAACTCAAAACCTCACTTCTACTAAAACCCTCTCTGACTTTACCACACTCTACTCTAACTCTACCACACCTACTTTAACTACCTTGTAGGGTTTATTGCTTTGGTGTTCACAGCTTTAGAACGAATTGATGCTACACATATACTACTAATCACAACTTCTTCTAACTCTTTACGAGTGGGGGTAAAGGTTGTTCACATGAACTTAGTGATCGCTACCACATTGCTTGAGATATTGGCAATTGATCGCAGGTGGGAGGCACTATAAATGAAATAGATATAAAATATAATTCAAAAAACTACTAGCAATACATTATTAGATCCACTACGAATTGGAGCACAAGTAAGCTACAAAAATTTGTTTCAACACACATATAAGTAAGCAACAGGGTACATTGAAGGAAGTCTGGTCTTAGGGTGAGAGCTAGATAAAGAAAATTAATTAATTAATGGGAAGGATGCCGGAAGATCCCATAATTGGATAGGGAGGGCACCCTTCTCCTTCTATGGGAGAGATAATTAGAATAGGCACCGAGGGATGGAAGCATAGATGGAGGAAGGACAAGATGAAACTAGAGTGAATCAAGAACCTAACCAATTGAAAGCCCCCTTTTCCTTTTCCCTTAATGGATTAATTTTCCAAACTGGTGCTTTTACTTGGGCACACACATATGCATCTGGGATAGAAATAACTGTAGATGGTACTAGAGAAATAGAAACTAAGTCCACAGGATGTTTAAAACTAGGGGCTTTACTACTTAAGTTGGAACAAATGCATTTTTGTCTGCCCCTAATACAATTCTTCATACCTTGTGAGATCTGGGACCTTGTGTTACGCCAAATGAATGATGTGAAATATTATATAGTGCTATATGATTAGCTAGTTGGACCACCCTTATCTCGCCTTTCACCTTGATAATCTCTTATGCCTACCTTATGTGCCTTTTAGTTATCAGACTTTTCTACCTTTGCTTCTACTCATTTGTCAAATGTTACCTTTACTTCCTTTGGTGTTTAATCAATTGGCTCTGCACCTATAACCAAATAAACTCAATCAATATATAAAATTAGTGGTTTTGGAACTGTTATTCAAGCTCACCTTTAAACTACTACTGGATATGTCAATGAGTCAACTGAATCAACGGGATCTAGGTCAACTGCTCCCAACCCTACTTATGGGTTTTGATCTTTAATAAACTCTTTATCCACTCGGTCAATTGCTTGATGGTACTATAGGTGGTTTCAGGTTAATTGGGGCAACCCCAATGAGTTATGATTTTGTATCTGTTGCCATCCAATTGGTCCCACCAACCAAGGGAGGGAAGGATCGAACTACCCTTTATCACCCTATCAATATCACTGCCTACCCCTTTACCCTCAATAGGTGCTCCTATGTTGTAGAAATTATGGTATATGCATTATATATGTTGTCCCTGTAGATGATTTTTTCCTAGCACATATAACCGTAGCCTCTACCCCAACCTTTTTCTCTGCTTACTCTGTAACCATAACATATTAATATGTAATTGTGAGTAAAATTTCTCGCTATGAAGATATCACTGGAGAGTGTAAAATAAAAGAATTCACAACTAGATCAATTAGCATGGGATCCATTGATTTCTTATCTATGCCTGAAGTTACTGCTTTCTCTGCTGGTTATGTGAATGGCTCTTGAATGGTAATTAATGCTTGCTCTTTGTAAGGGTCACTGAAATACCCCAAGAGAACAAATGAAACACTGCATGAATAGCAGCCTCGCCCCAATAGAGATATAGAGAAGAAAGCTCAATGGATGGTATGATACTTTCTAGCCTATGTTGGCCACATGTTGAAAGAAGGATAGTTGGTGGGGAACACATGGAAATCAGGCGGTCTAGTGGGCCACTTATGTGAGTGAAATATGATGGTATAGCTAGCTGGGAACATGTGGAAACAATATTGTCTAATTGGCCACATGTTTCAATCTATTAGAACCATGACCCATATGGTTCTAACCCATTAACTAGGAATAATGAATCCTTGGTTTACTAACGAAGCCTAGACACTGGGGATTATATTTCTTCCCCCGAACATTAGATAGCTTGCTAAGGAAAGAACCTGATAAGCTATATCATTGGTAGAACTAGAGGCCTACCCTTAATAAGCTAGATAAGACCCTGCCCAACTTGCATTACTGGAGAGATGTTATCTCACTTGCCCAACATGCATTACTTATGATCACCTGGATCATGAGAAGATGTGAGAGACCTTGTTGAACCAACTCATTGCTAGAAACATTCACTAACCATAGAAATCCTAAGACCTCTGAGATCACCTTGGAAACCCAAAAGGTAGAGGAGGAAAGACACAAAATTGACACACAAACATACAATATGAGTTGTTGCTATTTTCTATTGAACATGAAAAACGTGATTTGACTTGGTTACAATGAACCCATCACATGGTATTTATGCTTTTCAACTAGTGACTCTCACAAAATAACTTAACATTCACTCACACACTAAATTTGGATTTATCCAAATATAGAATGAACTCAACTTGACTCACACTTAACTCAATTAACTCACACTCTAAATCTAGACTGCACTTACTTATCTCTTCATGACTCACTCGACTTCGATTTTGCTAGATATTCATGCGGGAGTAATTAATATTTCCAACACTCCCCCTTAATTATGACTATATGAATCAAAATAACTCAAACATGACTCAACTATGTTGGCTAGGCTTACAATATCAATTGACTCAATCATCACTCAAACATGCCTGCTAGTCTAAGTCTCAGCTAGGCTTACAAAGGCTCAATACTTTTACAATTTTGCATTTTATTTTTCGTTTCTTCCATATTCTATATCCTTGAAATTACTTCATTCTCTATTGCTCGTTCTTACTGTAGGCTCCATATTTATTTACTTGTTGTTGCTACAATGCTTCTTTACCTTGTCTTGAATTTGTGTTGCACAACATTCTGATCTTGTCTTCTACAAATTCATCTTCAAAGATTCGTTCAACTATGGAGTGTTGCCACAACTCTTCATATTCAAATTATCTTCTTTGCTCTACTTCTTGTGCTTCATATTCTTAACTTTCTTTCTGCCATATTTCTTGATAGAAGAATCTTATATCTTCTTGACTTCATTGTTGAAAAATGGTTTTAATGCATTCTTCCTCATTTTCAGAAAATTCCATGTCCTTTTCTTCACTTTCATCATCAGGTACAATTGCTCTTTTCCTGTGGTCTACACACTGAAGATCATCACTACGCTTACATGTAAAATCACAATCATGCTCGTTTTTCTTGTTCACCACTTCATTTAACTATTTTATTCCAGTTGCTACGTTAATACTCTCATCGATTTGTTCAATTGGATTCTCAATGCATTCTTCAATGAACTTCAAATTTGCATCAAACTTATTAATAACTTTTTTTTCAACTTCAACTCCCATGGTATTTTGAACACCTTCATATTTAAAAACAATGTTAAAAAAATCTTCATTATGCTCTACAATGAAATCTTTCTCCTCTACCTCTTCCTTCTCTGCCTTCTTTTCCATTTTATGGAAGTTTTCTTTCATTGTTATGCTGTGAGTGGATATTCTCATAAAAAATCTCAATCACTTTATCCTCTTCTTAATCATTAACTGCTGCTATATGATGTACTTCTTAATGAGCAATTCCAACTTCTTTATATCTTGCTGCCACATTGGCATCTTCAACCTTCAATGGTTCATCAAACATGGTGCTTACCATATTTCCACAATCAATCACTATTTCAAAAAAGAAACCGCAAATATTATCAACATAATGTTCATCCACCCTTTGGTGGGATATCTGAGCATGCATGTGCTCATTGAAAATTTCAACTTCACCAAATCCATTAGTTGTGGCTAGATTCACCAATTCACATTTCACTTTGTAGTCATCGTCCACATGTGTTTCATCACAGTGGTATTCACCATCATCTACACCATCCACATGATAATGGAGCCATTGAGCATTTATATGCTCTTTCTCTGCTTCACTGAAAAATGATTCAACTTCTCTCTTTGTAATATTTGTTTCATCTTCTTCATCCATATGCATGCTTGCATTATGGGTTTCACTTTTATAGTATTCACGACCATCATCCACTTTTGAGTGGGATTCTCCAAGCTCTGTTATCTTTCGAGAGTCTTGCTCATTTACTCTCAGATCTACGGTTAACAGCTCTTCCTGTGACGTAACATGTTGTTGCATGTCACTTCCCCTTGCACTGAATTCTTCTTCCAAGATCTTCCATGCTTCCTTGGGAGTTGTAGCTTTTTCTACCTTGCATAAAAAAATCTCATCCAATGCCTATTTTATAAAATAAAATATTAAAGCATTGTATACTTCATCATATGTTTTATTAGACTCGTACTCAATTAACTCTTTAGCTTGAAGAAAAATTATCATTTTGATAACACAAAAATAAAAATATTTACCAGTAAGCATAAGAGGTGGTATCAGATCAAATCTACACCAATCAACCTAAATTTCTTATTTTTCTTCTGTCAGACTGCTTAGTTCATCTGCTTGAACCCCTCTAAACATGGAAATGATATCTACCTCTTCTTTTCGATTCCTTTTCTTAATCTTCTTCAATCGTGCTTTGCGACCCATGTATGTTGTCTTTCCTTTGCTTTATACCTTCTTTCCTAATTGCATGAGACTATCTTCCATATCGCCATCGAAAAAAAAAAAAAATTCAGTGTGCCCCCATAAAACATAATAGTCACCCAAAAAAACATTGTCATGCTTAACAAAACACTAAAATATTTACAAATAAATAAAGTTTTGCAAAATCTTAAACACACTTTCCAATAAAACTTTTCTTTTTATAAAAAATCAACCTTCACTTTATAAAATTCTTGCAAACATGTATGAGCTCAAATAACCTTCGTACCATGCCTTTCTTTTTCCAAGGTAAAAATAACCTTTTACTTTTATCATGTGTATGAATAAACCCCTTTTACTTATAAGGACCTCTAAAAAAACCTTTATAAGAAACACTTGTTTCAATATAACAAAGACTTATTTTTTTTTATACCACTCATACATTCCCTTTCAAAAAGTACTTTTGTTTTTTAAAAACATATAAAGTTTACTTTTCTTCGCCTTAAAAACATTTTGAGAACAATCTTTAGAATATCATTTTAATTTTGAAACAACCTTGCGAATAAATCTTTAAATATGCCCACGTGTCTTTAAAATAAAATATCTCTAAAACCTGTTTTAAAAGCTCACACCTGCCTTTTAGTATGTTTGACTTCGCAAATCCTTTCGACTTGTTAACGCATCGTGAGATAACCCTCTCCATGATAAAAAGGACTTGCGATATTGCTCTAACGCACCCGACAACAGAAGTAACCCACGTGCTCACAACTTGGGGATGTTTTTTTAATTGTAACGTGTCTCGCGGTTATAATGTCGTTTTACCAACTTATAGGGCCGTTTACTGCTCCAATCAAGCGGAAAAAAATCTCTTTTCACACGCAAACTACTGTTATAGACTTTAGCCTACTTTAGCCTTCCCTCTGATCTTTCAATTAGCTCTGATCCCAATTTGTTGGAAACGCAGAGGAGGAAAGACACAAAATTGACACACAAATACACAATATGAGTTGTTGTTCATTTCTATTGAACACATAAAATTTATTTCGACTTGATTACATTGAACCCATTCTGGGGTATTTATGATTTTTAGCTAGTGACTCTCGCAAAATAACTTAACATGCACTCACAAACTAAATTTGGACTTCTCTAAATATAGATTGAACTCAACCCAACTCACACTTAACTCAAACTCTAAATCTAGACTGCACTTAACTCAACTTATCTCTTCATGCATCACTCGACTTTGATCTTGCTAGATCTTCATGTGGGATTAATTATAATTTCCAACAGAAAGAAGATGGTCTAGCTAGCCACATGTTTCAATGTCTTAGAACCATGACCCATATGCTTAGATACCCATTAAAACAAGAAGAATGAATGCCTAGTTTACTAATGAAGCCTAGATACTGGGGATTATGTTTCTACCTTGAACATTGGATAAATTGCTAAGAAAAGAACTCGATAAGCTAGATCACTAGTAGAACTAGAGACTTACCTCTGATAACCTAGATAAGGCCATATCCAACTTGCATTACTAGAGAGATGCTATCTCACTTGCCAAACTTGCATGACTTATGATCACTTGGATCATGAGAAGATGCTAGATACCTTGTCAAACCACCTCATTTCTAGAAAACTTCACTAACCATAGAAACCCTAGGACCTTTGAGATCACCATGGAAAACTGACTAGAAACCACTGAGCTACCCATTGGATAAATAAATCACTGGAGATAGAAGAGACTAACTGCTAGAGGAACATAGAGCTCGCTAGAGATAGTGACTGTAGTCTACGTTGTAAAGAAACCTGCATTTACACCCTATAAAACCATGGATCCCAACCATAGGCAGGCATGAGGAGCTAATGCATGCTAACCCTGGATGGACCTCACATCTAAATCATACTAACGTCAATACACTAAGAATGCATGCATCCTGCCTTATTGATCCACCTAGAAGCTACCGTCGTAGTTTCTCTACCATCAGGGGGATTAAGTGCCCATAGAACCACCACAAATTCCCTCACCAACCATGCATTGATTAAGTCATTGAGTGATTTATTCAATCATCCAGAATGAATGCAATTGAGAATGATTGTCATCCTTAATCAATTGATTGAGCCATTGACCAATTCAGAATGCTAGCCTGAATGCCAACCAAATGAGATGAATGGATTGATGAATCCATTGAGTCTGAACCAGTGTCCCCCACCCCCTTATGAATCAAATATTTACCTTACCACATATGCCATCTACATTTTGTTAGGGCCCCTACTCCTCAATAGAGCAACTCGTGACCACTGATACACCACCTTGAATTAAGGAATTTACCACTTTGAAAAGGGGCGAGCGACATTAAGTGACTTGACCCCCCTAGAGTTTGCTACTATTGATCTATTCCCACCCAACTTGTAACCAAGGAAAATACACAAATCTCTATGCCTTTCTTACACCTTGAATTAGGCAATTTACCATGACTCAAAGGACCTATGGTAGAAGTGGTCTTGCTTGCTGGTTGGGACATAGTTTTCCTCTCCTTTTAGTTTGATATGGTTGAGTTTGCTTGTGCATCCATCCAAATACCTCTATGCCATATTTTATTCTTTCATTTACCTCCCACATACGCCTGGTTTATAAGGGGAATTTCCCATCCTGATAGGCATACGCCACTTTTAGACTAGCAAGTATTTTTGGCGAGAAAGAAAGGTACGAAGTCGCTTCTACGCATCACGAAAGGTTTTTTGTATTCCAAATCACTTAGAATATGAGGTCTTTGTTTCTTAAGAAATTCCCACATTTAGAGAATGGTGATAAGGAGTTTTAATTACTATATGCCTAGGTTTTCCTGCCCTATGGTTTTATAATGAGTAAAAATCAAATTCCTCCCAAGCTCAAATAAACTTTCCCCTCTAAACGAATTTAGGAGAGAAAAAAGAAATCCCATTATCCAGTAAACTAAGATGAATAACACATAGATGTGGTGTTGGGGAAATTATATGAATGATATATCACAACAAATTAAATATCAACTAGGGATTTGTAATCAGTAGAGATGATACACTATATATGCCGATAACAAATAAGTTCCTATGTATGATGAGTATAACCTAGATAAGAAGCATTCAAAACCAATACTCCATTTGACAAATTTCGATCTAACTTCCCCACACATTTAGAAAATGAAACTTAGAAACAAAATCTTAATAAGAATGTAATCTAAAGGTTCTTTCTCAGGTAAAAGTTTGTCCATTTATAGGCTCATGAAATGAAAAGATGGATTCAACTCTGTTTTCCTGTAGCAACTAATTTCAATTAACTTACTACAATCAAGCATCAAATCAAAGAATTCCTAATCTAACTAGTTCTAAATGAAGCCATACATTCTTGTATAGGAAATGTTAGGTATGACAAGAGTCTTCACTTAATGGCACATGTAGGTGAATGGTGAGATCTTTGTTCTTAACTCTTCCTATTCTTTCCAATCAGAATTCAACGCTTAAACCTATTGTAAGCTTTTAACAGTGATTCTATACGCGGAATAAAACTTAAAGAATTGTAAAATTTGAATGAAGGTTTAATGCCCAGTAAAAATAAATTACCTCCAGCCATTGATAACGCTCTTGCTGCAGTCAAAACCTTTCTATTATGCTTCCACAGTCCACTTGCACTCCAGCTTCAATCCAAGAAAAAAGAAAAGAATACAGAAAGTCTGAAGGCACTTCCAAGCTTTGTTCTCTCAGCTAGATGGTTTAAAAACTGAAGGGAATTGAGATCCAAGCTTGGGGACCAAACAGATAAATTTATAGCCAAGCTTCCATCAAGCTTCTGATGGCTATGTGTCAGGTGTTCCACAGATCAAGGTAGAGAACTCCAGATGGAGTAATGGACCACTTCAGTAGCTCCCAAAAATAAATTTATTAACTGCAATTGATTTCCTTAATTTAAGGAAATTACTGCAGTTGGTTTCCAGAAATTAAGGAAAGACTGCAGTTTACTTCCATAATTGTAGGCAGTAGTTGTTAAAAAAATTAATGGAGCTTAACATTCTCCCACTTGGTCCATACTTCCAAACTTAATGTCTAAACTTAAAACCCATTGATAATCTGTATTAAGTAATAGATACATGAATCATGGCGATAAGTCCTCTAATGACGAGTATTGTCTTCCATGTATTACTATGTATTTATTCTTATTATAATTTATGTGGGAACAATTTCTTAATGAATAAACCTTATGTTTATTCTTCGTCCTTCTTAAATGAATTTTCTCAAATCAACTTAAAGTGCACATAAATATGAGAAAAAACATCACAATAATTAAGAATTTCATTAAAATAACATTGTCCATACAATGAGAAACTACATAATGGAACCAAGTCCCATATTCATTACATGATCCTTGAATTTAAATGGTGGCATGCCCTTAGTCAAAGGATCAGCGATCATCAACTCAGTGCTGACGTGCTCAATGACCACTTTCTTTTCTTTAACAAGTTCCCTTATAGCTAAATACTTAATGTCGATGTGTTTATTTCGACTCCCACTTTTGTTGTTTTTAGCCATAAAAACAGCGGTTGAATTATCAAAATATATTCTCAATGGCTTAGAGATAGTATCCATAATTCTAAGCCCAGAAATGAAACTCTTAAGCCATACACCATATAAAGTAGCCTCAAAACAGGGGACGAACTCGGCTTCCATAGTGGAAGTGGCAATCAAGGTCTTCTTGGCACTCCTCCATGATATAGCTCCACCGGCCATCATAAAAATGAACCTGATGTTGATTTGCGTGAATCAACTCATCCAGCAAAGTCAGAATCTGAGTAGCCAATTACTTCCAAGTTGTCCGTCCATCTATACATAAGCATGTAGTCTTTGGTTCCTTGAAGGTACCTCATTACTTTCTTTGCAGCTCTCCAATGGTCCAAACCTGGATCACTTTGATATCGTCCCAACATTCCCACAACAAATGCAATGTCAGGTCTTGTGCAGACTTGAGCATACATTAGGCTTCCGACAGTAGAAGCATATGGAATGTTCTTCATTTGTTCCCTTTCAAGGTCGTTCTTCGGGCATTGGTTCAAATTGAACCTATCACCCTTCACAATGGGAGCTACACTTGGTGAACAATCCTTCATCCGAAATCTCTCTAAAATTTTATTAATATAGGTTTCCTGTGACAAACCCAAGATGCCCCGGAATCTGTCTCTATGGATCTTAATGCCAATGACATAAGATGCCTCACCCATATCCTTCATATCAAAATTTTTAGAGAGGAATTGTTTCACCTCATGTAGCAAACCCTTATCATTGGTTGCTAGCAAAATGTCATCCACATATAAAACAAGAAAACAAATTTTACTCCCACTAACTTTTAGGTATATACATTGATCCATAATGTTTTCTACAAAACCAAAAGAAGAAATTACATTATGGAATTTCAAATACCATTGGCGGGATGCTTGTTTTAAACCATATAATGACTTCTTGAGCTTGCAAACCAATTGCTCACCATCACTAGAGGGGAATCCTTCAGGTTGTTTCATGTAAACCTCCTCCTCTAGATCTCCATTAAGAAAAGCCGTTTTCACATCCATTTGTTGCAACTCCAAGTCAAAATGGGCTACTAATGCCATAATAACGTGCAAGGAATCTTTCTTAGATACAGGAGAAAAAGTCTCCGTGTAGTCGATTCCTTCTTTCTGAGTGAATCCCTTAGCAACAAGTCTTGCCTTGTATCTCTCAATGTTGCCCAATGAGTCTTTCTTTGTCTTAAAGACCCATTTACATCCAATGGATTTTGCACCATTAGGCAACTCAACAAGATCCCAGACTTCGTTACTCTTTATGGAATTCATCTCTTCCTTCATGGCATTGTACCATAGTTCTGATTCTTTGCAACTCATGGCTTGTGAAAATGACTCGGGATCATTTTTGGCTCCAATGTTGTAGTCAGATTCTTGTAGATACACAACATAATCATTAGGAATTGCTGATCTCTTTGGTCTAGTAGATCTTCTTAATGTTGTACCATCATCTTCCTGAGAAGTATGTGGTTCAACTTGTTGTTCAAAAATTCTTGGCAACTCTTGAACTCCTTGATCTACTGGAATATCGTCAGCAGCTTGTGGAACTTCAACAATTGGTTGTTCAACACCAGTTTGTACTTGAGGGGTGCTATGAACAATAACCAATCTATCACTTGAAGTGGAAGGTTGAGATTCTGAATGATCCTTCTCAGAAACTATGTTTCTAGTTTGATCGCTCCCACTGATCAAGTCATTTTCAAGAAACTTTGCATTTCTTGATTCCACAATCCTAGTGCTGTGAGATGGACAATAAAATCTGTAACCTTTAGACCTTTCAGCATATCCAATGAAATACCCACTAATGGTCCTTGGGTCCAGCTTCTTCTCTTGTGGATTATAAATTCTCACTTCAGACGAGCATCCCCAAATGCGCATATGTCGCAAACTCGGTTTCCAACCTTTCCATAATTAAAATGGCGTTTTAGGAACCGCCTTGGTTGGAACTCGGTTTACACTGTCCTCTTAAGTGCTTCAGTCCACAAGGATTTAGGAAGATTGGAGCTGCTAACCATACTCCACACCATGTCCAATAATGTTCGATTTCTTCTTTCTGCTACACCATTCTGGTCGGGTGAACCAGGCATGGTGTATTGGGCAACAATCCCATGATCTTGAAGAAATTTAGCAAATGGCCCAGGTGCTTGTCCATCTTCTGTGTATCTACCATAATATTCTCCACCTCTATCTGATCTCACGATCTTAATTTGCTTGCCGCATTGTTTCTCTACTTCAGCCTTAAAGATCTTAAAGGCATCTAATGCTTCGCTCTTTTTATGAAGCATGTAGAGATACATATATCGTGAGTAATCATCTATAAAGGAGGTGAAGTATCTCTGACCATGTGAGTCCATGTCTGGACTACATATATCAATATGTATGATCTCTAATATGTCCGAACTCCTATTGGCACCTTTCTTTGACTTGTTGGTCTGCTTTCCCTTTATGCAGTCCACACAAGTCTCAAAATCAGTGAAATCCAGAGTATTAAGTACCCCTTCATTTACCAATCTTTTAATTCTTTCTATGGAGATATGACTTAGTCTCCGGTGCCATAATTTAGAGGAATCTTCATTAATAACACATCTTTTAGTGCCAGTGTGAACATGCATTGAATCATATTTGACATTGTTTTGTAAATTAATGCAGTAAATACCATTAGACAAAATACCATTCCCAACATAATCAGATTTATAGAATAGACTAAAAGATTTTTCTGAAAAGTTTAAGGAATATCCAAAAGGTACAAGCCTTGAAACTGAAATCAAGTTTCTAGAGAAACTTGGAACATAGAAGGTCTTTTCTAATTCTAAAACAAATCCACTACTTAAAGTTAAATAACATGTTCCTATAGCTTCCACATGCGAGCCCATCTTGTTTCCTGATAAGATGCTTTGCTCACTTCCCACTGGCTTCCTTAGGTTTTGCAAACCCTGCAAGGAATTCGAAATGTGAATTGTTGATCCAGAATCAACCCACCATGTGTTAATATTAACGTTAACCATATTAGATTCATAACAAACAAATGAGATTAAATTACCTTTGTCCGCAAGCCATTTCTGAAATTTGGCACATTCCTTCTTCATGTGTCCCTTCTTTTTACAGAAAAAGCACTTGGAATCCTTCTTGATATCGACTTGGGGAGGTACTTTACCTTTCCCTTTCCGATTGGCTTGAGATTTGCCCTTTCAACGCGTTGCCAGCATTGCACTCTCTCCCAGTTCCATCACCAGTCTCTCTTCCTCTTGAACACACATGGTCATGAGTTCGTTAATTGACCATTTATCCTTATGTGTGTTGTATGAGATTTTGAAAGGTCCATATTGGTGCGGAATGGTGTTCAGGATGTAGTGCACTAGGAAGGACTCCGATATATCAACCTCGAGTTTCTTCAATTGAGCCACAGTGTCCCTCATCTGCATGATGTGCTCGCGCACACCTTTCACACTGGTGAGCCTTAGGGATGAGAACTTCATGATTAGGGTGCTTGCTAGTGCCTTGTCTGAAGTGACGAATTGATCATCAATGGCCTTCAACAAGTCTCGGACCTTTTCATGCTGATCAACGGAACCACGAATACCAGCTGAAATTTTAGTCTTAATGAACATCATGCTTAGACGATTGGATCGCTCCCATCGTTCATAAAGCGTGATGTCTGCTGCAGTGCTGGTATTAGTGAGTGCTGGTGGTTCATCTTTCCTAATAGCATAATCTATGTCCATCCACCCCAAATGAAGGAGAATCCTCTCCTTCCAAATCTTATAGTTATCTCCCTTAAGTTCGGGAATGTCACAACGAATTTCAGAGAAATTTGCAGGTTGTACAACTGCATCAAAATTAAAAATCACATGCTTATGTTAAAATTGAGGCTTAATAAAATTTCATGTTTTACCAATGTAAATCATGCTCAAAATTGAATCTAATGACATAAAAATTGCCTGTGGGCTAAATTTTTAATTCAAGCAGATTCAATTATTCATTGTTTTGAACTTTATGATAAAACTATTAATTCATAACTCCTGTGGGTAGGTTATGAAATTTTATCCTAATTAATTACATAAATATAATAAAAATTCCTGTGGGATAAAATTTATTATATTTAGTCTAATTAATTACAATTTAATGTCTAAATAATCTTTATGTGATCTAACCAATCAAAATATATAATTTTATTTAATTAAAGATGCTGTGGCTATTCTCTAATTAATTAAAATTATATGGATCACTAGACATTATTTTTTACATAAATTGCATAAACAAAACTTAACCAGAGTAAAAATAATGTTTACTGAAAGGAGTAAGTCAAAATGACATTTTAAATAAACTCCATATAACTGTTTCTTGCAAAAAACTGCCATAAATGTCAGCATTACGGTAAACAACAGTAATAATTCTTCACAAAATCAAAATTAAAGTTAAAGCAGTCAGCATTACTGTAAATGACTGCAAATTGATTGTTCAATTTATAAACAAAACCCGGAGATTGACTGAAGCAGCATTGATCTACTTTGCACTTGCATAGCAAATGCAGTTCGAAGGCTAGCTGGCTTGACTTCAGGCTCCGTCCTTAAGTTTATAAAACAAACAAATATATATATATATATATATATATATATATATATATATATATATATATATATATATATATATATATATATATATATATATATATATATATATATATATATGGAAAACGGAAACAATTACCGCACTAATCAAACTCTTAAAAAAAAAAAAAAAATTCTTATAAAATTTCCACAAATATATGACCTAGTGGCCATTATTATCATAGACCACATTTTGCACAACATATAAATGCATTTTCTTATATAGAATAACAGGTAATAGATTGTAACACAAATAAAGTCATGAAATTTTCTCTCAAAAAGCTCAGGTCCAGTCTTCTCTTCAGCTTGCAAACTCAATCGAGGATTCCATAACCAGTAAAAATACATCTCCTGAATAATAGCTTGCAAATTCAATCTACAACAAAATTATATGGATTCGCCCTCTATTAATGAGCTCTAGACTTTATGTAGCTTGTCAACTAAAACCCTGAATTACTTGAGGTTTGATTATTTCAATGTCTGTGCAATGCCAAATAAAACCATTCTAAAATAGGCCACATGGTACAGATAATAAGCTGCGTTTTGTTGAGTGCAGAATACTTTAGAATCTAGTCATGCATAATTAATAAAATATGCACTCGTGTAACGTATGTCAAGAAATAATCCCCTCTTTGCCATTAGTCCACAAGCTCATGTCCAAGTTTTTTTTTTTTTTTTTATATTCTGGTTAAAAATGAATAAGTCATAAATTTATAGATTGAAATCTTCACTCGCATTGTAGTGTTAGATCACGCAATTAAAGGAAATAAAGCTATGGTAAATGGAGTCATCTTGGCAATTACAACAAGCCCCACTTGAAACCGTTTCCAGCCTGTGATATTGAACCCTGTATGGTATTTTCAGAGGTAGACAGCATATGGAACGATCCATAGATAGCATAAAAACTTTTAAAAGCTTATCAGAACCAAAACGCAAGCAGGTAAGCCATATAAGCCCTGAAGAGCACCCGCAACTAAAACCCTAAACCCAAATGGTCGTCTTCTCCAAAATACTCGCGTATAAATTTAAACTCCAAATGGGTGTTTATGGAATCACGCAGTATGCAGTGAAATCAAAAATCAAAAGCATTGATAAAAAATTAAAGCAAATGAAATGAAAATCTCCCTAGCCAAGGCGATGCCAAAACCCAATCACAATATCCTGAACTATATGCATACAAATAAAATAATACATACAATAACTCTGCAACAGATTGCCTGCCGATACAGGATGCAGCGAAGGAACAACGAATAAACAAGGACATGTAAAGATCCAAATAATGCATTTTGTAATGATATCTCGCTCCAGACTTTTATCAAACACTTTGCATATTGCCTTTCCATATAATCATTAACGCGCACAAAAATTACAAATACAAAGCACTTCAAAGTATTCGAATCGCACACCAAGGCAGAGGTAAATTCAGCTCCGATACCAATTGTAAGCTTTTAACAGTGATTCTATATGCGGAATAAAACTTAAAGAATCGTAAAATTTGAATGAAGGTTTAATGCCCAGTAAAAATAAATTACCTCCAGCCATTGATAACGCTCTTGCTGCAGTCAAAACCTTTCTATTACGCTTCCACAGTCCACTTGCACTCCAGCTTCAATCCAAGCAAAAATAAAAGAATACAGAAAGTCTGAAGGCACTTCCAAGCTTTGTTCTCTCAGCTAGATGGTTTAAAAACTGAACGGAATTGAGATCCAAGCTTGGGGACCAAACAGATAAATTTATAGCCAAGCTTCCATCAAGCTTCTGGTGGCTATGTGTCAGGTGTTCCACAGATCAAGGTAGAGAGCTCCAGATGGAGTAATGGACCACTTCAGTAGCTCCCAACAATAAATTTATTAACTGCAGTTGATTTCCTTAATTTAAGGAAATTACTGCAGTTGGTTTCCAGAAATTAAGGAAAGACTGCAGTTTACTTCCATAATTGTAGGCAGCAGTTGTTAAAAAAATTAATGGAGCTTAACACCTACAACTTGAAAAATAAGTTTGCATTCATAAAACCAATGTGTTACCATTTAGAAATTAACATCTCTAGATTTATATCTCACACTCTCCAATAGATTACTCAAAATGAGAATCATATCAAACACTCTGAAATTGAATTATCACACTAAGTCACTCTTCACACAAACAAAACTAAATTCACAATAATTGTAATAAAAAATTGCCTTGATGGTTTCGGTGGGCCCTTGCTGAGCTACCAAGGAAACCTAGAAGAATTTACAGAACTAAGGAATCTACTAACACATCGAATTCATCAATTGCTACTTATATCATTGATTTCAAAAGAAAGGATTACAAAATCAAGTCTCCAACATAACAATAATGTTAAAACTATGTATCCAACTCTAACTGTGTTACTAACTCTCTGTCTCCATTTCTAACTACAACTGTCTCTAACACCTATCATCTACGAGCCTTCTCTTATAGAGGAATGGTAGTTACATACAATGTTAAAAGATAAGATCAAATCATTATAAAAATATACAGTTCGCTTTCTTTTACATGTTTGGATTCATCCTCATGACACACAATGCATGAGTGATGAAGCATATCATCTCAATTTGCAATAAAAAGGTAATGCGCTGACCATTAATTCCCTTGGTCTCATCAAAGGCAGCTCACTCGAACTATCGAAGCTAAAGAGTCGGCCCTGGTACCAGATGAACACAGGTAGTGCAGGATGACCACAGGTACCAGATGAACACAATCAATATTGGATGAGTGATATCAGTGCCAGATGAACACAAGTATCAGATGAATGATGGTACGCAGGCACCGGATGAGCAAGGGTACCAAGTGAACACAGGGCCACGGGTACCGGATAAGTAGGAACACAGGTACCGAATGAGCAATGTTGGTACCAGATGAGTAGGAATAGGGTATAAAAATCTATGTGAGACAATCCAATCAGTTAGAGAGTACAAGGAATCAACTATTTCATTCCTACTAACAATAAATCATAAAAACCATGCTTTAAAATATAAATTACCTCATATATACACAAGGAGGCTAAAATTCATGTTCTCGAAGAAGGTAGGCAAGTGGTGAATAGATTTCAAGGTAAAGTTGGTAAAAAATAAAGGACAATATGGGGTATGAAAGGCATAAAAAAGGAGACTCAAAATTCCCCCATGCCTAAGTCATTGCATGTCCTCATGCAAAAAGTATTGAACCATTCCTCAAAATTTAAAAAATGGAGTCTTCTTTCAACTTGCCTAAATATCAGTTGTTTGGATCTAATATGTTCACACTTGAAGCTTCTTCTTTGAGTTCCCTTTTAATAACCTTGGTATATTGTATGAGGCGAAGAACCTTCTTGAACTTAGTGGAGACCTCATCATACTTATCTTACAACTTCTACCTATTCTCCTTTAATTGCTCATTCTCTTTCTTAATATATGTTTCCAACAGCTTATACTCTTTCACTTTTTCCTTTAGTTTTTCATTTTCCATCTGAAGTTCCTGAATTGTTATCTGATCATTAGTTAGAAAACTAGTAGGTTCAAATGTTGCGTGCTTAGTTTTTTCTTTACTAGACTTCATTTATTTTTCACTAGCCTTAACTTCTTTCCTCAATTCTTTCAAGGTTTCTATGACTAATTCCTCTATTTCACTAAGCATTTCAACCTGTGCATGTTCCTTTCTAGGTGAAGTAGCAAAGAAATCTATTGGATTTTCTAGAAAATAAGGGGTATGAGTGGCCATTATCTGATGTGTCATGCTCCTGGTAGTTCATCATGTAGGTGTTAATGACTCACCAGATTTGTTGTCATGAGTGAGGATAGGGTCTTGAAACAACCTCCTCTTCTTCTTTTGGCCTGTCACATGGACTCTGAGATCTCTCCCATTTCTGCATGTTTCTCCTTTCTTTCAGCAGTTTGCGCTATGCCACCCTTCTCACTTGTATTAGGATTTTTCATCTTTTTAACCCTTGGCTCAAGAGTGTCCTATTGAATAAATTCAACAACTACCTCTAAAATAGTATCTGTGAGTTCCTCTCCAGCACTGTAAGCTTGCTTCCTTTTCTTCTTCTCACCCTTCGAGGCTTTACTTTGAGCTGTTAAATCAAGATAAGGGATTTTACCTTTTAATGATTGCCTTGTTGGTGCAGGAGATTCCTCTTCCTTTATTGCTTTACCCTTGTCTAACTAATTCACATATTTGGTGAAGTAGGGCCCACAATGTCTTCTTTAGTTCTTGACTTCTTCTATTTCTTCTTACTACTCTCCTACCTACTGTCCAAATCCTTATTACTATCCACTAGCTTGTTCCCTTCTATGGATTTGGAACTGCCTTTTGGAGCAAAATTTTGTCTGAGTAAATTTTTCCAACTACTGCTGTGCTTTCTTATCTCATGAGTAACTAAAAGTTTTATTAATCCATGATGACAAATGTTAGTCTCAGCCTTTTTGGAAACTGATTTAACCCCTCTTACCATCTTGTTCAAACTCATCCAAAGGAAATATGGAAGTTATCTGCGCCCCCCCTTCAAAATGTAACAAAAGTCTCAAATGGTAAGGAAAAGTGACTACATACATTTCTTCACATGTTAAAAATTTATGCAAGATATTAATCATCAACCTATATTCCTCTTTGACCCAGTTCCTAGGAATACCCTTAGACCAGTCAGGGTTCACATGTTCAAGTTCCAAGAAATTTTGACATAGCTCTTTGTTGATATTTACACCCTTGAAGTATTTCTCCCCTACAATCGGTCATCCTGTAGCTTCCTCTATAATAGCTTCTTTGATCTCTAATTGCAGACCACCTAGCTGAACGTATTGGCCATCATAACTTTGAGTGAAGGCATGAGAAATACCCTCATGGTATCCCTTAAACTTCTCTAGGAATGGAATCCAACCAGGTTGCTCAAATTTCTCTTTGCACAACTGATATTCCTCTGTTTCTTGATAAAATTGGAACACTGGTTCTTGTCAATCTACCCCCATGTCGGATTTAAAAATGAGTCTTGGAAATTTTCTAGGGATAAAGCGTAGAAAGGGTTGAGTATTGGAAGTAGTAGGGTACCAGAAATAGTAGAGTATTAGTAGTTGGGTTATGGTAACAGTGCGACAGATCTATCACTGGATGGATGAGTGGAATGAAGGCCGAATAGTATGCAAGAGGGGAATGGTGCTCATCTGGATGGCGAAGCCATATAGAAGAGCATTTATAATTTGAGAGGAGATGGTAATGGTCAAGTGGTTGCCATAATTAGAAGGTGAGCATATATAGGATGGTGACAATAAGTCGTATGCAGACCTAGTTTAGACATTCATATCTGTTAATGATGTCAAATTTCATTCAAGTGCAGGTTAGACATGATGGAGAGAATGTGGTTGATTGGACCGGTACATTGGTACAGGACGGTCAATGTCATGGTTTCGTTGATCATTCATCACAATAATTTAGTTTATGGTTATGGGGTAGTGGTAAAATTATTGTTTAAACAACCCACGAAGGTAGAATCTCTATCATGAGATATTCAACATATAATACATTTTCTCGAATTATGATTGGCATTCGCCCAATCACACTCATGATTATCCCATTCGATCATATAAAAAAAGGGATTTTTTTTTCTTAGAAAACAAGGGAATAAAGGTGAGTTCTTTAGGATTAGGATAGGGGCTTAACAACTGATGGTAATAAAAGTTTATGAGGGTAATTATATATTCATCACATGATTAATATGAATCTTAATAGCAGAAAATAAAACACTGACCTCATAACTCTATTACCGGATTAACACAGGAAATATTTTAGTACCGGATGAAAATTGTTTTGTAGTGTCATATGAATATAGGAAACTGCTTTCCAGCACTAGATGAACACAGGAGACTTCCTTCCAGTACCGGATGAACACTGGGAGTTTTTCTTCAGTGCTAGATGAAATTTTAATAAGATACCCAGATGCATAGTCTTCAAATTGGAATCATGTAGGCTTCTCCTTGTAGCTTAGCATGTTCTGAGGGTCAAGATGGAGTAGGTGCTAGTGATTACTGATGCTACTTTGTGAATTTATTCTGCTGGAAGGATTACACTGGAAAAAATACAAATAACACACTGGTATAGGAACTTTGAAATTGCAGTGGAAGTGTCAGAAAATGAGGAAAAAGAATTCAATGATCGGGATCCAAGCTATGTAACAAGAAGGTATTTGGTAGTTGGACAACCTCCTATTTTTGGAACTAAACTAACCACTGCTCCTGTTGCCACTTCCATTTTATTGACAGATTAACCTAACTACTATTGTTCTGTGGATTTTTCTTGAGCCTAGATTAGTTAATGCTTGTCAATATTTTCAATTTTTAGGAGTCTGAAAAACTTAAAGAAAACTCCATTTCACTTACCCGTGGATTTTTCTCAAGCCCGAGCTAGTTCGTGCTCACCAGTGTTTTCAATTTTAAGGAGTCTGAAAAACTTAAAGAAAACCCCATTTCACTTACCCATGGATTTTTCTCAAGCCCTGGCTAATTCATGCTCGCCGATGTTTTAAATTTTAAGGAGTTTGAAAAACTTAAAGAAAAATCCATAGGTTCCTTTTCCATATATAATTTGCTAGGGCTGGTTAAAGGAATAAAATTACACATGGTAAATATCCTTCTTTATTTTCTATCTACAGGGAAGGAAGCACAGTTAGTAATACCAAAATCATTATCCAGAGACACACCTATATACATATATACAAAGTTAAATAAAATTATACGTAATAACTTATAGTGGTGGATCAACAAGAGGAGAACTCCCCTTTCTAACCAACTACATTTCATGATTTTGAAGAACATGTTTGGTGAAATCCTCTTTGGACAGTGGCTTATGATAAACTTTCAATCAATGTCCATTCATGACAAAGGAAGTTTGATTTGCATCGATAGTTTTTATCTTGACCGAGCCATTGTCATAGACTTTATCTATCTCATAAGGTCCAAGCCACCATGTTGTTAATTTTCCTCTGAAATCCTTAAATATGTTGTCATACAATATAGTTGAGTCACTTGGTTGAAAACATTTATTTTTAATAAAATTATCATGTCATTTGGTTCTCTGATCCTAAACAAGCATCGTCCTTTGAAGAGCGTCTTATCTAATCTCATCCAATGCATTCAATTCTATTATCCTTTGTTTATGTACCTCATCTAAATCCATTCCTAGTTTCATGTTAGTTCTAAAGGTTTTAACTTGGAATTCTATAGGAAGCAAAACTTGTTTTCTGTAAACCAACTCATATGGAGAGTGTCTTGTTTTGTTTCTCTAGGTTGTCCTATAGGCCCCCATATCTTCTAGTAACCTATCAGCTCAGTCTTTATGATGCAGTTGTATTTTCTTGGTGAGAATGGCCTTGATTACTTTATTGGTAGACTTTACCTGTCCATTCGCTTGGGGGTGGTAAGGTGTAGATTTCCAGTGTCTAATTTTATACTAATCTGTAATAGCTTTGACGAATTTGGAAGTCAATTGAATACCTTGATCAGTTACTATTTCCCTTGGTGCACCAAAATGGGTAAATATCTCTTCAAATAAAAATCCAGCAACAGATTGTTCATTAATAGAATATAGTGATTTAGCCTCTACATATTTTGTTACATAATCTGTACATACTAGAATATATTCTTCTTTTTGGACATAGGAGAAATTGGTCCTACAAAATCTAATGCCCATTTATGAAAAGGTTTGATGACTACTGGTACTTGAAGAGACATTTCATTTGGTTGGGATAGGTTTCCCCATCCTTTGACAATCATCACAGCTGGCCACAAATTTCTTTGCGTCCTTGAAAATGGTGGGCCAATAATACCCAGATTGTAACACTTTATATGTAGTTCTTTTGTCGGGGAAATTTCCACCACATGGCTCATTATGTATTCCATCTCATATTCTCATACACATCTTCTAATCACCAGATCTGGTCTAATATGGTATTAACAATCCTCATTCCACATATAATTAGTGCTAAGATGTATGATTATCCATTTTTCCCTTGAGGAAACTTTTGTGGCAACTTTCCTGTAACTAGGTAATTAGCTACATCTCCATACCAAGGAGTATAAGTATAAATAAAAATTACATTCTCATTCGGAAAATCATCAGTAAATGTTGCACTATCACCTGTGTGGACAAGTCTAGACAGAAAATCAGTGACAAGATTATCTTTTCCTAGTCTGTAAATGATAGTAATACTAAATTCTTGCAGTAGTAACAACTATATAGTAACATGAGCATTAGTAATAGGTTTATTAATTAGAAATTTAATATCTGAATGGTTTGTATGTATAAAAACTTCATACTCAGTTATATAATGTCTAAATTTATTAATGGCATGAACTACTGCTAATAATTCTTTTTTAGTGACCGTGTAATTTAGTTCTGTAGGAGAGAGATTTTTGCTAACAAAATAGATGGCATAGGGAATTTGATTCTCTCTTTGGCCTAAAACAACCCCCAAATCTATGTCTGAGGCATCGGTACAGATGTGAAAAGGGAGGGCCCAATTTGGTCCTCTTAGAACTGGATTAGTTGACAATTTTTGTTCAAGAGTTTTAAGGGAAATTTGACACTAATAATCCCACTAGAATTCTTCATATTTGGTTAAACATTTGAACATAGGGGTGGATATTGTTGTAAAATTTGAATAAATCTTCTGTAATATCCAACATACCCTAGAAATATTCTAACTTCTTTTTGAGAGCTAGGAGTTTTGACCTAATCTATTATTTTGATCTTAGCAGGATCTACTCTTATCCCAATCCTAGAAATATGGTGGCCTAACACAACACCGTCTGTAATCATCATTCTAGATTTTTCATTGCTAAGGGTAAGGTTGGTCTCTTGACACCTGAATAAAATTTTATCTAGGTTGTCTAAAGCTTATTGGAAATCTTCCTCATATACTGTGAAGTCATCTATATAGACTTCACTTTGTGGAAAATCAGTATGTCCCATTAAGAACAAGTTCAAAACTTGATCTTCGGTTTGTTCTTGAAGAACTTTAGATTGTTCAATTGTTAACAAAGGTTCAATACATTCCTCCTCTCCATATGGTTTCTCTATCCATAAGGGGATTTCTGTAGTAAGTTGGGCATGAGGAAATAAGGTAATTTTTTGGCTTTGACATCCATTGGAAATTGTCATCTCTCTAGTCCTACATCCAATAAAGGCATCAACAGTGGCTAGCCAAGGTCGACCCAGTACTACTAGATGTCCATGTTTGGAGGATTTTAGATGGATCAAAAATAAGTCTACATGACATTCCCAGGAAGCTAGTACAACTGTTATCACAGCTAGGCTTCCTGAAGGTTTAAGGATGGATTTGTCTGCTAACTCCAATAGTGTTTGAGTTAGCCTCAAGCCTTCTAACTACATATTTTGCATAATATCCACAATCATGACATTTATTGTTTCACTTAGGCTGAAAAGAGTGTTTGGTAAAGATATGCCATCAATCTGTATGGTCACTACTGGATTCCTAAGATTAGTGTATTTAGAAGGCATCTCTGACATGGTTTCTGACAATTGGCCAACTACTTTTATAATAGAGGGGTCCTTCCTTTTTCTTCCTATATTTTTAATGTAAAGATCCCTTACAATCTTGGCATAGATAGGAATATCTTTGATGGCTTGAAGCAAGGGTATATTTACACAAACATTTCACAATTCAACCTCTAAATCATATCCTAGAGGGACCTTAGGCTTTTTGACAAGCAATCTCTCTCAATAGGGTGGTTGAGTAACCTCCTGAGATGGTTTAGGTTGTATGGTAGAATTGATGGGTTCTGAGGGAGGGTTTTCCTCTTCATTAGGAGGAGAATATTCCTCTTGACTACATATGTCCTTGTCTTAGGGAGGTAATTATGTTGACTATTCTTCTTGAATGATCATTATAGGACCTGTTTTATTTAAGATCTTCCTAGATCTTAGTCTAATTTCACTGATGCAGGTAAAATTCTAAGTGCAGACACAAACAATTCCTCTAGCTCGATAGTGGGTCTAGTCACAAAAGAGACATTCTATGGAATATTTATTTAGGTTAGAATCAATTAAGAGGGCCTACCTCTTAGTACGCTTATCCTGTTTGATGATGACCTTGCTTGCTCGCTCCAACTATCTCCCGTTTCCTTCTTCGAACACCTAAAACAAGTAAACAATAGCGAACAACAACCGTGATAATAGACAAATTGTATTCAACCTACTTAAAAGGTCAAGAAACATTAATCCATAGACATGTGAGATGAAATATTATGTAGGATATCAATCGATAGTTTCATATATATTAAATCAAGAATAGATTACAACCGTTGTCTTAATGTTGTTGTTCTCCTTTGACAAATCTGGGTTCCCACACACTTCCGTTAGCATTCCATGATGGCATCAACAATGGTAGTTTTAAGGCTTTTCCTTTTAGTCTTCACACTAAACCAAATTCACACTTCTCCCTCACACCCAACTAGAGAGCTACAGCTATGAATAACTTGTTGATTACGCTTCAAACTTAATTAGCACTAACACACAAACACTAGCTTGTGCTTGGGAAAAGTGTAGGTTTATATAGCTTGAATGGATGTGAGATGGTTACTCTTCACATGGGAGAAGATCTTATCTCTTGAGATAGTTCCATCCTAATAGGGGAAAGGAGCCCAATCTGAACTCCTCGGCTCCATTCAGCCTAACCATTTACCAGACTTCCATTATGAAGCTTCTAGAGCTGGAAGCTTTGGCTCCATATTTAAAAAACATTCCAAAAGAGGATCAGCGCGACTGGGAGAAGGCTCAGTCACTTCGTTCGGTGTGAGGGATCGTTGTAATCCCCGCATATCGATGTGGGGAGGACACGGGTCATTAGCGCTGGTCTTGTAAACTGGGAAAAATAGAAGATTTTGGGAAAATGATGCAAAGGGGAATTGTTCTGCTCATGAAGAGGGACACAATGGGAGTTTCTTCATGATGGGAAAGCATGAAGGGTTCACTGTAGAGGTCCTCTAGGATCAAGGAACGGGGAGTACAGGGACAGTGACAAAATGCTGTGTAACAAATGCCCCCTAAAGCGTGAAGGCCGAACTAGAGTGAGGGGTGAAATGCTTTATGAATCAGTGCGGGGAACCGAAGTCTATCTTTGGAAAACCTGCAAGAAAGTACAGATACATATACATAACTGAAAAATCTGTCAAATGATACATGAATCATGGTATGGACGTAGCCATCTAGAGAAAGATCATGCAAATGGATCCAGGTATGGGCACAGCCATCTGATAAAGAGGATCATATCAAAACCAAGGTATGGTCGCAACCATCCAATAATGAGAAGGATCACATATGACAAGTCACGGTATGGTCGTAGCCACCCATCTGAAAGAGACATGTATATCATTACAACCATGTGACACCGCCTTGCAATCTAGATTTTTGTAATATGGGCCCAGGGTCTTGTGCTCCAACATGACCCGATCAAAGTACAAATTCTAACATGTGAATAGATGTGTTGACGTCAAACATGCTAGAAAATCGCTTGATTACCAGCCAATGATGTAAACTGTTAACAAGCACAAGGGAAACCACCAATAATGATAATGGTTCTCAAGGTACTATTAGCACAATTCACAGAGTTTGAATAAAGGAATTGTAGTCGAACACCTGTGAAATCACTCGATTGAAAGCCAATGATGTGAACTTATCGTCGAGTGTGAAGAACTTGTCATTAGGGCATGAAAGCTCTAAGGTACTGGAAGGGAGTCTCTTAGTCAACTTCCTGGATAATGAACTGAAGTCGACAGGAAGCGACCGTGCCGAAGGAGGGCCATGATGTATCCCACATAAGTGACACGAGACAAAGCGATGCAAAATGATTTTGGATGATACAGAGAATCAGGGGTAAATGTAACTGCAGACGAACAACTCTTGAACATATCGGTGACACGACTCAAAGTTTGGCAGCTTTTGTATCCATAAGATTGGTGGTCATGATGATGTGGCAGAGATCAAATGGAAGGAAAAAATAGAGGGCCCAACCCAGGAAGGTCGAAGATGAAGTGAGAATATCCCAACCTGACATGAAGCATAAGGTTTCATGTTCAAGAGTGAGCTGCCGACACAACCGATTGAATTTCCAAATTCCCCCTTACCATTCCTGGCAGGTAACCCAATTAATTTTTTAATCGCAAGATTGAAGGGGATAGCATATTCTTGCACTGTAATTTCATCCTTCGGATGAATCCAACCTAGTAATTTTAATGAGCCCTAGGAAGGAGAAGCTCATGTTCGTCATGGTGACAAATCCAATGTCGTTTAATATTTTAACAAGTCCGACAAAGGTGTAACTCAGTATCTTTTTCATGTTTAGAGAGTTTGAAAAAGACATGGAAAAGAAAACTCCACATGGTCCCTTTTCATACATTTGTGTCTCTCAAGCCTGGAAAGGTAGAAAATGATACTCAAGAGAACTGCTTGACCATTTCAGTCAAGGAGTACCTTTTTCGTAAATAGTTCATCCCAGCTCGAAAAATGGGTAAACATATACTGGGTAAAAGAAATTTCACAGCCTTTAACGAGTTCAAAATGACAAGATCTCGACAATCTTTTCATGTTTAAAGAGTCGGAAAAGAGCTTGAAAGCAGACCCCCCATTTTATTCTCTTTTACAAGTCAAAAAGGGAAAAATACTTGGTGATATTTTCATTGGAGATTTACGAGTCGAGAAAAGAGTTGAAACACAACTTGTCCTAGAGGAACGAGTGGTATAAAGGGTAGCAACTGGTTCCAACAATGGTGGAACTGCTCAAAACATGTAATGGTCAAGAGGCTGGCTAATAAAACCACTCATCGCTGCAGTCCCTTAGGAAAGGGAAAACAACCAAGTGAAAGCATATTATCAGCCGAAGAGATGGTGGCCATGGAATGAAACAACCAAGGCTAATCTAGCAAAAATTAGCTGATAAAAATGGAAATCACAAGATGTAAATCGGGCGTGGGTTCATTTATACACAAGCTTGAACCATGGAGAACTCTGCTTGGATTCGGTTTCATGTTTACACAAGCTTGAAATGGAAAACTATGCTTGCTATAAGTTCGCATGCCCCCCGCATAATGACTCAATTCGAGGTACATGCCAGGTTCACTTTCGAGATCCAGGATTTTACGAGATCTTAATCAAAGACTTGATTTGGAAAAGGGAGTTGTTTCATTTTTTAACAAGGTTGACAAAGTAAAATAACTATCCTCGAGATCCTTATTTCATTTTTCTAATGAGGTTGTCACAAGACAAGGAACCATCCTCATGACTCCTTGTTTCATTTTTTAATGAGGTTGACATAAGACCGGGAACTATCCTCACACTCCTTGATCATTTTTTTAACAATGTTGATATAGGAAGAAACTATCCTTGGACTCCTTGATTCATTTTTTAACGAGCTTGACACAAGACAAGGAACTATGCTCACATTCCTTGTTTCATTTTTTAACGAGGTTGTCACAAGACAAGGAACCATCCTCATGACTCCTTGTTTCATTTTTTAACGAGGTCAACACAAGACCAGGAACTATCCTCATGATATCTATTCATGACCCATAAGAGAACATGGCTCCCAAGAGGTCTTCATTAAATGGAAGAACCACGCTTTGGGAGGAATACATGTCATCTAGTACCAAAGACAGATCGGGTTTCAATGCCCCCAATACATAATGTACAATACCATCTGTGTGATCATCAACATATGCGGAGACGGAACGGGTAGCCACATAATTGAATTGTGGTGGGGAAGATACTGCTTGCAAACAAGAGCCGATAGGGGATGATGGTTGCAAAGGAGGTGCCTGGTGACCAATGAACAACAATTGATCAATGGTCACTATTCTCCCTTCATGTGGAAAACAAACCACACGTAAAAGTGAAGAAACAAGAGCTCCCATGACATAAACATAGTCGTGTCCAAGGAGAAGATTGAAATCTAAGGGACCTTGGGCTACCATCATGTCTATATAGATAGTCTTTTCTCCCAAAGTAATAGGGGACTTCAGAAGTACCCCCAAGGGTTGATTGGTTCCTATGTTGAAAGCCAATAGATTTTGGGTGATAGGCACAAGATGAGGGGAAGCCAAAGCTTTCCAAGTAGTAGAATACATGATGCTAACAGATGTGCCTTCATCTAATATAGTTCCATGTACTACCATATTATAGGCTTGTACTGTTATCTGGAAAGGAACATAAGATGGAAGACAAAATGCAGTCAATTGGCTCCAATCAAAAGAAACAACAAAACTACTTGGTGGGGGTATCATATGATTGCCCCCATGCCCTACATAATAAGGCAAAGGACTCCCTTGAACAACTAGGATGGGAGGGTCACTCTTCGATTCATGAGAATTTGAGGAGACAAGAAGAACATGAGCAATATGATCACTACTCTCGGCGGGAACAGAGTGAACAATTGAAGGTAGAGTCGAGTCGACACTTTTTTTGACCAATGGCTGGTTGAGAACAAAAACAAGAGAGTCTCGCTCAGGAAGAGCAGGACGGACAAGAGATGAATCCAAGTCAATCTCTTTACCAACAAGGAGAGGTTCAGAAGAAAGCCTCTGATAACCAACGGGAAGTTGGGGTTGAGGAGCTGTAAGGTTTTCCAAAACTTTGGAAGCTTTATCCATAAGAGGACAAAGGTGAAGAAGATGCTCTCCTTCACATAACCTACATGGGAATCTAATCTTCACTTTGTTCTTACCATCATTAACCGAGGGTGTAGCATCGACATGATCACCAAAGGTCAATGGGAATGGTCGATCAAGATTTTGAGACCATACCTCTAAGACTCTGGGAATGTGAGGACAGTCTCGAAGGAGATGGTCAGCCTTACACAGATTGCAAGGGAACTTGACCTTCAGTGGAGGATTGAAAGGTTTGTTGACAAGAAGTGCATTTACAACAATTGCTGCACAGTTGGCCTCTCGCTTATCTAACTTCTTCTTCTTTGTCTTCTTCTTCTTCTTCTTTTCCTCCTGGTTACGAGATTTGAAACTTTCACCAGGCGAAGTAGAAGAGGAGGGTGAATAAATGGGGGACGAAGGTGAGGGGTCAACCTTAGAATCATTGTGATGTGATTCGAATGAAGGAGATGTTTAGACAGGAGTTGGGACGCTCAGGACCATCAAGGTCGAAAACAAACAGACATGTAAACCAATGGTTAACCCAGGAAGGGCCAACGTCGCCATATAAGGAGCACCAGCGTTTCCAAAAGAAGGAAAAGGACCAGGATTCCCATTCGAGGGGAATCCTTGACTGGTGGAATCTGGAAATGTTGCCATTGGAATCGAACCTAAAGAATTACTAAGGAATATAAATTTAACCAGGAATATTTCGTGGGAAGTTAATTTTAGAACACTAAAACAAAACTTTGACTTTTCATGTTTTAAGAGTCGAGAAAAGGGAAAAAGGTGACTCTAGTCGCTTTTGAAGTTAATGAGCTTGAAAGGACAAGTGCTTGATGATCTTTTAAATTTAACGAGTCAAAAAGACCAAAATGACTACTCTGGATAATCTAGGCACAAGGATTACCAGGTAACCGTGAACTGCAGAATACCTCCCGGCAAACTGAGAAGTACAGGCAAGCAATCTCCCCGAATGTTGTGCTCAATGTATCATGTTTACAAGGCAGCAGACTTGATTTCCTATGGATAAATGATTGTAGACCTAGTGGGGTCTCCCTTCATATACACAACAGTACGGGGAGCAGAAGTTCGTACTAGTGTTGTCTAGTGCCGAAGCAAATGATAGCTGCTAGGTTTAAAGACATCGGAACACGTCTCTAGCCTAGACCACTAAATGTGAGCATTAAGTTTCAATGCTTCCTTAGGTTAATTCAATAAATTTGATTGGTTTATCTTGAATTAGGTTTCAATTACAAGGCCCTACCGCTGTCATCTGAAAAAACTCCTGCATGCAACTATATGAGAAAAGAGATCTTTGTCTTCGATGAAAATCAACACTAATTTAGGGATAGAGAGCACACAATCAATGCAACAATCAGAGAATGGAATCTTTCACTAAGATATGTCCTAAATGCACTTAATCTTCCCTTAACAACAAAATAAGTTTCATTTCATTTCCATGCCTGTGATGATGCAATTATAGCTTCTCAATAGTGCTACTAATGCAATATTTTCAATTAAGTAAACTAGACTGATGTTCTTCTTTTCATAAAATGCAAAATGAATATTTCACATAAAGCACTTTAATGAAAATTTTCCCAATTCCGAACAAATAAGCATTGATCAAACCCAAAGCATGATAAATGAAACTAAAAGCAACTTCTTCCCTAAATCGAACAAACAAGACACATAAATGCTTCAATCGACAAACCAAACAATGTAATATATGCTTGGTAAAAGAAAAGAGACACTCGAAATAAGAGAACAAACAAGACTATTTCACTCATTCAATTGAAAATGAAGCAATGAAGATGTTGTGACTGAAAGATGGATTAAATGAAGCATCAAATCAGAAACTTGACACAATGAGTAAACAAACAAATGAATGGTAATTAACCTAGATGCCCTAGGGTCATAGAAACCATCCAAAAAACTCAAAAAAAATATCAAGAAATGAAACTTCAAGCCAATCAATCAATCAAAACTAGCAAACAAAGCATCCTAGTCACTTCTAGGAGGAAGAAGAGAGTCTGAGGGTCAAGACACACTAGCACTAGAATGGGAGAAATTCTGATTTTTTCTTAACTCAGAGACTGGAGCGACTGCCTAACTGACAACTAGTGCCGATAGGCACGACCGGCACGACTGACAACTAGCACTGATGGCCTGATCAGCACGACTGCCTAACTGAAAACTAGCATTGATCGAGGGATTCAAAGAAAAAACTAGCGTTGATCGAGGGATTCAAAGAAAAAATAAAAAATAACTTCACACAGGGCCAGACTTAACACATTAGAGGGTGGGCTAAACTAAGAAAACACATAAACCAAGCTAAATGAAGCTTTCTAGTCAGGGAGAACACAACCTAAACAAGCTACAAGGCAGAAATCAAGAGAGAAAGACACATTGGTCAAGATTTGGGGTGAACCCTAATCTTCACCTATAGGCATCAGCATGACTACCTAACTGACAACAAGCACCAGAAGGGGGTTGATGCGATTGTTTTTGAGTATATCGCGTTGATTGGTGCGACTGTCAGTGAAATAAGCGTGCTGACCGAGGATGCAAGGAAAAAATAAAAAAATTTCAAAGGCTGAGACCAGACTTGCTACTGTAAATTTTAGACCCAAAGCAGTAAACAAGGCAAAGCAGATAGAACTAAAGGGAAATGGTGATACTAGAAAAGTTCACACAAAACCATGAAATTACAAACAAGCAAACAGAAGGATTGGTTCCCCAGTGGAGTCGCCAATTTGTGGTGCAGGTAAAATTCTAAGTGCAGACACAAACAATTCCTCTAGCCTGATAGCGGGTCTAGCCACAAACAAGACATTCTATGGAAGATTTACTTATGTTAGAACCAATTAAGAGGGCCTACCTCTTAGTATGCTTATCCCATTTGATGATGACCTTGCTTGCTCGCTCCAACTATCTCTCATTTCCTTCTTCAAATGCCTGAAACAAGTAAACAACAGTGAACAACAACTATGATAATAGACAAATTGATTTCAACCTACTTAATAGGTCAAGAAACATTAAGCCATAAACATTTGAGATGACATATTATGTAGGAAATCAATCGATAGTTGCATATGTATTAAATCAAGAAGAGATTACAACCGTTGTCTTGATGTTGCTGTTCTCCTTCGACAAATCTGGGTTCCCACACACTTCCATTAGCATTCCATGATGGCCTCAACAATGGTAGTTTTAAGGCTCTTCCCTTTAGTCTTCACACTAAACCAAATTCACACTTCTCCCTCACACCCAACTAGAGAGCTACAACTATGAATAACTTTTTTATTACTCTTCAAACTTAATTAGCACTAACGCACCAACACTAGCTTGTGCTTGGGAAAAGTGGAGGTTTATATAGCTTGAATGGATGGGAGATGGTTCCTCTTCACATGGGATAAGGTCTTATCTCTTGAGGTAGTTCCATCCTAATAGGGTAAAGGAGCTCAATCTAACCTCCTCGGTTCCATCTGGCCTAACCATTTACTAGACTTTCATTACGAAGCTTCTAGAGCTGGGAGCTTTGGCATCAAATTTAAAAAAATTTCCAAAAGAGGATCGACGCGACTGGGAAAAGGCTCAGTCACTCCGGTTAGCGCGAGTGACAATTGTAATCCCCGCATATTAGTGCGGGGAGGACACGGGTCATTAGTGCCGGTCTTGTAAACTGGGAAAAATAGAAGATTTTGGGAAATGATGTAAACTGCTCATGAAGAGGGACACAATGGGAGTTTCTTCATCATGGGAAAGCATGAAGGGTTCATTGTAGAGGTCCTCCAGGATCAAGGAATGAGGAGTACAGGGACAATGGCAAAATGTTGTGTAACAATATGCAGTTCTTTTGTCGGGGAAATTTCCACCACGTGGCTCATTTTGTCAATATTTTAGAATGTCTTGCATCTCATCTTCTCGTACACATCTTCTGATCACCAGATCTGGTCCAGTATGGTATTGAAAATCCTCATGCCACTTATAATTAGTGCTAAGATGTATGATTATCTATTTTTCCCTTGAGGACACTTTTTGTGGAAACTTTCCTGTAACTAGGTAATTAGCTACATCTTCATACCAAGGAGTATAAATATAAATAAAGAATACATTCTCATCTGGAAAATCATCAGTAACTATTGCACTGTCACCTGTGTGGACAAGTCTAGATAGAAAATTAGTGATAATATTTTCTTTTCCTAGTCTGTCAATGATAGTAATACTAAATTCTTGCAGTAGTAACAACCATCTAGTATCATGAGCATTAGTAATAGGTTTATTAATTATAAATTTAATATCTGAATGGTTTGTATCTACAAAAACTTCATACTTGGTTATATAATGTCTAAATTTATTAATGGCATGAACTACTACTAATAATTCGTTTTCAGTGACCGCGTGATTTAGTTCTGTAGGAGAGAGATTTTTGCTAACAAAATAGATGGCATAGGGAATTTGATTCTCTCTTTGGCCTAAAACAACCCCCAAATCTATGTCTGAGGCATCGATACAGATGTGAAAAGGGAGGGCCCAATTTGGTCCTCTTAGAACTAGATTAGTTGACAATTTTTGTTTAAGAGTTTGAAGGGAAATTTGACACTAAGAATCTCACTAGAATTCTACATCTTTGGTTAAATGTTTGAACATAGGGTGGATATTGTTGTAAAAATTGAATAAATATTTTGTAATATCCAACATACCCTAGAAAGATTCTGACTTCTTTTTGAGAGCTGGGAGTTTTGATCTGATCTATTATTTTGATCTTAGTAGGATCTACTCTTATCCCAGTCCCAGAAATATGGTGGCCTAACACAACACCCTCTGTAAGCATCATCCTAGATTTTTCATTGCTAAGGGCAAGGTTGGTCTCTTGAAATCTGAATAAAATTTTATCTAGGTTGTCTAAAGCTTGTTGGAAATCTTCCTCATATACTGTGAAGCCATCTATATAGACTTCACATTGTGGAAAATCAATACATCCCGTTAAGAACAAGTTCAAAACTTGATCTTCAGTTTGTTCTTGAAGACCTTTAGATTGTTCAATTGTTAACAAAGGTTCAATACATTCCTCCTCTCCATATGGGTTCTCTATCCATAAGGGGATTTCTGTAGCAGGTTGGGCAGGAGGAAATAAGGTAATTTTTTGGCTTTGACATCCATTGGAAATTGTCATCTCTCTAGTCCTACATCCAATAAAGGCATCAACAGTGGCTAGCCAAGGTCGACCCAGTACCACTAGATGTCCATGTTTGGAGGATTTTGGATGGATCACAAATAAGTATACAGGATATTCCCAAGAAGCTAGTATGATTGTTATGCCAGTGAGGCTTCCTGCAATTTTAAGGATGGATTTGTCTGCTAACTCCAATATTGTTTGAGTTAGCCTCAAGCCTTCCAACTACATATTTTGCATAATATCCAAAATCATGACATTTATTGTTGCACCTAGGCTGACAAGAGTGTTTGGTAAAGATATGCCATCAATCTGTATGGTCACTACTGGATTCCAAGGATCAATGTATTTAGAAGGCATCTCTGACATGGTTTCTGACAATTGGCCAACTACTTTTATAATAGGGGGATCCTTCGTTTTTCTTCCTATATTTTTAATGTGAAGATCCCTTACAATCTTGGCATAAATAGGAATATCTTTGATGGCTTGAAGCAAGGGTATCTTTACATAAATATTTCGCAGTTCAACGTCTAAATCATTTCCTAGAGGGACCTCAGGCTTTTTGACAAGCAATATCTCTCAATAGGGTGGTTCAATAACCTCCTGAGATGGTTTAGGTTGTATGGTAGAATTGATGGGTTCAGAGGGATGGTTTTCCTCTTCATTGGGAGGAGAATATTCCTCTTAACTATGTATGTCCTTGTCTTAGGGAGATGATTATGTTGACTGTTCTTCTTGAATGATCATTACAGATCCTATTTTATTTAAGACCTTCCTAGATCTTAGTCAAATTTCACTGATTGGAATTGAACTGATAGTGTAGGTAGGGAAGGTTTTCAACTCTATATTTTGTACAGGTTGAGCTGACCTATTATTAGGGTTTCAAATGGGATGTCTAGGTAATTGAGTAGTTCGAGGAGGATTAGGGTTTGGTGGCATTTGTTGTTGATTTAGATTCAAGGGAAGAGAAAGTTGTCGTGGACTTGAATTCATAGGCAACTTTTGTTGACTTGGATTCAAGTTTGTTCTCATATTTATTTCATACGAAATTGTAGTTGAGTAAACGAAGGTAATAGAGGTGGGTTAAACCCTTGAAATAACTGAGAAATATTTGGAGGATATTGTGTGCATATTGGGTAAGAAGATGCTTGTTATGGTTGTGAAGTAATATTCCCGTAGGTTTTCCCTCTCCAACCTTGTTTTCAAGCATGTCCTTGTGATGGTTGAGGCCCCCACTAGGAGTAAGGAATTTCAGGGGCCCGTTGTGGTTGTGCAAACTACATGGAAGTGTCGTGGAACATGGAGGGGTTTTGTTGCAACCATGGTCTCCTAGGGGGATAAGATGGATCTTGTGGTTATGTTCCCCCTTTGTCAATGGCTTGCAACCTAGGTAATGATGGGAATTCATTAGTTGGGTGTTTATCCATGCAAATTCCACAAACCTCTATGGCATTAAAAGGGAATTATTTTTCAGGATGCTTCTTCCTACAATGAGGGAAAAAGATAGCTAAAGAAATGTTTTCCTCTTCTTGTTTCCTCTTACTATTGAGGGTATATAGTTGGTTACTAATTGTGCTAAGGATATTAGTTTTAATATTTTCCAATAGATTTCCCAACTCTATTCTGGTTACACCACTTGTAGTGGGTTTGCCAATTCGACTTGTAAGTTCTCTTGGGATTTTCCCAACTTTAGCTTGACTACGGGAGTACTTATTGCAGTATTCATAAATTTCAGCAAATGATTTTTTATAAACATTGCCATATCTCATGAGATTAAGTAATTCCATGCAGTCATCCCGTACTCCTTTTAGAAAAATGGTTCTAACTATGGCTAGGTCAAGAGAAACTTGCTTGGTTTTTTGGTAGTTGTAAAGGAACCTTTCTAGGTAGTCTTCTAGGCTTTCTTCTTTAGTCTGTTGCTTTTTAAAGATGTCATTCTTGGCATCCCTAGGTCTACAGTAATCCTAGTATTTCTGGAGAAAGGTTTCTTTCATATTATCCCAAGATGTAAAAGCATGTTCCCCTAGACTCATGAACCATCTTAATGTTGACTTTTTTAAGGTGGCTGGAAAAGTTTTAAATTTTGAGCATTATCTGTATAATTATAACTTCTACATAGTATATCAAATTCGAATAAAAATGAATCAGGATCTTTGGATGACATACCATTGAAGTGAGGTAATGATTACAAAGGAATGTTCTTCATGGTTACATTTCTAATAATGTCAAGAATTGGAAATCCAAACGTTTCTGGCTCATTATTGGCTTCATTGTTTTCTGGATTTTCTACTCTTCCTCCTTATCTTTCCATTCTTTCTTCCCATAACTTGGAGTTTGTGGAAGTAGGAGATGTCTCTCTTTTAGGAGATAATGGTTTAGACATTGGATTATCTGCAATGTTCCAAGGTACTATCTCCAATGTAGTATGAACTTCCTCTGCCACTGTCTTTGTTTTTGCTCCAAGTTTCTTTTCTGATGTCCCCTCTACTGCTACCACCAGAAATTTATCCTCTAGAGTTTTCCTTGCATAGCGATTAGAAAAATTAGTTGGATTAACAATTTTGGGACCATATAGGTTTTTTGGGATTTTTGATGAAATAAGCCTACCTTTCCTATCTCTAATTCTTCTCGTGAATTGAAAGCATAAAAATTTAACTACTTACCAAAAGAGAGGACCACTTAACTTTTGAGCAACCCTACTATAGTGGATGTGTGGCTCTTCACTCACGTCTTACAGTCTTCTCTTCGCCCTTAGTTCATCCTCAATATCACTCAATTTCCATCAAAAAACAAATCCTTACGTATGACCGTTTACAGCTCCTTGAAAATGACACCAAAAATGTTGGGGCAATTATATGAATGATATGTCACCACAAATTAAATTATCAACCAGGGATTCATAATCAATAGAGCTGATACACTATATGTGCCGATAACGGATAAGTTCCTATGTATGATGAATATAGCCTAGATAAGAAGTATTCAAGACCAATATTCCATTTGAAAAATTTCAATCTAACTTCCTCACACAATTAGAAAAAAAAACTCAGAAAAAAATCTTAATAAGCATGTAATCTAAAGGTTCTTTCTTAGGTAACAAGTTTGTCCATTTATAGGCTCATGAAATGAAAAGATGGATTCAACTATGTTTTCCTGTAGTAGTTGATTTCAATTAACTTATTGCAATCAAGAATCAAAGCAAAACATTCATAATCTAACTAGTTCTAAAGGAATCCATACATTCTTGTACAAGAAATGTTAGGTATTACAAGACTCTTCACTTAACAACACATGTAGGTGAATGGTGAGATCTTTGTTCTTAACTCTTCTTGTTCTTTCCAATTAGAATTCAACACTTAAACCTACAACCTGAGAAATAAGTTTGCATTCATAAAACCAATGTGTTATCACTTAGAAATTAACATCTCTAGATTTATATCTCACACTCTCCAATAGATTACTCAAAACTGGAATCATATCAAACACTCTAAAATTGAATTATCACACTAAGTCACTCTTCACACATAAACCAAACTAAATTCACAATAACTATAATAAAAACTTGCCTTGATGGCTTCGGTGGGCCCTTACTGAGCTACCAAGGAAAGCTGGAAGAATTTACAGAACTAAGGAATCTACTAACACATCAAATTCATCAATTGTTGCTTATATCATTGATTTCAAAAGAAAGAATTACAAAATCAAGTCTCCAGCATAATAGTAATGTTAAAACTTTGTCTCCAACTCTAACTATGTTACTAACTCTCTGTCTACAATTCTAACTGCAACTGTCTTACTAACTATCTCTAACACCTATCATCTACAAGCCTTATATTATAGAGGAATGGCCATTACATACAATGTTAAAAGATAAGATCAAATCGTTATAAAAATATATAGTTCACTTTCTTTTATATGTTTGGCTTCATCCTCATGACATGCAGGGCATGAGAGATGAAACATATCATCTTGGTTTGCCATAAAAAAGGTAATGCACTGACCATTAGTTCCCTTGGTCTCATCGAAGGCAGCTCACTTGAACCGTCGAAGCTGAAGAGTCGGTCCCGGTCATGGTTGAACACAGGTCGTGCAGGATGGCCACAGGTACTGAATGAACACAGTCAGTATCAAATGAGTGATATTGATGCTGGATGAATGCAGGTACCAGACGAATACAGGCATGCGGGTATCGGATGAGCAAAGGTATCAGATGAACATAGGTGCACGGGTACTGAATAAGCAAGAACACGAGTACTGGATGAGCAATGTTGGTACCGAACGAGTAGGAATATGGTCTAAAAATCTATGTGAGACAATCCAATCAGTTAGAGAGTACAAAGAATCAACTATTTCATTCCTATTAACAAGAAATCATAAAAAGCATGGTTTAAAATATAAATTACCTCATATATACACAAGGAGGCTAAAATTCATGTTCTCAAAGAAGGTATGAAAGTGGTGAGTAGGTTTCAAGGTAAAGTTGGTAAAAAATAGAGGACGATGAACCACATTCGTTGGTTCGAAATGTGTCGACAAATGTATTCTAATGTGATTTACGTCGAAAAATCTTCTCAAAAAACAAAATATGAGGTTTGAAAGACATAAAAAGGGAGACTCAACAAGCGGATTAGCATAATCCTATTTGAAGGCCAATTAGGTTGAATAGGTCTCAAATCCATCTTGCCTTTTCATAGGTTTGATTCATAGGTTGATTGCAAGGAAGACCTCTTCTGATCCCTAGGCTAGTCAGCTTCATATCAAGTCACCCCAACCAAAAATTGCCTCCACATTTCACTAAACTTAGGTTTCATTCAACATGAGAGTGAGCCAACCCAGTCCATTAGAAAATTGAGCTCAGATATAGTGCTATATCTCAACGTTAACATCTTACCTAGCTACTTGCTAGAGATAATCTGGTACAAGAGGATAATCCACCTTTCTCTGAAGAAAGCGATCCTACTTTATTATACTTAATTATTCTTTATTGTCCAAATTCCATATTGGGATTTTTCGGGCCTTGAAACCACTCACCAATTTGGATAGGAATGAACGATTAATTCTTGATTCCATGTCTTGAATTTCTTCCCACAAATCAATAAAACAAAACTATAACACCAATATCCCTAGATCAACATTATAGGGAAAACAAGACATATCCCCTCTCCATCCTTCAGACCTCTTCTCACAAAGAACACTCCTAAGTTTGAGGGTTAAGCACTTTGAACTAGACTAGGTTCAGTGAGTCCCTCTTCCTAGCTTTAGGGCTTAAGGTAAGACTTCACATCTCTCTTGGCCTTGTTTCTATTCTGGTATTCATTTAATAGTTCACTTAGGTGCCTGTACTTTAGCACAATATTTTTAACTCTAATTGAGCTAATAAAGACCATTCTAAGGGTGTCTCATGGTTAGTGTAATGAGGTGCGGTAATTCGTGTGTGGGTGGATGTAGGTTGTGTGGGTTAAAGGGTACGTATATTAAGTTTATTCAGTGTACAATATGATATCGAGCGGTGGTTTTGGAGCCAAAAAGGAGTTGGAAATGTTGTTTCTTGGTGTGTTGTGTTGTATTGAGGTAGGGTTGGTTGTAAGACTCAGGGAAAGGTTGTTTGGGATGATGTCCAGCCAGGGATTGGTGAGTAGATTCATCTCAGGTTGTCAAGGACTCATGGAGTTTGGTCCTCAGGTTCACGGTTTGGGTTAAGGGGCAATGGATCCTATTTTGTTATCCCCAATTAGGCAAGTCAGAGAGCGTAGATGCGGGTGGTCTAAATATATAGTTCGCCAAGGTAGAGAGCAGAGAAGGAGGAAGGATGAAAACCTTACATCAGAAGAGGACACACATAATCATGACTCTTAGACACAAGAAATGAGGGGGAGGGGTGAATCCTTATTAGACCAACACCTCAACATCTAAAATAAATTGTATTAGAACATAAATAATGAAGATATCCCAATATGATGTACATAAATAAGATTAAAAAGAAGGGTGATCTCGAAGCCCACCATAGGAAGCAATATCCAAGAAGAACTATCTAAGCTATAATCGTGTGGTTGTGTGGTCTATGTATTTTAATAATTAATCAAGATTATCTAGTTCCCGACCCAAAATATAAATAGTGTCGTACCCACTAAGCATTATTCCCTCAAGCAAGTGGGTTTTGTAAGGGCAATGCTCTCCCTATGAATGTTGTAAGTCTATGATGTTAGTAAATTATATATTACAGAGCAATGGAACACATAAAATATTGCATAAATATAAACACAGAAAACACATAAAACAAGAGAGACACAGATATACATGGTTCACCCAATTTGGGCTATGTCCACAGAGAAATAGCCAGTCCTTCCTTTTATATTATCCAGCAAACTGAAGAGATACAACCTACAGCAGATCCATTGTAATTCCCTCTTCGCTCTCACATAATCTCCTCTCTCTTTCTGACTTAGAATACAGATCTACATAGACGCAATACAATTCCTTCATATATAGTGAGGGGTTTCCTTCTAGGGCAAAAAACCCTAAATTAAACATAACTTCTACCATTAGATATTCACCTAATGAACGAACCAGATTGATTACGAAATTACAACATTTTACAAGGAAATTTTACATCTATTTTTAGCTTCGAGGGCACTGCCCTCGATCCTCGAACCAAGGGGGGTCTCCTAAAGGTCACAGTTTCCCCCCCGGACCCCCCCTGTAGCATATATTTTACGGGCGGCATTGCCACCCCATTACAAACTGGGGTCCAATGCGACGATACCTTTGAATACAGAAGATAATCAAGCTCCACACCCAACATATGAGTAGAGTCATATCACAAGTAAGGTGAAAACCAATAGGTGGTTTTTTTATTTCTACCCTATTGATTTCATGAAAAAATTTAGGGGCTAATATTTGCAGTTGGGCTAATTTTCCATGATTTTCCCAGAAAAAGATTCACCAATTTCCATTTTTTATAAAAATGATTCGCCCAAATTTTACATTATAAAATTATTTTACCTTGAAAATCGCCAACATTACATAGAGAGTATATATAAAATTATTATAAATTTGAATAATTTTACAAATACATCAACAAACATTTTGTATTTTGCATACTAGAGACTAGTGAGATTCACCAATGTTTTTAAAATTCAAGATAATTTTACATCCTTAAAATTTTCCTTGATTGATTTACTGTGTAGACTAATGTTCCAAGTAAATACGACAGGTCTAAGTGCATACCCAAGCACGTAGAATAATTAACTAAGTAGGGTAGGTGAGGCATTATATAGAGGGTGGTTAATAGAACATGTTCATTGGTGGTAACACATAAGTAAAGGTAGGCTAAGTAGATTTAATAGCAATGTTCTACCCACCCAAGCAAGCCAGTCCAATCAATTTTACGTATTCTAACAGTATTTCCTAAAAGAGGGTAGTTCCACCTACCCACAACTGAGTTGTCAAACATAAATTAACCCAATAGCCCAAGTAAGAATACCAATGCAACAACTATTGTTCCCCAAGCCACCGGTAGGTAAGATCTAATAAGGAAAGAATCAATAAAAGAGGGCAATGAAAATGATCCACTGATCCAACCAAGTTTGGTGGAAAAATAAATTCATCCAGTAGGTGAAGCATTTCCTCCCAGGAACAAGGTTCTTCAAAATAGTTCCGGAAGATAAAACATGAAATGTGAGGATCGCATAGAAGAATAATAAAATGAGGAAGGTATCTAAAAGCTAATCCCATTTGATGTATATGCAATTAGGGGTAGGTCTAGTTGCTAAAAAACACTTTGAAAGATGCATTTTCAGAAGAGGCATGGAGTGGTGCTTGGGAGTTTGAAGGCCTCTTCCTCAATATGGGTCCCAAACTATCTTTTTGTTATGGGAAACTTAATTTTCTAATTCCATCCCCGTTCCTTCATCTAGTGGTATGGACAATTAACATATATTAAGGCTAGGCACAAAGCGACAAGGATCGCGGAGAAGATCAGAATATGAAATAGGTAGTAGCTGTGGGGCACTAAGTTAGTAAGGGTGGGGTGCAAATCATAACAATAATAAATGTTATCAAGAAGAGTCCCTCTCCATGGAATATTATTCTACTAAAGTAAAGGTTCGATGACATCGCGATTTGTGGAATCAAGAATCAAATCCTAAAGATGAGGAGAAAAGAAATTCAAAGGTGAGATGCGATGGGTTTAACAACTACCCATAAGATAAGTGTTTTTGAATACAAGTCTCGTTCCATACTATAAACTAAGGGTGAGGGACGAATTCAAAGCCCATTCTCAGAGAAGATAGTTTCATATTTTGGGGTGGTTCTGGGTCGATATAAAACCTTCACCAACTATGCATTTTAATAATCAAATATTAGTGTTGGGGGTTCATAAGGATATTCCTTCTACTAGGTCGATAACTCAAATTTTGATTTAGGGAACTATCTAAAATCACCGAGTTCAAGCAGTTCAAGAACTTAATCTCACTCGACCTAAGAAGTACAAGTTCCTAGGTGTGTGCACCTGCCAAAAGTATAGGGAAATGCGATGGTTGAAATCTTTCTCGCCCGCATTGGGGGAATTACATATATAAAATAAAAGTAATAGAAATGTTTTTCCCACCCAATAAAGGCCCATTCACTCTCAAAATTAAGGTCAATGAGCTGGTATATCTATAAATAAACGTGATTTAATAGCATCCAGGTTGTGAGTTTGTTGTTGTTGCTCCAACTAACAGTTCAGTAATCCTTCCAGCTAAAGGTGACACTAATGTTCAAAGTTCCAATCCCCATTTGATCCCATAAGTTCTAGGAGTAGTTCCAAAGGGAGTTCTAATGATTCAAAAGCTGGTGTTGTAAAACCTCTTCCATTAAAGCATCTTTCCCATCCCATATTTTCCCTTAAAGGCAAGGAAAAAGGTGGTATGGTTTTATTCAAGAATCAATAAACCTTATCTTTCCTTGGTGGCTTGGCTAGGGTTTTAAAGAAATATCATAACAAAGATAATAAATAATATATGACATAATCAAAATAAATTCCTAAAGAATCTAAAGGTGATACGGAAGTCCGACACAATAGGATAAATAGTGTCATACCCATGGTAAATTTTAGGGGCGAATTATAGCCCAAAGGCGAAATTTGAGGGTTTTTACATTTTAAGAGGGCAAATTTTTTATTAAAAACCCTTTTCATATAGTTAGCCCCAATTTTATTTAAAAAATAATTAATTTTTTGATTTTAGCCCAAAATAAAAAATGGATGGATAAACTAACCAAACCTTCATTTGGCCCGATTCACTAGTTTTGGGAAATCGTATGCCCTTAAAATCGCCGAATTTTGATATCTGCCCTAATTTGGGAGATTAAAATCGTCATATTTCTAATTTACAATTTGGTTTTTCTGGTTTGGGAGTGGTTTGTGAGGGTCGATTTGGTCCTGGGAGGTTAGATTTGTTTTGAAATGGAGGGTGGCTCCCTATTTTCACGGATTCAGCCCCCTTTTTTCACGAATTCCGGATTCATCGTGTATATGGCTCCCTGTTTTCATGGATTCATGGTGTATATGGCTCCTTGGCTCCCTATTTTCACGAATTCATCCTGTATAAAATTGTTTTGAAATAGGGTTTTCAATCATAGTTCACAAATCCTAATTTTCTAGTTTCAGTGCAAGCAACAACAATTTCTATATTGGCAGTGCTATTTTCAGTGCGAGCAGCAACAATTTCTATTTTGACTGTAATATTCTTGCATTTTCAATCCATTTATTATTCTCTTGTTTTGGTATCCATAGTTTCTTGGATCCGAATGTCTCATGCCACTGCAACAGCAACAACAACAGCCGATACTTGACAGAATTGTTGGCTAAGTGCCAGAAATTAGGCCCCTTTATGCAAGTCCTGCCCATCTGTAGCCGGATTTTGAATCAGGGTAAATTGGCTTCATGTTCCTTGTTTTTCTTCAAGTTTGTTGCCATTCTTCCCTGTATATGTATTGGTTTTCCAAGGCACACATATGTTCTCGCTTCTACTTCACTCAAAGTGGCCAAGCTCCAATCGGGGGGTTTCTAACTGCACTGTTTTAAATATATTAGATGTGTGCATCGTCTTGTTAGCAAAATGGTTTGCAGTATTATGGATAATGAAGAAAATATTACAACAAAATTGTAATATGGTATTTCGATTGAAGTGGTGAATTTAGGATTTTTTTAAAGCATTGAATTCCATGTGCTTTCCTAAGGCACATATGTCAAAATAAGGAACGGAGTGGAAATTAGGATTACTAGAACCCAATCCTGTTTTCAACTCTTTTGTTGTGGGATGGTTTTCTTAAGTAGTTGCATGTGATTTTATTGATTTTTACGTTTAGTTTAATATAAATAATCTTGTGTAGCTCATTGCTATTAAGATGAACGGGTTTGTGCAATGTTAAACGGGCGGAATTAAGGGAATTAAGTAACTTACGTTATGAGTTCCAATGGACTGGATTTTATTGTGTGATTACAGATTGTAGCGAAGATTAGTAGCATGGGTGACGTCGCCAAGTGCTTATAGTCTACACCATTACAACTCTAAGCTTTATGTCCATAACAGACATGCAAAGTAAATTCCAGTCAAAGTAGCAATCTTCTAAACTGTTACAAATATTGAATACAATTGCAAGAAAGTGAATCCTTTAAATATTTAATACATCAAAATCTATACAACATATGTAACATATTCTCTGAATCAACAGGAATATATTATATTTCTTAGAAAGTCCTGAACAACTAATGCCAACCATGTAACGACCAGAAATGCATTAAAATTGACAAGCAACATATCAGAAGCATCCAAGTTCAAGCATTTAACAAAGGCTGGAACACAGTGGTTTTTATATCAGAAGCTTTAAAATAAATAAAAAAATCCTTGCCATTCCCTGAAACCCAATATTGACATCTCAAACATGCTTATTGTTTCTTATAACCTTTCAACCTGTGTCCAATCTCAGGAAGTTGGGATGCCATCATTTAATGATGTGAGTTTCTTGTCTTTTTCTTTTTTTTGATACTATCATTTTTAACATTTTGCTATCCCTAATTACTACATGCACATATGCTTCACCTGGAATTGTGGATGATGGAAACACTAATATCTATGAAGAATGAAGCGGCTTCTTACATAACTCTAGATATCGCAAGGACATATCTTTGGTGATTGTAATTGAAACTGTGATCCAAACAAAAGCAATGTTGGAATATGTCTACTATAGTATAGATGGCTTACATGATGACAAATCATTCATTTATAATATAAAAAACATCTTGAAATTTTGGTGACTTCACCTGGAATTGTGGATGATGGAAACACAATCTATGAAGAATGAAGCCACTTCTTACATAACTCTAGATATCGCAAGGACATATCTTTGGTGATTGTAATTGAAACTGTGATCCAAACAAAAGCAATGTTGGAATATGTCTACTATAGTATAGATGGCTTACATGATGACAGATCATTCATTCATAATAGAAAAACATCTTGAAGTTTTGGTGATTCCAAGACACATAATTATGAAACTTGAGCTGCAAAAAGGCCCTTGAACTCAATACTCTGTTTGACCAAGATTTAAGAGAGTTTCACTCTACAACCTTTGTTGGAAGAGGTGATGGAAAAAAAATGATTTTCAAGTCTAATGTGAAATGAAAAGAAAAGGTTGATGTAATAAAATAATTAAAAAAAAAGAAATTAGCTTAGATCCATCTTAACCTCGGATTGTTTAAGTAGGGAGAGGTTTGCACATGTTTTTTTATTCCTCTTAGTGCTTAATAGATATTGGGTTAAGATGGACCTATGCTAGTAGAAGAACATTTTGAGGTTTTGGTGATGCTACTTAATGTATTATGATGCAACTTGCATCGCAAAAATCCTGTCAAACCCTTGACTAAGATTGAAAGTGGCTACACCAAGAGCCCAAGGGCAAGATATTTGTCAGATAATGTGTGTAATTCTAAAAAATTAAAATGGGACAAGAATTAGGTGTTCGAGTCTAATGTAAAAAAAACAATAAGGTTGATGTAAGGAAAGGAAAAAACTAGCATAGATCCATCTTAATCTTGGATCTTTTAAGCAATGAGAGTTTACATGTGGGTACTTTTGATTCTTTTCCAAGCTTAATAGATATGGGGTTAAGATGGATCTATGCTTGTAGAATACCCTAAAGTTTTGGCAATGCTATTTGACATATTATGATGAAACTTAAACAACAAAAATCTTCAACTCAGTACTCCAATTGACTAAGATTGAAAAGTGATAGTTTACTAGAGCTTGTGAGCGATGTACCCCTTCAAACAAGGGTACTCCTAAACTTTATACCATGTCGTTCATAAGCCCAATTGTGTGAAATTTATAGCCTTGTAAGGCCATGTGGGATGAAGTCTAAAAGTGTATCCTAGATCCTCGATGGTGGATGGGCATGGTAAGTCTTCTTAGCTACATGTTGATGGTGCTTGGTTTTGTGGCTGCTGACTTCCCCTTGGTGGGCGGTAACTCCCTACCTTGATGTGCCTTCTTATGTCTTGGGTTGGTATGTGGGCATCATGGAGGTGGACCTATTAGAACACATGATTAGAAGGAACACTCATCATTTAAAGCCCTATAAAGGTTGAAATTAGTTCCACAGTAGTCATTTTTTCTGTTGACGAGACAATAAAAAATCCTTTAGAACAGATATGTATTTCGCACTCTATCAACTAGTTAGTAAGAATCCAATGGAAAAGTTCTACTGGTTTTGGCCAAAAGCAGTTGAAACAACATATAATGGCTTGGGATTCAAAAGAGGTGCAATACTCATCTGTTTCTAGCATGTCTAAGTTTAGTTTTGGGGTGTGGTTCAGTTGCTCCACTATGTATGGGTTTGGGGCAGTCCCTACCTGTTTGGTTGGTTCTGTGACTGATTTTTTCCCTTGAAGTATATTCTTGAATGATTGTCTCCCATTTGCAGGTTTCTGCTTTGTTCCTGTGTCTTTTGCAGAGCTGCTTCCCCCTCCCCCACTTGCATTTTTGGGTTTATTGGGTGTCGTCGCTCCTCCCTTGAGCCTCAGATTGAGGATTATTGTGGAATCTGATAGGATATGATAATCTTGCAGGAGATGATTATCCTATAATATACTACCTCTGTATAAAAAAATTTGTTTGTTCATAGGGTATCCAGTTTTTTGTGTGATGCATTGTTTTAGAATCATCACACTGTCTGCTTTATTTACCCAGAATATAAGTGATGTCCCAACAGGGGGCTTTATGAAAATTTGAAAGCAGGGGGTACTTACTAGCCTCTTAGTTCCAGTACCATCCTTGAAACCGCAGGGCAAGACTGTTTTGGGTATGCCTTTCCCAGAGCTTTGATTGAACCGGAGGTAGGGAGCCTGTGACTTGACCACCACTGAGTCGAGACAGATTTGCCTGCTGAGAGAAACCCACCCAGAAACGACCTTGCATATGCCTTTAACAAAAACTGCTGCTGGAACAAGAGCAACCCAGGCCCGCACTCCCCTGTGGGAAGCAGAGGCAACAAACCCAAGATGCCCATTCCGTAGAAGAAAATCATGGACCAAGAACAATAACCCTAACTCTGCACCATTAATGACCTAGGAATCTATCTGGGGAGAAAAAACGAGTGTTTTTGCAGTAGGACCAAAACCCCCGTCACCAAGGAGCTCCCTAGTCTTCCGTCGAGGTAAAGATAGAGCAAAATCCGCCTGAAATGGCACAATACTGTCCCATCTATTACTCGGTCCACTCCGAAAGGCATTTTTTCCTTGGCCACCATCCCTGCATGTCACGACAAGGAACCCCAACCTTGCGGCAGCGTCATTCGAGTAGAAGCCAGGGAGAAAAAACCTATTTCATTCTCCGTCCTGAGACATTTTTCGTTCCGATCACATAAGTGATGTTGTTTCAATGTTATACAAATGAATTATTATATTTTATGTCTTAAAATTTAATAGTTTCCCATTATCATTGTTAAATAATTTTTGTGAAATTTCATTTTGCCTCCAAATTCAATTTCTGATATATGTTCTTTCAATGTTGACTGAGCAATTCTTTTGTAAAGTACAATTCTATTTTCTATGAACAAGCGAATTTATATGAAGCATATTTCAACACTTGGAAACTGTTGATGCAGGTTTGCAGATCGATTTGAAATTTTACTTGTGGAATGTTCAGTGAGATGTCAAAAGATAATCATGGGAAGAAACCATCAAAGCAAACAAATGTATTATCATACTTTCAAAAGGCTCCATCCAAAAATACACATTATCTTCATGATTCAAGCTCCTTTGAACAATTTGTTACTGAGAGAGAGCTTAACTCTTGTGGAAATGAATTTGATATCCATACGATGGATGGAATAATAGGTTCCTCAAGTGGTCAAGGTGAGATAAATGCAATTTCAACATAAATTGGTGATGAAAATGTTAAAGATTTTTCCTTGGAAAGTGACACAATCCATTCGCAGAAAAGGAAAAGAGGACAGTGGAGAATAGGGAGATGATTCCAAGAAAATTGGGTCTCAAGTTTTCCATTTATTGAAGAAATACCTCCTACAAATGAGAACGAGGTTTTCCGACAAGTTAGATGTATTGCGTGTAGTTGGAAAACTCAAAAGATAGTGAAATTTCAGATGAAGCTAGATATAGTACAAAAGCATGCAGGAAAGATGTATGCAAAGAAAATTGTAAATGGTAAAGAGAAATCTATTGTTAGATGGAAATCTTCTAAGGAATGTCGACATGTTGAATATGCAGAAGAATATAAAAAATATTTAATAAGTAAGAGGAAAATTGAGGTAGGCAGAGGAACCATCATATCTCTATTTGAAAAGACGATGGAAAGAAGTTTTTTATCCAAGATGATACAATTGAGCATTGTATTTCACATCTTATCTAAAGGTCGTCCTATGACAGATTATCCAGATCACATGAAATTTCTATCTTTTCTTCAAGTGCCAAACTTTCCATCTTTTTATTAGTTTGTAACCAGTGGTTGGGGATGGGCAGGATATCTAGCTCAAGTAGAAAAGGATGATTTGAAATAGAAGATTGCAAATACTAGGTTTTTGGCATTGTCTTTAGTGAGGTTACAGCTATAGATAATACTTCATGGATTTGCATGAGCATTTATATGGTTAATGACCATATTAGGCATTCCTATCTACTTGGGATTAATAAGATGAGAGAGACTTCTACAGCTAAAAATATTTATGAACTTGTTCTCAATGGATTGAAGGAAAGTGGTATGGATCAATTAATGATTGCAAAAAAGTTGGTATGTGTTGGAGTAGATGGAGCAACGGTAATGCAAGGACAAAGGAATGGCCTTTGTGTTAGGCTACAACTATCAACTTCACCATATATGCTTAATATTCATTATATGGCTCATAGGATGAATCTTGCATTTAAAATAGTAAGCAAGTTTCCATCAGTAAAAGTTGAATATCTTGTACGTGAGACTCATGCATACTTTTCTCGTAGTCCCAAATGATATTTAGAGTTTCAACAATTTGCAAATGGTATTACAGATGGAAAAAAACTACTGAAAGATGTCGATACAAGATGGATCTCATTAAATGGACCAGCTCAAAGACTATTTAGTGAGTTCAAATCTTTGGTATGGTTGATGCATGAAAATCACTATAATGTAGACAAAGCTCAAGATCTTCTTTCTCCACTAACTAATATAGGGACATTATTGACATTGGCTGGAATTCTTCCTATGCTACATGAAATGAATGTCCTCGTGAAAATGTCTTAGAATCACACAATGTATATTGCTTAATACAAAAATGCGAGAAAGTCAGCGTGTCTTGCATTGGATAATTTGTATATGATGCTAGATTCTTTTACTAGTCCAGAGTTTAAAAGTTGGACTGAGATCATCAATATAGAAAATATTGAAAAAAATTTGGCGTTTGATGAAAAAGGGATACTATGTATCGCAGTGTGTGGGTATATGGTTCCCTTTCATTATATTAGTAAGATGGGACGAATCACCAAAGATTGCCTCGTGTCAAGAGACCAATTTGATAATATTGTGATTTCAGTGAGACAAAATTTGATTGAAATTGCAAGATCACTATCATTAGAGATAGAGAACGATTTCCTCAAGATGAATTGTTGGAGGCCATGTGTGTGGTATACCCTCAATACTGGAACAATTGTCAATGTCCAAGAACTTTAAAAGCTGATTTTCAAAAAATATTAAAATGTTTAGTAGACCATTTTTGCAAGAAATTCTCGATACATGGAGAACAAATTGAAGGTATTTTAGATTCATCAAAATTGTATCAACAAGGTGGACGCTTTGTTGAAACAATGTGGAAGCAATATCCTTTTTTGGAGAATCCTAATGAAAATGGTGCTATAACAAGATTATGGACTACTTTAAGTGTTAGCCAATACCTGCAAGAAAACATATTAGAATATTTCAAATTCACAGATTTGTTTCAAACCATGATTTTGGGATTAGTGAAGGATGAGAGAATGTTTAGTGCATTATCATTCTTGAAGTCCAAGTTGAGGAACAAGCTTGATAAACATGTGGATACATGTTTAAGATTATATGTAACAAAGTATGACATTGAAAATTTTCCATATGAAAGAGCGCTAACTCTTTGGCGATCAGACTGTGATAGAAGGGGAGAAAACAATATAACAAATCTCTCTAATGAACTTGATATAGAAAATAATGTTTTGGAGGCTCATAATGACAGTTCATTTAGAGAAGATCATATTCACAATTTAGAAAATGAGGACCAAGATGAGAACTAGGAAATTGAAATACCATAGGACTCTTATTTCGGTATACATGTTCCATTGATCATGCAAGATTACTATATGTCAACTTCAGGTAAAAATAGGTTCTATATTTGTATTTTTCATTTTAACATTGCAACAACTTTACTTTGATGTGTGTTATTTTAAGATTGATGTTTCATATTTAATCATTACATTGTTTGTTTCTTATCTCTGACAAGAAATAAAGCTGGATTTGGTGAGGTTGGGACCTATTTCTTTTCACATAGATAGCGTCTGACTATTATTAAATGATAAATAACAAATTTAACAAGACTTTCAAGTCATTTGTTAGCCATTTCTTGTCAGTTATTTGTCAGCCATGTTTTCAAGTCTTTCAGGTACTAAGTTGTTCGGGTCCCCACATTTCCTTAGGACCATTAAGGGATGAGATAACATGAGTCAGTCCAACTCATGCCCCGAATTTACTTTTTACCTATTGATGTAAGTGTTTTGTTACCACTTATCACCAAAAAAATTCTACCATAACATAAACCAACTTGAAGACAACACTTCTCATCTTCCTTTTACATAAATTCTCTATGGATCTCCCTACTATACTTTCCCGAGACCAATGTCCCTTCTTGGTAGGTCTCTCCACCATACCACTAATCGCACAATAGACACACAGTAGTAACTACTGCATTCTATAAATCTCTCTAGTCTCAGTTATTTATGTCCCTGACACACTCGACCAATACAATCTTGCAGGTCTATTTTTTATCATATCTTTATTTTTTGTTATTTTGTGTATTTAACTTTAGAACCATCCAAGAGTAACGAGTTAGTGTCCTTTGGATTTGATCTTTGATTGGAAATGAAGTCAAATTTGATGAAGCTGGGACCCATTTCTTTTCACATAGACAGTGTCCTAGTATTAAATGATAAATAACTAATTTAAGAAGTCTAATGCTAAGCAACAATGGGCTTATTCAAGTACATGAAATTGCATTGATGTCTAGCTCTGATATCTTAGAAAATTTTAGCGGTTTGTTTGTTGCTTGTTTAGAGGATTTTGTCAAGTTTGAAATTTTTGGTTTGTTTTGGTCAAACTGTTTTAGTCGCTTGACTCATTTCATTCGTAGATCGACAGATATAGTTTTATTTTTATAATTATTTGTTGTTTTCTTTATATATTTGGTGGTTTGAGGAAAGATATTTGATTTCCTTTCACTTTGTGGCATGATTTCAGCATCTTCACCTTTTAGACTATAGTAAAATATTATTCTTATTTTATGTTTTCTTGGAAAAGAATTATTGATATTTGGAAAGGGAAATAAGCCCTAGGTAGCTAAGTGAAGAGAAAAATGGTCTATGTACTAGGTTCCTGTGCATTCATCATAGGAGACCTATTGGCATGAGACCGAAATTCCTTTTATGCCATTACACTTTGTCAAGGTGGAGCTAAGTTTGCTGACTTAGGAAGAACACTGACAGCTGATCATAATGCTAAGGAGATTATAATGTTGGCTTCAAAAGAAGGATTGTGAAAATTGTTTGCACTAGTTCTTCTTTTGGTCATATTTACTACCAAATTTGTGTCTTGCTGATTTTTTACATTTGTAATGACCTTGTTCAGAGTTGGTTTGAAGAGCCCGATGTTAGAGTGAGAAGACTCTCTACAAACCACAAGGACTACATTGTCTTGGAGGGAACTCGATGTTCTTGTTGTTGCTGAGTCTCTTTGCTCGAAACGTAAATGGATACTATGGTATGGCCATAACATCACTTAATTTGATCCTCTTTACTAATCTCCTAATATCATTTCAATACATCAAATTGTTTTGTTTTCATGGAATTCAGAGATGCATCAGTAATGTTATTTTGTCTTGGAAATACTAAATTATTTTGTTTTGATATCACCCAGTTTGAGTTTTTCTTTGCAGCTACCACTTGATCCTCTAACAAGCATTTGAAATTCAAAGCATAATAAAGCTCTTTTAGTTTTTTCCAGAAGAAGATTTCTACAAGCCAATGAATATTATTGTGATTAAACTAGATGTTGCACTTGGTACCATAGGCCTTGTAAAAGGGTTGTACTGCATTTCAGTGTATGGAAGTAGACTGATTTCTAACTACTCCATGTACCCACATATGATATAATATTTTTCATTTTTGGCTCACTGAATATACAAAGAGAAAATTGCTTAACAATATTGCTTAATTTGACAATAATTTTACTTTTATCTGATACAAGAGTTGAGGTAGTCTTAGATTTTACCCATTTCTCAGTAGTTGTTCTCCTTCGGCAACAACATCATCCTTCAACAAATACATTCCAACTTGTACAGAGGAAAGTTGATGTTTAGTAGAGGGCCCATAAGAGATCCTCTAATGGAGGCGCGGTAGTTTAGTAGGATCACTGCATGAGGCACATGTATGAATGTATTATCTTCAATTAGGAAGGCATAGTTACCCATCCAGGGGAGGGCATGCATGAATGTCTATTTTGTGAATGAAGAAGTTTTTTAAGTGTGTTGGGTGCATGATTTCATGTGTTCAGTCTACCCTACTGGGTCTTGTATTTGAAGTAGTGTTATCCACACATGATGGTGATATCCACTAGGTTCATTAGGGTTAGGGTTAGGGATATCCGATGAAGCCAGATTCAATGGTTCAAGTCCTATAAAAGCTAGATTGACGAATTACAAAGAAATGATTGGACACACATCTCACTCAAAAATGACGACTCAAAATCCCTATGGAACCTTGCAATATGTTGTTATGGATAGTGCTTACCTATGACTTTATACCTCTACAACTTCAGTCGAGTTCTGTAGGGGGGAATTATAATTTCCCCTAGTGCTAATTCCCCCTACTACTTGACCTCATGGAAGATCTACTCAGATAGTGGAGCGCGAGGCTTGAGGTGGGGTGAGGTGCTTTTTATGCACACATGTGAACCCTTAAAAATGTCATTCCTAGGCTAGGGTGGAACACTGTATCTAGAATAGGTTTCTTGCTAGTTTTACACACTTACCTCATGCTGTTCTCAGCCCGAGCTGCCATTCTAATTCAAACAAGAATCTCCCACATATATTTCATTGCATGTATATCCTAATATTGGAAGGTTAACACTCCTCACAACCACCCAGTCTAGCCCCAATTTACAATTTCTTTTTTGGAATATATATCCTGGCACTTCCTCTCATTCTGAGGATGGTATCTAGGGTAAACCCAAATTATTTGGGGCATGGGGCAATCAACAATACATTCATTAAGAGGTCAACATGTCACTTGTGAGAATTGGTCCTGGGTGTGGAGGGATAAGATTCCCCCTGAATTGCTTGCTCTAGACCCAATTGACTAAAATTATTTTTTCAAAATATATCCCGAGAAAAACCAGGGAACTTTGCCTCATTCTAAGGATGGCACCTGGGCTTAAGCAAATTCCTTAGGGCCAAAGGCCATATCAACATGTCATTGGCGGAAATAGAACCATTGTAGGGAGGATAAGAATCATTCCACCTAACCAGTGGAGCTAGACCCAACTGACATCAGATGTGTTTGCAGTTAGAAAAAGGTGTAGGAATTTTGGAAATGAGCTTTTTGGTGTTTTTGGATGCATCACTACTTGTAGTGCTCAGGAGCACGAGTATTTCAAAGATCTAAGTTTTGTACCCTGACCTGTATATTAACTGTGGGGATAAAAATATTATTGGCCTATTGTAGCATAGCCTGCATCATCTCACCAGTGAGTTTCTCTTTGGATACTGGTAAAATAGATGGAAACCTGTATAAGTAACATGATCAAGTATACCATGTTTTAAAAAAAATATTTTTCCACATTTGCTAAGGATTTGCACCATTGGTGTAGCTGGATTGTGGTGGTTCTAGTTCTTCAAGACTATTAAACAAAACTTTATTTGGAAATTAAGTTGTTTACGATTGTCAAATATGACTAATCATTTGAAATTCTTTGCCATCTGTTGTCACTAACAGGGTATTTTATAATATTGTGCAATATGGTTTTCTATGCTTTATAGCGCGAGTATTTACTTGTTATGTTGATGTGTAGAGGATATGATATTCAAGTGGTTTTTATGCTGGTTTTGATGATAACATCTCAATGGTGATGGAACCCTTGCTTTGAATCATGCAAGGTTTCAATGGTGAACTGTGAAAGAGAACACTTATTTTGGATTCTAACCACGAAAATTTTCTCAAAAGTCCAGCCCATAGAAAAAGGTGAAATGTTGTATATAAATGATGTTTGTTTTTGAGCAAGAAGTCTTGTTAAAATTTGCAATATGATAAATACTAGTGACTCTATTTTTTAAGCGTGTTTTTTGATTGTGAGGCATATTTTTTTTCCAGTTATATTTCAAAATTTAAACCTGCTTGTTCTTGATGGTTTTACAAAGGCTTTTAGTGACATTGTATCCTTGTTGAATTAATGCTAGGGGTGCCTTGTTGAGAATAAGGGTATATTCTATGATATTGATGTCTTTTCTTCAATGGATTTCATGCACCATATGTTTGCATTGATGATGAAGTAACTCTGTGATTATCTTGATCTACATGGATGTGTTGTTTGCTCATGGGTAGCACTGCATTTTCGAGCTTTTTGGATTAATGATGGAGATGATCCTTGCTCGTTGCTTCATGTGATCCTGTGCTTCTTCAGAAGAGGTTGGCTAAGTAGTTGATCATTGTTTTGCCACCATAGATGTAGCATTCTCTTGTTTGTGTAAGAAATTATGCTTGAATTTAGGTTCTTACATTGTTTCATTGGTGATTGACATGTCTTCTTGCTAAATTTGTTTTGGTTATGATCAAGTTTGTGAAGTTTTAATAGCGTTGACCCTCTTAGTTGCTTTGTGGTTAGGTGCATATTTCAGGTCTTGAGCCAATAGGAATTGATCTTCTCTCAGTGAGGACAAACATTATCTTTTTTCTTTGGAATATGATCAAAGGATGTCTGGTAACAATTTTTCTTAATGCTAACAACTTTGTTGTTTGTTTCTTTGTTTTTATGCCACCATGTTCCCTCCCAGAAAATGCTGTGCCTGGAGCCTAGTAGATGCATCACTACTCGTAGTGCTCAGGAGCACGAGTATTTCAAAGATCTAGGTTTTGTACCCTGACCTGTATATTGGCTGTGGGGATAAAACGATTATTGGCATGTTATAGTGTAGCCTGCATCATCTCACTAGTGAGTTTCTCTTTGGAGACTGGTAAAATAGATGGAAACCTGTATAAATAACATGATCAATTATACCATGTTTAAAAAAAAATTATTTTGCCACTTTTGCTAAGGATTTGCACCATTGGTGTAGCTGGATTGTGGTGGTTGTAGTTCTTCAAGACTATTGAACAAAAATTTATTTGGAAATTAAGTTGTTTACGATTGTCAAATATGTCTGATCATTTGAAATTATTTGCCATCTGTTGTTAGTAAACATCAATGTAACAAAGAATAGATCCAAGCAAAAAACAAGAGAGCACTTACCTTTGAAATCATTCCACCTGCCCACATCACTTCAATATCCCCATTTTTGAGATCTATAGTATTCCCAATCGAGGATGAATCCGATTCTTCGGTATCCATACCTACTTTAGCCTTACACCTTCTTGAAGACCCTTTTTGGAAAATTTGCTCTGTAATTTTGGTCTCATTTACACATTTTGGCTTCAGCTCAATTTCTTTATCATCACCAGACTGATCCTCAAAGGCTAGACCAGCCTTAGCTTTTTGTCTTTTTCTCAAAGATCTCTATTCTGAAGATAGCTCTGTTCTAATACAATACTTAGGTTTTGGCTCCATTTCACAATCTTTCTCAATGTTTGAATCATTTTCTGTTTTCATACAATTCTCAAGTGATGAGATGTTTTGACACACCTTATCATCAACTGATGATTCAACAACACCAGACACTTCTAGTAGCTCTGCAACAGATGGTAGTCGAATAACAATGTCCCCAATACAATAATTGTAATCTGGGTGCTCAATTAGCTCATAGACACTTACCACTTCTTCTTTGTCAAACTCTCTAGGGTCTTCTGGCTGCAACATAGGTTTCAACCACCTCACTATAGCTGTGCGCTCTTTTGAATTGACACTTTTCACAACTGCTACATGCTTTGACTCCAGATCTTCTACATCCTCCTCTAAGCCCTATATGTATATCCTGCTATATGTCGCATGAGCATTGAAAAGGTTTTGAACGATGAATGTGATGTGCAACCATGGACACAGGGGAAAACATTGAGAGAGCTCTGCGCTAACGTTGTTCCTGAACACATTCTGAAAAGGTACATTTTATTTATGCTTCTATTTACAGTCACAATAAATGTTGCAACATATTTCACTAAAAACTACTACACACTTTAGTTGAAGGTAGCATTTCAAGCCTCAACCGCTGCAATTGGTCCATTGTTGTCTCCCAATTATATTTAAAAAATTGCTAGAAACACAGGCGACGAAATAGGATGCTAAAGTGTTAGGCATTGTATTGTTACAGATTTCTTGGATTGGATTATTTTCATTGAAGACCTCAAACCCACAACAATTGTTCTTAAGAGTGATTGAAGAAAGGCGTGTATGTCAATTGACACCATAGGGAGGAAATTTTAAATTGTATAGAAAATTTGACGGTGCCGACTAGTACATTAAATAACATCTTCTGCAAATGATTCTAGACATGTATCTCAGCCTCGTTATGGTAGGATATAAGGATTTCTCATATAGAAGAAAGTTCTAGTAGTCTTGGAAGTGAAGTTCAATATGCTACTGGTAACAGAGAAGGCTGGATAAACTGGAGGTTTACTGGTGACCTGGATTGGCTTGACATGTGTAGGCTTTACATATAGACAAAATAATAAGAAGTTAGTTGTCTTTGAAGTAAATTTCATTATACTTCCAATAACAGAGAGGTTTGAGTAAACTGGATTATTACTGGTGACATGGACTGGATTGATGTGGATGCCCTCAATTGTAGGCCTAATGGTTACACTGGCTTTTCATCCACAATCCCTTGCTGCTCTTCCACAGGAACTTGCTTCCCTTCAATGTAGACACCATGTTTTTTACCAGTCTGTAAATCACTTGTAGCTCTTCTCTCCAACTCTGAAAGCACACAATGAATCTAAAACACTCCATTCCTGGACATTGCCTGATTTCTACTTAGTCTTTTTTGGTTGAAGAAATATGTCTTATCTTATACAAAAAATATGTACAAAATGCAGAAATAAAATACGTAAAATATGTACAAAAACTAAGAAAGAAATCGGGGCATATTTCTCGGTGCTAATAACATGCTGACAAGATTAGATACCCAAAAAAGTTCATTGGTGGGCTGCTAAATTACGTCACTCTAGATTCTAAACAGTTGGTTCTGTCCACCCCTATGGTATCTTGGAAGTTTCTTAGAATTATTGTTTTTCCCCCTTTGGAAGCTAAGGTGTAAGTGTATTTTTCACACCTCGTTTTCCTTGGGTAAATTAAGTAAAATCATAAATGAATCATGCCCAAATATTTTGGAATCTAAATTCAAATGAGTGCATTTCCCATTCAAATTGATCAGACTTGGGCATAAATAGTTGATGAGACAATCCAACATGATATGTATGAGGTCAATTGAAAAATCTGAGAGAAACAGGGATAGGGTATTCCAATTTACCCCATGAAAAACAAAATGCAGAGGCCTATATAGGAACAACCAAAGGGAAAACGATGATGCTCTGTAGAAAATTCGCTGGAAACCATAGCTAGGAGTTAAGATTATAGAGTTGCAATGATCAGTTTTGGAGAAATAGAAAATTGATATAAAGTAGTGTTTGGTGCTAGCCTCTATATGATTTATGGTGGACGTCTCCTCATGCCTATTGATCCCAAAATGGGAACTAAATTTGTTCTAATTAATTATTGTTCTTGAAAGATCTCAAGGGAACATGAGAGATACAATTTTGTTAGCTTTTGACATACTCTTCTGGAGTGTTGTCTTTTATATGTTGTCTTTTGTTGAATTTTTAATAATTCAGATTTGAAAAAATTGTAATTTTTGTGCTTAATGATTTGGGCTCGCAATAACTAAATGGCATCTAAATGGAATTTGGGAAAAAGGTGTTTTCTGCTATCAAATTTATTGTTCTTTTCTTTATACTGCCTCATATCATTTAATTATCCACTGTTATATGTATTTACTTGTATTTCCAAAGAAAATGTTGGCACACCTGAAATTTTGTTCCTTTATGCCACACTAACGCAGAAAGATTCCATTTCAAGATAGTTTTACATTTATGTCTTTTGAGCAGGAATGGATAAAGGATGCACATCACCCATCACAATAACTAATATATCGAAGATGCAATTTTAAAATATTTATTTGTAATAATTTTTCTTTTTAGTAGAATGTTTAAAACATATAAATCATTTATCATAATAATTATTTTGTATTAATTTGATTATACATAATAATTTAAGTTATAAGTTATTTGACATGATAATATGGAACATGGAGTGGGTATATGATCTGCTACCAAGGGAATCTTGAAACCGACAGACAGGTAGATGTATGTTGCTTTGTCGATGTTGACTAGGCTAGAGACCTTGACCAATGTGTTATGCTCCTATACCAATAGGTGTCATATTTCATGATTGATTGGTAAAATGCCAAATATGTTCATCCTTTCCATGCTGCAAAGGTTCCATATTTTGAAAAAATCAAAAAATTAAAAAATGAAAAGAGGGTATGCCCTAAAAGAAAGATCAAAGGGAAAAAAGAATGAAATGGTCAAAAAAGAAAGAAAATGAACCCCAAAGAAAAGACCAGGAAAGTGTGCTGGTCCAAAGTGCCACTACTATTCTGTTTTTGGAAAGAATTTTATCAGGTGCAGTTAGTTGAATTTTGTCACACTTGATGGATGGCCAAACAGCGTAATCTTGGCCAGTTCATGTTTAAATTTCCTATTTTAGAGATAGAGAATAAACTCTGTCCCAAACAGTTCAAGTTGGGCAGATAAGTAGTTAGGTAGAGAAGCAAAGGAGCTCAACAGCTAAATCTGAGCCCCTGGAAGAAATAAGGACAGACTTAGATAAGATGGCAGTTAAAAGAAAAGAAAAGAGTAAGGGTTTGCTAGTTTAAATGCGCCCAAAGAAAAAGGAAGAAAAAATGTTAGGTATAGTAGGCTGCGTAGGTAGTTTGATGTTGCAGAAGCAGGATTATGAACAATTTTGTCTTTCAAAGGTGATTCATCTCATTTGATATCATAGGCACAATGGCAATGATTTGGCTACAAACACATGAAGCATGTTTAACTTCTCCTCACCCTTTTCCCAAAATCACTCACTAACCTCCCCCTAAAGATGTTGGGATCTGCTCAACCCTCTTAAATCATTCAATTTCATGAAGAATCCTGAGTAAAACTCTGTTTTTACTTAGGATTAAAAAGCCACATTTCTTGTGTACAATCCTTTCATTTCCCTAAGCCTAAGCTTTTCATTCTTACAACTTAGTGCTTTTTGATTCAAACAGATCTTTCATATTAACATATTAACCATAATATATAAACCCTTATATTTTCCCCCATGCCCGTATTATATAAAATATATAAAAAACCCCAAGAAATTTAATATCCCGCCCTGGTTGTAATATCAACCATATCATTGTATTTTTGGGAATTAGTGGTTCATTCGGAACCATGTAATAACCCTTTGCGCGCGCGACCATGGGATTTTTTTAAACTCTGGTTTAACAAATAACCAAACCCGCAAACCTTACCAATGAATAAACTCAAAACCATTGAAAAAACATTAAAATAATGGATGGACCCCGCGCCGTAGCCCTCCGCCATGTCCCGTTGACCGCTAGCCGTTCGATCATGGCCCGCAGATCGGACGGCCGACAGCGATATCGCGGCACCATTTCATGCCAACCTTTAGCGACCGGGGGATGGTGGCTTTCGCACTGTACCTTGGGACAGGTGGCAGCCTCCCATAGTGCTCGCTACCCTCCCCTCCGATACCACCTGTGCACAAAAGCGGTGCAGGGCCCAAACTGCTTACCGCCCCCCGTTGCTTCCCCACTAATGTCATTGCAACCTCATCTGTGACATCACCTCCTCGTCAGCGCCACGTCACCCTGCTACGCAACAAGCCATTACATCATGCTGACGTCATCTAAAAAAAAAGAGGTGCCAAAAGCCTGCCAAACTAATTTTTGTCAAAAACCCGTGAAAAGTGTCGTTTTCACTCATTTTTGCTTGTTTTCTCTGCGCGACCATTGCATGCCATTTACGTCCAAAGCAGCGCTCGACCATACAGTCCGCCACCAAGCCAAACAGAGTCCATAGGTCGGTCTTCCAACTCGTCCCGCAACCTGCAATTCACACAGCGCACTGTAAAAGATAGGTATTTACCTCAATTTCGTTCCCAAAACCCTGTGAATTTCAGTTTTCTCTGCAAACTATCCAAAGCAGCCAAATTCAAGTTGAATTCACCAAAATGCCTTCAAATAAGCGCACCAGAACCACTATTTTTGCCCATTTTTCCAAAAAACCCTACAGACTTCGTTTTTTTTTGTAAATTCACCCAGCGAGCTAAGTTCAAATCCATTGTGGTCTGCAATTCCTAGAGAAAAGCCCCAGAACTGTTGTTTTTCCTGCTTTTGCTGCAAAAACCCAAATTCAATTTGAAAATCATAGAAAAATTGAGCAATGGAAGCTCCAGTGGCCTTGACCATTGCTCCCCTCAATGCACCTCATAAGGACTTGGAGTGGTTGCCCTTGGCTGATAAGGATTTTCAAATACAAGACTTAACCGGTTACAAAAACCACCTCCAAGCATTCTGTGAAATTAGGAACAGTCACCTAAGCAAAACTGATCTCTATGGGATATGGGAATCTAATCTGCCCAGATACTACCTCCCCTCAGTAAATGTATTCCCAGATGATATCGGCCTATGTTGTGCCAATTATGAACCTACTCAGAGAGCAGTTATGACCCCAACTGGAACTATCCTCTTTCATATAACCCCTCAGTCCATAAATGAGATGTTACACTTCAAACCCACTCAGCCTATGGCTCCTCTTTCCATGGGATATTTGCTGGAGAAAGGCTCTAAAATATCCACTGCGGAAATAGGCCGGATTGCCAAGTTATTCATGAGATTAGATTGCCAGCCCAGAGAGCCACCTCCTTTTCACCATGTCTGGTTCAATGAAGCTGGAAGATTCATTATTGATATGATATCCTATGTCCTGGGATTTAAAACAAGTGAATATGTTGATGAGACCATTTTAGTTTTATTATCCCTGTTTATTCCAGGAAATCCCCCTGCTATCAAATATGACCTTGCTACTATCATTTCCAACAAGATCCATGACCAATTCATGAGTCTCGAAAGAGAAGGAGTCTTCAAGTATACCTCTTATATATATCATCTGTTCTTATACTATCAAACATACAGTTTTCACTTTCCTATCAAAAAATTGGATTCTAAAGGGGAAAGGAGGTCTATGATCTTTTGGACCTCAGTCTTCCATGAAGTCCATAACTCTCCTTACACTTACTGTGAATTCATTGATTTGTTTACACATCTAGTATCCTCTCTGCTGATGAGAACTCATCCTCCCAGACTCTGGTGATATGCAGAAAATTTTACAGCTCTCCAAAAGCTACAAAATAGGTGATTGGTACTTCTACCAGAATCACACTGAGATCAGGATATATGGCTGTGATTTGTGCCCTTACAAACTGCCAAAATATGTGCCTATGAGACTGTTTGCTCTGGAATATTTCAAGCAATTTATCAACTCAAATCTGACTCAATTCTACGGTGTAAAGAAAAAAGCTCAGCTGAAGTTAAGAAACCAGTTAGGCCCCTTCATCATTAACAAAAAGGAAGCATGGCAAGATGCTGACAAGATATTGGGTGAACAACTCAAATTAAAGAGGAGCTTTTGGTGGGTACCCTATGACCCAAATGGCTTTATCACTGAAAGAAAAGTGAAAAACAGGCTATCAGCTTACAAACATTGTAGGATCCCTGAAATAGAGCAATTTGCTAATCAAGATGAGTGGGTAGAGGGCACATTAATTGAAGAACTCACTGAGGAAGAAAAGATGGAACAAACTATGAAAAATCTTGAAAAGACCCTTGACCTGGACTCTTTTGGACAGGTGTCTTTCAAACTGCCTCAGCAAACTGGAGTAGGCACATCATCTGCTGGAACTTCACAGCAACCTGCCCAAGAAAGCACTACACCAGCTGTAGGGACATCAAAGGGCAAAGAAGTGCTAGATTCAGAGCAGCACATAATGATAGATCAGCCAGCATTATCAAAGCAACAGGGCCAAGGGAAAATTTCTCCTGTCCAAACCAAAGCGCCAGAAATACCAGCGTTACAGACTCCTCTAAATGAGGAAAGGGGTAAGAAAAGGGATAGAGAAGAGACCACACCTGTAAGTGGACCAGCAGAGCAACCAGGGGCAAAAAGGCAAAGAATAAATCCTCTACCTGAAGAGGAAATTATTGTGGAAATCATAGAAAGCCCAAGAGGTGAGAGGGCAACCAGCCCACAGACATCCCCAGTGGTAGAAGCATCCACCAGCTCTCATAGGCAGGAGTTGGAGAAACAACACAGTGTGGAAGTTTTCTCCACAAGGCCACAAAGCAAGAAAGGTTCTGATATCAAAAGAACATTCACGGACATCAAGGCCCAGAATGAGCCAATAAGACTGCAACTTTATGATCATTTTCTCAAGATGACCCCCACCAAACAGCAAAGGTTAATGTCTACATATGACATTAAAGAATGAAAAATGATATTAAGCCACTTTAGGCCTAAAGTGCAACAACCGCAGTCAGTAGCTGACTACATAAGAACAAATATGGAGGTCCTTGCCAAAGACATTCATCCTATGGACCAGATTGAGCTGCATAAGCAAACTGGGGAGATGGTCTACTCTACATTGGCAGATAAGGCAATGTTAGCTCACAAATTGCAGAACTCATTGAACAACACATCTGCCCAACTGGATTTGCAAATGGCATCTTCTTTAGCCAAGGACAATAGGATAAAGTCCTTGGAAGATATTATCATTGAGCTGGGACATGATCCCAAGGATGCCAAAGGAATAAAAGCATTGATTAAGAAGAAGGAAGAGGACATTGCTGCCCTCAGGAAACAATTGAAGCTTCCCATTACCATGCATCCACAAACTACAGAGGTTGTGCAGGAAAAAGCAGAGGAGGACATGATGGACTTGCTGATGAGAATGAATCAAAGACTAAGTGAGACAGAGCAGGAATTGGAGAAAGCATTACAGGAAAAGTAGGGAGTGTCGACCTCCCAGCCATCTCAAATAACTCCAACAGTCACAATTGCTCCTCCCACAGTTGCAACAACAGTGCCTCCCACCGGCCCAGCATCAATAACACCAGGTACGTCAGCAACAACAACAGCAACAGGAAGCAACACTGCCATGACCGCAGAGGAGTTAATAAAAGCTATGGAGGATTTAAAACTCCAAGTATCAGAATTAAAAGAGGCCAAAGAGAAATTGGCAAAATTAGAAGTGAGTTATGACAAATCTAAAATGACTGTGGCAGAAAAGACAAGAGAGGTAAAGGCATTAGAGAACAAGGTAAAAACATTGGAAAAGGACCTCTCTTTAGATAAGCCTCTGGGAGAAATCAAGGGCATTTTGTGGGCTAACATCAGTGAATCCATTAGTAATGTCTAGAGATCTATTCAAATTATATATGAGCAGATTGACTTGATAGCAACAGCCCAGGTAGAAATTCAAAGGGCCAGAAATTTATTGGGACATAAGCCCGAACAGGCCAACGGGATAGTGCATTTTTTGAATACTAAGACCAGTGAAGAACTAGCAGCACTGGACATCAGAGACAGGACAACCACCATTCTAACAGTCAAAAGAGTTCTGACCATGAGAACCCTGATGCAAAATTTGGAGAGGAAGTGCCAGGACATGCAAGTGGAGATAGATTCTTTTATAGAAAGATTTGCAGTTTTGCATGAAAGGGGCTTGCCAAGTCTGGTGGGAAACAATGAACGCCTATTGAGACAAGCTGAGTACCAGCTCTGGTTGAATAAACATGCTGCTAATCAACAAAATGCATCATCAAGTACTTCAGCAGAGAAGGCCCTTCCATCTAGCCAAACTCTTTACAACAACTTGGAAAATCTATTTTATATAGAGCATGAAGTGAAACATCTTTTTTCAGTCCAGCCTAACTTCTACAGGTACACAGACGCTGATGAGACTTTGAGAAAGCTGCTAAGACATCAGTTACCAGAAGAGCAGTGGTGGAAAAGCATGTTGGAAATCCTGTAGGCGGGTTTCAAACTTTTGTTTTTTCCCAGAATACAACAGATATCATAAAGCGGAGAAAAGGAACGGGTGAGAATCTTGTGGGGCAGCAGTATATCAAATCAAAAAATAGATACACCCAAGAAGGCTAAGCCAGCAGCGCGGAATATCAGTGGAAACAGCCACCGGCTGACTCACGGAGCTCACAGTCAACATATCTCACCAAATGAGCAGCCAACACAACAACATTTACTTCTGCATTTATTTTTCGCTGTTTTCAAGATCATTTACTTCTCCTGTAAAGTAGGTAGAAGAAGTTATTACTAGATATTATCTCTTTGAGATATTTTGTAAACATTTTTGTACAAATACCTCCCCAAGCGAAGTATTAGGGGTTGGTGATACATTTCTGGAACTGCGTTGTAACTCTGAAAATCTTCTGAATAGAAAAGCTGCTGGAATGTGTTGTTGCTGAACTCTCTAGATGTGGAATTGATGGCAGAGGACTATGTTACAGAATTCCTGAATCATTTTGTGGATCAATAAGTCTCTCTTACTTGTGTTTTCAGTTTCTGTGTTTACTATATCATATATGTTTCATGATCTGAATAACAGGGAAAAAGAATAACCCAGAACTTGCTTGACTGCACTCTGTGTTCAATCTCTGTTATTATTAATGTTTTCTTCAGAATTAGCATAAGCAGGAATTCTTATTTGCTCCTATTTCCCCTGGTTCTTACACTTTGAATATTAGCCTAGGGAATTCTTGACTACTCCCTGGCAATAGTCATGCACTTTCCCTCTGTCAACATGATGAAGGATTCTTAATTGCCCTTCACCCCCTGACTCCATCCCACCTGATTCCAGCTTACATTTTGTTCCATGGTTGATTACCTTGCTCTGTAGTACCATGCTTTGTCAAAGAAACCATATCCAGCAGTTCATCTTCATAGACTCCATTAACCCAATGGACTAAAATTCTCAGATTTACATCCCTGTTCTATTGAAAATCACCATCCAAAAACCAAACAAACCCTTGTTCTTCATAACTAGCCTAATATACCTAAAAACAAAGCTAAATCATAGAGAGAGCCCTCTCTGGATGCAGATTGGCTAGGACCTGCATCTAAAAGATTGGTCTGTGGTTACCTCGACCGTATTCCCTTTTCTTCAACTTTTGGGGAACAACCTAAGTGAAAACATCATTGGCGACTTGACTGGGGACTTGAATGATTGTTTGTTACTGCTGTCTATTTTCTAAAGCTACAGATGGAGCCTGAAGTTAGCCAGGTAGCCTTTGAAATTGTTTTTGCTATGCAATTACAGGAGTAAATAAAAGCTGCTTCAGTCTATCTCCAGCCTAGTTTTAGGTTTTAAACAACTGTCTCAAAGGCTTGATCAGTTTCCTTTTTCAATAGATCCTTAGGAAAAATTCAAGACTCTCATAGTTTAAACCTTCCTAAAAATATATTGTTAAAAGTTGTATTCTTCAAAATATTTCGAGAAAAAACCAAAAATATAGTCAGAAGCTGGCTCCAAAGAAGAAGATCCGTTATACCCGATCAAATCCAGATCCAAATCCCCCACCTATCTTTGAAAATCCTAATTTGATCCCAAAGAACCTTAGAAGCCAAGAAAGTCTAGAATATTCTGTTGATTTACACCGTGACACATCTCAGCAGAACCCTATCCAAACTGAGCTTACTGCTGAAAAATCACAAGTCCATTCCGCCATTACTGTTACTTCTCTTAGTTCACCATTAGTACTTCAAACTATCTTTTCCACTCCCCCATCCACTGCACATATCTCAACTGTTGTCCCTGTTCTTCCAGTTGTTACACTTATCTCTGTAAATATGGTGAACCGATATGCTCCCCTGCAATTACTTGCGAATCCAGGGGCTATGCCCAAGATTATCAAAGAAAAATCACCTATTTTGATGGTGCTAGCACTTACACAGCACAACAACATATCAAGAAGATGACAGATTATTTTGAGAACTATGAAATTGATGATGATGATGTCAGAATGAAAACTTTTGTCCAAAGCTTAACCGGTGATGTTAGGACCTGGTTTAGGGCGCTCCATGCAAACACAATTGCTTATCCAAAAGCCCTTTATCAAACTTTCTTGAACAGATGGGAAAAGAAGAATGACCCTTTACACATCCTATCAGAATATGAAAGCTTGGAAAGGGGCCCACAAGAAACTATTCAAGATTACTGTGCTAGATTTAATAATGTTTACAATGCTATCCCTCAAAATCTTAGACCTCTACCAGACCTGGCCTTGATCAAATTCCCTGATGGATTTGATTCTGACATGGCTTACCAGCTTAGGGAAAGAGTTCTTCCAAGCTTAGAAGACATGCAGAGTATAGCTGTCAGTAGAGGCAAATTTGATTTCTAAACGAACTCGAGCTAGAGCTGAAAGGAGAACACCTTTCAAAGAAGAACCCTCTGCGTTTGAACAAAAGTTAGATGCAATTATTAAAGGAATGGATAGACTGGGTGATAGAGTAGAAACAATTGAGAGGAAATCCTCTTGGGAGGGTCAACCAAGTAACACCGGAAGAAATCCAAACTTTAGGAAAAATCAGAATCCTAACACTTGAAAGGCTAGTCCTGACCAAAACATCAGACCTCGATTCCAGGAAAACTATGCTGAAGCTTCAACTTCTAGTGAGCCAACATAGGACACTCAAATTAACTTAATGGGTCTAAACAATGAACAACAAATCTTTTTGACCCAGGATGATCAAGAAGCTCACACCTTTAATCAATTTCAAACCAAATTGGGGGAATCATTTGATTTTAGAGAAGGATATGATATAGTTGTCTATGAGGTTCGCAAACAATATAAGCTAAGAAGCAGAACAATAGATGTTCCTGAACCCAACAAGCAGAAAGAAGCCAAGCAACCTAAAAAAGCAAAGGTTGATACCCCCCCCATACAACTCCCTGCTAGAACAGACTTCAACCCAAAAGAACCAACGGTTGAGGACATATCAGATAGCCCACCATCAAACAGTCAGCCCTCCACTTCTTTTCCTCCCAAAGAAAATGCAAAAGAGCCTCCTAAAAATGACCTGGAAGTGACTTCAACCCATAACAGAACTCCTGATAAAGAAAAAAACATTGAAAACACAACAGAAAGAGAAAATCCTGCTGCCCGAAGTGCAAAAGTTCAAATAGAAAAACCTTTCAACCTTGAGACTGAAATAGGCAAGTTAAAAATAGCCATTCCACTGTTAGAACTGGCTAAGCATGATGTCTATAGAGAAAAATTCAGCAGGTCACTACAAATTTCAAAACACAGAGATGCAGTAAATGTCCTTGATGACCAGCCAGAATTGATTTTTGGCCCTGAAGTAAATGGCAAATCAGTAGATGGAGGAGTTCCTCCTTTCTATGTAAGTCTGAATATTCATGACAAAGTGCTTCACAACGCAATGTTTGATTCTAGAGCTTCCCATAATCTAATGCTCAAATCTGTGATGGAAACGTTGGACCTAGATATCACCAGGCCATACAAAGGCTTGTTCTCTTTTGACTCTAGCCAGGTCAGATGTCTAGGGTTAATCAAAGATTTATGTGTATCTCTAGTTCAATACCCTGCCAAGACAATTTTAATGGATGTAGTGGTAGCTGATATCCCACCAAAATATGGAATGCTATTGTCCAGATCTTGGGGTGCAAAGCTCCAGGGATCTTTACTGTTGGACATGTCCTATGCCACTATTTCAGTATTTGGCCAGCCAAAGAGATTGTACCAGGAAACCTTGATGAAATATGTGGTCAGCACGCAAGAGAAACCCCAAAATTTTGCCATCTATTCCATGCATTCTGATATGGACTCCTTTATCCTTTCCAATGCTGAAACTTGCTCTCCAATTGATGACAAAGTCTTAGCACTTGAACAAGAAAAAATCGTAAATGTAAAATCTAGTTTTCAGATTCAAGAAATTTCTATGGTCAATGATATAACAGACACACAAGGGAAACCACAAGAAACTGAAAATCCAAATCTTCCCACTAAGAAAATTTTTAAAACTCCTGATGCTAGCTATACTCAAGAAATCCTATGGTATCTAGAGTTTGATGGATCAGTTAATAAACTAGGAGTAGGGGCAGGGATTTGGATACATAACATGGAAAATGATCATGCTGAAGGACATGCATACAAGCTGAATTTTAGGTTCACAAATAACATGGCTGAATATGAAGCCCTTTTGCTATGACTCAAATTGATCAAAATATTAGGGGCAACTAGGATATCCATTTTGGGAGACTCTGATTTGGTTATTCAACAAATGAAAGGAAACTTTCTCACAAATGACCTTAGGTTAAGATCTTATAGAGGAGCAGCAAGAAATACTCAATACCTTTCTAGAATCACAGCTTACTAAAATTCCAAGGAATCACAATTTGCATGCTCACAGTTTGGCAACATTTTCCAGCACGTGTAAATTGCCATTTGAGCCTAATCATCATTTTACAGCCGAAATTAAACACAGGCCAACTGTACCTGACAATGTAAAAAATTGGCAGGTGTTTGACAATGACACTCAGATCAATAATTTCCTGACCTTAAAAGAAGAATTTTCCAGCACAAATATAGACACAGGCACTGTTGGTGAAGTTGATCAAATAGACAAAATTGAAACTCACATTTCAGCTGAAACAACAAATCAAATATTACATCCAACAACATTTACCAACAAGGAGTTGCAAGAGCTGAAAGAAATAAACTTTGATGAAACTGTTGAAGGAGAGTCTGAAGTGATTGATTTAAAGGACAATTTTTTACCCACAGGCTTGACTCCTCTAGAAGACATTTTTGATTCTAATGACATTCCAAGGAAACCCAAAATGCAGCCTTTAAATGCAGAAATTGAGGACTGTAACATAGGGACTCAACAAAATCCTAAAATGATAAAATTGTCTAAAACTTTGCCTCCTCACCAAAAGCTGAAATATATTGAACTGTTCAAAGAATTTCAAGATGTTTTTGCATGGAGCTATGAAGATCTTAAATCCTATGACACTTCTGTCATCCAACATACAATACCCCTAAAAGAAAATCAAAAACCTTTCAAGCAAAAGCTTAGAAGGGTCAATCCTGTACTCCTTCCTCTCATTGAAAAAGAGGTCAAAAGAATGTATGAAGCTGGCATAATTGCACCCATTAGATTTTCAGAATGGATCTCAAATTTAGTGCCCACTAGGAAGAAAACGGGAGAAATAAGACTGTGTGTTGATTTGAGAAATCTGAATAAAGTCTCTTTAAAAGATCACTACCCCTTACCCAAGATGGATCACATTTTACAAAGGGTAGTGGGAGCTTTTATAATTTCACTGCTAGATGGATTTTCAGGCTTCAACCAGATCCTAGTTCACCCTGATGACCAAGATAAGACTACATTTACAACACCTTGGGGAACTTTCAAGTATGTAAAAATGCCTTTTGGACTCAAGAATGCAGGGGCAACATTTCAACGAGCAATGGACATAGCCTTTGCTAAGGAAATTCATGATTTCCTGGTCATATATCTAGATGACCTTACTACATTTTCCAAATCAGATCAACAGCATTTAGAACATTTAAGACAAGTGTTTTTAATCTGCAGAAAATATGGTATATCACTAAACCCAAGGAAATCATTATTTGGCCTAGAAGAGGGCAAACTGCTAGGTCACATAATCTCAAAATATGGCATTAGAATTGACCCAGACAGGATACAAGCCATTCTACAAGTTCCTCACCCTAGAAATATCAAAGAACTTCAAGCTTTCCTAGGGAAAATTAATTTTCTAAGGAGATTCATACCCAATTTGGCTGAACTAATAAGATTGCTAAGCAATATGCTAAAAAAATATTCCAAAGTCAAATGGACAATAGAAGCTAAACAAGCCTTTGAAGAAATCAAAACAGCTTTAACCAAAACACCAGTCCTTACAAGCCCGAAATTCGACAGAGACTTTATAATCTTTTCTTTTTCATCAGAACATACTATTGCTGTTGTCCTATTATAGAAAGATGACCAAGGATGTGAAAAACCCATAGATTTTTTCAGCAAAGCGCTTAGAGATGCACCACTTAAATATCAAATCATGGAAAAACAGGCCCATACACTTGTAAAAGCTATTAAGGATTTCAGAGTGTATATCTTATACTCTCATATAATAGCTTATGTGCCAAATACTGTTGTCCAGGATATTCTAACTCAAGAAGGAATTGAAGGCAAAAGAGGCAAATGGATAGCTAATATTTTGGAATATGACATTGAAATTAAACCAACAAAGCTGATAAAGGGACAAGGATTAGCTAAACTTATGACTGAAACCAATTTTCAAGCCCTTGATATCAATGAACTGGATAATGAACAGGAGATGGCCACTCCACAAATCAATCAAGCCTTTTTACAATCACCTTGGTATGCTGATATAATTTATGTATTGTTAAACCTGCAGGCTCCTCCAGGGTTATCCAGAACTAAAAAGAGATTTCTGAAAATGAAAGCCTCAAGATTCTGTATTTTAGATAATGTTTTATTTTGGAAAAATCATGAGGGAATTTTGCTGAATTGCTTAACAAAGGATGAAACTGACAAAGTGCTGAAAGAATTTCATGCAGGGGATTGTAGTGGACATTTGTATTGGAAATCAAATGCTGATAAAATCCTAAGGGCTGGATTTTATTGGCCCTCCCTGTCTGCTGATGTAAAGAAATTTGTAACTTCTTGCCATAAATGTCAAATCTTTGAAGGCAAGAGAAAGCTTCTACCTCTACCCCTCAAACCAATTTCCACTGAAAGACCATTTCAACAATGGGGGTTAGATTTCATTGGGGAAATTCACCCTTCCTCTTTTGGCCAGCATAAATGGATTTTCACTGCCACAGACTACTTCACCAAGTGGATAGAAGGCATCCCTTATAGAAAAGCTAATGATTCAGTGATCATGCAATTATTATAGACCAATATCCTGTCTAGGTTTGGCTATCCTGAAAAGATTATAACTGACAATGTTGCTGCTTTTAAATCCAAAAGAATGATCAATTTCTATCACAAGTACCACATTACCCTAGGCCACTCCACAGCCTATTACCCTCAAGGTAATGGCCTAGCTGAATCATCCAATAAAAGCCTGATCAATATCATTAAGAAAGTATTAGAGGAAAACAAGAAAAACTGGCATAAGAGGTTTATCAATGTACTTTGGGCAGACATATTGACTACAAAGAGATCCATTGGAACAAGTCCCTATGAATTGGTTTATGGCATGGAAGTTGTATTCCCTTCATCTTTGGGAGTCCCTGTGATAAAATTGCTGCAAGAAGTGCAGGTAGAACCCAATGACATTCAGAGAGGAATCAATCAGACTATTTATTTACAGCAGACTAGAGAAGATGTATATCAAAGATCTCAAATTCTACAAGAAAAACTCAAAAAGATATTTGATAAGAGGACTAAGGCAGAGGATTTTTTCATAGGAGACAAGGTACTGAAGTGGGATTCTAGAAGGGAAGATAAAGGAAAGCATGGGAAGTTTGACTTCCTGTGGAAGGGACGTTTTATTATTCAGGCCTCACAAGGAAATAACACCTACTTTTTGAAGAGCTTGAATGGCACAAAAGCAGAAGATGGGCCAGTCAATGGTCGGATGCTGAAGCATTATTTTGATCCAGTTTGTTGAGATGTCAGGACTTTAACTTGTACATAAGAGTGTTTACTTTCTGCAGTTTATTACAGCAATAAGATAGGAAGGAATATGTAGCAAATTTTGAGAAACAGTCAAGGAACTGTCCTACCTTTTTGTGTTACTTTTTAGTTTACCAGAAATTGAAGAAGAAGACTTGGGAGCTATAAATACGAGAAAAAATAGTCAAACAAACTATCCAAAACAGAGCTGCAATTGTTTGAATGAGCTCATGAGAAATGTATATATGTTGCAGAGGTACAGTTTTGTTTACTTACAGCAAAGGGAAAATTTCAGAATGCAGCAAGAATTGAATATAAGGCCATCTGACCTGCTGTTCTTGGCTTTTCACCAGGAAAAGCCATCCCCAAGTGGAGCCAGTGTTATGCTCCTATACCAATAGGTGTCATATTTCATGATTGACTGGTAAAATGCCAAATATGTTCATCCTTTCCATGCTGCAAAGGTTCCATATTTTGAAAAAATCAAAAAATTAAAAAATGAAAAGAGGGTATGCCCTAAAAGAAAGATCAAAGGGCAAAAAGAATGAAATGGTCAAAAAATAAAGAAAATGAACCCCAAAGAAAAAACCAGGAAAGTGTGCTAGTCCAAAATGCCACTACTATTCTGTTTTTGGAAATAATTTTATCATGTGTAGTTAGTTGACTTTTGTCACACTTGATGGATGGCCAAATAGCTTAATCTTGGCCAGTTCATGTTTAAATTTCCTATTTTAGAGATAGAGAATAAAATCTATCCAAACAGTTCAAGCTTGGCAGATAAGTAGTTAGGTAGAGAAGCAAAGGAGCTCAACAGCTAAATCTGAGCCCCTGGAAGAAATAAGGATAGACTTAGATAGGATGGCAGTTAAAAGAAAAGAAAAGAGTAAGGGTTTGCTAGTTTAAATGCACCCAAGGAAAAGGAAGAAAAAATGTTAGGTATAGTAGGCTGGGTAGGCAGTTTGATGTTGCAGAAGTAAGCTTATGAGCAATTTTGTCTTTCAAAGGTGATTCATCTCATTTGATATCATAAGCACAATGGCAATGATTTGGCTACAAAACACATGAAGCATGTCTAAATTCTCCTCACCCTTTTCCCAAAATCACTCACTAACCTCCCCCCTAAAGATGTTGGGATCTACTCAACACTCTTAAATCATTCCATTTCATGAAGAAGCCTGAGTAAAACTCTGTTTTTACTTAGGATTAAAAAGCCACATTTCTTGTGTAAAATCCTTTCATTTCCCTAAGCCTAAGCTTTTCATTCTTACAACTTAGTGCTTTTTGATTCAAACAGATCTTTCATATTAACATATTAACCATAATATATAAACCCTTATACTTTTCCCCATGCTCGTATTATATAAAATATATAAAAAACCCCAAGAAATTTAATATCCTGCCCCGGTTGTAATATCAACCGTATCATTGTATTTTTGGGAATTAGTGGTTCATTCAGAACCATGTAATAACCCTTTGCGCGCGCGACCATGGGATTTGTTTAAACTCTGGTTTGACAAATAACCAAACCTGCAAACCTGACCAACGAATAAACCCAAAATCATTGAAAAAACATTAAAATAATGGATGGACCCCACGCCGTAGCCCTCCGCCATGTCCCGTTGACCGCCAGCCATTCGATCATGGCTCGTAGATCGGACGACCCACAGTGATATCGCGGCACCCTTTCATGCCAACCTTTAGCACTCGAGGGATGGTGGTTTTCCCGCCATACCTTGGGACAGGTGGCGGCCTCCCTCAGTGCTTGCTGCCCTCCCATCCAATACCACCTTTGCCCAAAAGTGGTGCGGGGCCCAAAATGCTTACCACCCCCGCTGCTTCCCCGCTGATGTCATTGCCACCTCATCCGTGATGTCACCTCCTCATCAACGCCACGTCACCCTGCTATGCGACAAGCCATTACATCATGCTGACATCATCTAAAAAAAAGAGGCGCCAAAAGCTCGCCAAACCAATTTTTGTCAAAAACCCGTGAAAAGTGTCGTTTTTACTCATTTTCGCTTGTTTTCTCTGCGCGACCATTGCATTCCGTTTACGTCCAAAGCAGCGCTCGACCATATAGTCCGCCACCATGCCAAACAAAGTCCACAGTTCGGTCTTCTAGCTCGTCCTGCAACCTGCAATTCACACAGCGCACTGTAAAAGACAGGTATTTACCACAATTTCGTTCCCAAAACCCTGTGAATTTCATTTTTCTCTGAAAACTATCCAAAGCACCCAAATTCAAGTTGAATTCACCAAACTGCTTTCAAATAAGCACACCAGAACCACTATTTTTTCCCATTTTTCCAAAAAACCCTACAGACTTCGTTTTTTCTGTAAATTCACCCAGTGAGCTAAGTTCAAATCCACTGTGGTCTGCAATTCCCGGAGAAAAGCCCCAGAACTGTTGTTTTGCCTACTTTTGCTGCAAAAACCCAAATTCAATTTGAAAATAACAGAAAAATTGAGCAATGGAAGCTCCAGTGGCCCTAAACATTGCTCCCCTCAATGCACCTCATAAGGACTTGGAGTGGTTGCCCTTGGCTGATAGGGATTTTCAAATACAAGACTTAACTAGTTACAAAAACCACCTCCAAGCATTCTGTGAAATTAGGAACAGTCACCTAAGCAAAACTGATCTCTATGGGATATGGGAATCCAATCTACCCAGATACTACCTCCCCTCAGTAAATGTATTCCCAGATGTAATCCGCCTATGTTGTGCCGATTATGAACCTACTCAGAGAGCAGTTATGAACCCAACTAGAACTATCCTCTTTCATATAACCTCTGAGTCCATAAATGAGATGTTACACTTCAAACTCACTCAACCTCTGGCTCCTCTTTCCATGGGATATTTGCTGGAGCAAGGCTCTAAACTATCCACTGTGGAAATAGGCCGGATTGCCAAGTTATTCATGAGACCAGATTGCCAGCCCAGAGAGCCACCTCCTTTTCACCATGTCTGGTTCAATGAAGCTAGAAGATTCATTATTGATATGATATCCTATGTCCTAGGATTTAAAACAAGTGAATATGTTGATGAGACCATTTTAGCTTTATTATCCCTGTTTATTCCAGGACATCCTCCTGCTATCAAATATGACTTTGCTACTTTCATTGCCAACAAGATCCATGACCAATTCATGAGTCTAGAAAGAGAAGGAGTCTTCAAGTATACCTCTTATATATATCATCTGTTCTTATACTATCAAACAGACAGTTTTCAGTTTCCTATCAGAAAATTGGATTCTAAAGGAGAAAGGAGGTCTGTGATCTTTTGGACCTCAGTCTTCCATGAAGTCCATAACTCTCCTTACACTTACTGTGAATTCATTGATTTGTTTATACATCCAGTCTCCTCTCTGCTGATGAGAACTCCTCCTCCCAGACTCTCTGGTGATATGCAGAAAATTTTACAGCTCTCCAAAAGCTACAAAATAGGTGACTGGTACTTCTACCAGAATCACACTAAGATCAGGATATATGGCTGTGATCTGTGCCCTTACAAACTACCAAAATATGTGCCTATGAGACTGTTTGCTTTGGAATATTTCAGGCAATTTATCAACTCGGATTTGACTCATTTCTACGGTGCAAAGAAAAAAGCTTAGCTGAAGTTAAGAAACCGGTTAGGTCCCTTCATCATTAACAAAAAGGAAGCATGGCAAGATGCTAACAAGATATTGGGTGAAAAACTCAAATTAAAGAGAAGCTTTTGGTGGGTACCCTATGACCCAAATGGCTTTATCACTGAAAGAAAAGTGAAAAATAGGCTATCATCTTACAAACATTGTAGGATCCCTGAGATAGAGTAATTTGCTAATCAAGATGAGTGGGTAGAGGGCACATTAATTGAAGAACTCACTGAGGAAGAAAAGATGGAACAAACTATGAAAAATATTGAAAAGACCCTTGACCTAGACTCTTTTGGACAGGGGTCTTTCAAACTACCTCAGCAAACCGAAGTAGGCACATCATCTACTGGAACTTCACAGCAACCTGCCCAAGAAAGCACTACACCAGCTGTAGGGACATCAAAGGGCAAAGAAGTGCTGGATTCAGAGCAGCACATAATGACAGATCAGCCAACATTATCAAAGCAATAGGGCCAAGAGAAAATTCCTCCTGTCCAGACCAAAGCACCAGAAATACCAGCATTACAGAATCCTCTAAATGAGGAAAGGGGTAAGAAAAGGGACAGAGAAGAGACCACACCTGTAAGTGGACCAGCAGAGCAACCAGGGGCAAAAAGGCAAAGAATAAAGCCTCTACCTGAAGAGGAAATTATTGAGGAAATCATAGAAAGCCTAAGAGGCGAGAGGGCAACCAGCCCATAGACATCCCCAGTGGTAGAAGCATCCACCAGCTCTCATAGGCAGGAGTTGGAGAAACAACACAGTGTGGAAGTTTCCTCCACAAGGCCACAAAGCAAGCAAGGTTTTGATATCAAAAGAACTTTCACAGACATCAAGGCCCAGAATGAGCCAATAAGACTGCAACTTTATGATCAGTTTCTCAAGATGACCCCCACCAAACAGCGAAGGTTAATGTCTGCATATGAAATTAAAGAAGGAAAAATGATCTTAAGCCACTTTAGGCCTAAAGTGCAACAGCCACAGTCAACAGCTGACTACATAAGAACAAATCTAGAGGTCCTTGCCAAAGACATTCATCCTATGGACCGGATTGAGCTGCATAAGCAAACTCGGGAGATGGTCTACTCTACATTGGTTGATAAGGAAATGTTAGCTCACAAATTGCAAAACTCATTGAACAACACATCTGCCCAACTGGATTTGGAAAGTGCATCTTCTTTAGTCAATGACAACAGGATAAAGTCATTGGAAGATATTATCGTTGAGCTAGGACATGATCCCAAGGGTGCCAAAGGAATAAAAGCATTGATTAAGAAGAAGGAAGAGGACATTGCTGCCCTCTGGAAACAATTGAAGCTGCCCATTACCATACATACACAAACTACCTAGGTTGTGCAGGAAACAGCAGAGGAGGACATGATGGACTTGCTGATGAGAATGAATCAAAGACTAAGTGAGACACAGCAGGAATTGGAGAAAGCATTACATGAAAAGCAGGGAGTGTCGACCTCCCAGCCATCTCAAATAACTCCAACAATCACAACTGCTCCTCCCCAGTTGCAACAGCAGTGCCTCCCACCGGCCCAGCATCAACAGCACTAGGTACATCAGCAACAACAACAACAGCAGGCAACAACACTACCATGACCACAGAGGAGTTAATAAAATCTATGGAGGATTTAAAACTCCAAGTATCAGAAGTAAAAGAGGCCAAAGAGAAATTGGCAAAATTAGAGGTGAGTTATGACAAATCTAAAATGACTGTGGCAGAAAAGACAAGAGAGGTAAAGGCATTAGAGAACAAGCTAAAAACATTGGAAAAGGACCTCTCTTTAGATAAGCCTCTAGGAGAAATCAAGGGCATTTTGTGGGCTAACATCAGTGAATCCATTAGTAATGTATGGAGATATATTCAAATTATATATGAGCAGATTGACTTGATAGCAGCAGCCCAGGTAGAAATTCAAAGGGCAAGAAATTTATTGGGACATAAGCCCGAACAGGCCAACAGACTAGTCCATTTTTTGAATACTAAGACCAGTGAAGAACTAGCATCACTGGACATCAAAGACAGGACAGCCACCATTCTAACAGTCAAAAGAGTACTGACCATGAGAACCCTGATGCAAAATTTGGAGAGGAAGTGCCAGGACATGCAAGTGGAGATAGATTCTTTTATAGAAAGATTTGCAGTTTTGTACGAGAGGGGCTTGCCAAGTCTGGTGGGAAACAATGAACGCCTATTGAGACAAGCTGAGTACCAGCTCAGGTTGAATAAACATGTTGTTTATCAACAAAATGCATCATCAAGTACTTCAGTAGAGAAGTCCCTTCCATCTGGCCAAACTCTTTACAACAACTTGGAAAATCTATTTTATATAGAGCATGAAGTGAAACATCTTTTTTCAGTCCAGCCTAACTTCTACAGGTACACAGATGCTGATGAGACTTTGAGAAAGCTGCTGAGACATCAATTACCAGAAGATAAGTGGTGGCAAAGCATGTTGGAAATCCTGTAGGCGGGTTTCAAACTTTTGTTTTTTCCCAGAATACAATAGATATCATAAAGCGGAGAAAAGGAACGGGTGAGAATCTTGCGGGGCAACAGTCTATTAAATCAAAAAATAGATACACCCGAGAAGGCTGAGCCAGCAGCGTGGAATATCAGCAGAAACAGCCACCGGCCGACTCACGGAGCTCAGAGTCAACATATCTCACCAACTAAGCAGCCAGCACAATAGCATTTACTTCTGCATTTGTTTTTCCCTGTTTTCAAGATCATTTACTTCCCCTGTAAAGTAGGTAGAAGAAGTTATTACTAGATATTATCTCTTTGAGATATTTTGTAAACATTTTTGTACAAATACCTCCCCTAGCGAAGTATTAGGGGTTGGTGATACATTTCTGGAACTGCGCTGTAACTCTGAAAATCTTCTGAATAGAAAAGCTACTGGAATACGTTGTTGCTAAACTCTCTGGATGTGGAATTGATGGCAGAGGACTATGTTACAGAATTCCTAAATCATTTTTTGGATCAATAAGTCTCTCTTACTTGTGTTTTCAGTTTCTGTGTTTACTATATCATATATGTTTCATGATCTGAATAACAGGGAAAAAGAATAACCCAGAACTTGCTTGACTACACTCTGTGTTCAATCTCTGTTATTATTAATGTTTTCTTCAGAATTAACATAAGCAAGAATTCTTAATTGCTCCTGTTTCCCATGGTTCTTACACTTTGAATATTAGCCTAGGGAATTATTGACTACTCCCTGGCAATAGTCATCCACTTTCCCTCTATCAACATGATGAAGGATTCTTAATTTCCCTTCACCCCCTGACTCCATCGCACCTGATTCCAGCTTACAATTTGTTCCATGGTTGATTACCTTGCTCTGTAGTACCACCCTCTCTCAAAGAAACCATATCCAGCAGTTCATCTTCATAGACTCCATTAACCCAATGGACTAAAATTCTCAGATTTACACCCTTGTTCTATTGAAAATCACCATCCAAAAACCAAAAAAACCCTTGTTCTTCATAACTAGCCTAATATGCCTCAAAACAAAGCTAAATCATAAAGAGAGAGCCCTCTCTGGATGCAGATTGGCTAGGACCTGCATCTAAAAGATTGGTCTATGGTTACCTCGGCCGTATTCCCTTTTCTTACAACTTTTGGGGAACAATCTGAGTGAAAACATAATGGAGGTCAACCAACGGGTATGTTTTCAACTGTTTGGTGAAGCTTAAGTTGGATGAGTAAGAGACAAGCAGTTACAGCCTTGTCAACTATAAAATCTAAATATATGGCGGTCACTCATTCAAGCAAGGAAGTGGTAGGGTGGAAGCTTTCGTGTTCAAAGATTAACCATCATTTGACATGATAATATGGAACATGGAGTGGGCCTGGAGTACCTAAAATTGCTTCTACTTTCCTAAGAGATTGTCTTCCTCAGATATAAGGAAACAAGTTAGATGCAGGAGCATCTAACTTAGGGTAACATGTTTACTAAGGGAGTTGGATTCCTAAGTTAGTATTTAATTATTTAATCTATTTTCTTATAGTTTTAGGAGAGAATGAGAATTATTGTAAATAGAAGAAGGTTCGAGAGTATTTTGGAAGAGTTGAAAGATTTGAGGGTTAGTTAGTTCTCATCTAGAGATAAGGGATTAGGTGAGAGTTTTTATGGATCATGAGAGATATTGTGGGAGTTTGTTTGGGATGTAGAGCCTACTTTGGGTTCAAATCCACTTGTATAAATCTAAGTGAGCCCATGACACATGTAAAAGAAGGAGAGTTAGGAAAGAAAGGCTAATTATTAGGCCAATAATTCTCTTGTAAATATCTTATTTCTTTAATGAATTATTTTTGAATATTTCTTTAATGAATTATTTTTGAATATTTGTATGCATTCGTTATGTGTGTGGATTTTAGTTTTATGTGGGTTTTTATTTGCAATAGTTTGTGCCATCATTTTGGTATCAAAGCTAGGTTGAGATTGATTTCTTGTAAACTGTGTGATGGATTGTCTTGTGCTTTTGGAGTCATTGTTGAGTGAATTTTTCCCCTGTTGCTGCAAAGAGGGTAGCGTTGTTGGAGCAAGGTTCTGTGTGTAAAGATCACTGTGAGCGATCATTGTTTTGTTTGCTGTAGATATGGCATCTCAAAATTGAGACCGTGCATTGCTAGTGAGAGAAAAGTGTGAAGATCAAACGATTTGTTGTATTATTTTTATTTTTACATTCTAAAATGACGCAAAATCACTATTAGAAAAGTGGAGGAGCTATCATCTCTTTATTATTGGAGAATTCGATCTACTCAGAGGTTGTAGTCATTGCCTTTGGAGTTAGACACATTGTTATTGACGCCTGGTGTGAGACATATGTGTAGAGAAGCAACGCAAAGGGTATGGGATGAAGTTTTAAGGGTGAGGTTTCCAGTGTGCTTAATTGGAGATGGGCCTTCTCAATTGGAACCATATATTTTTGTCCCAATGAGGATGAAACACTGTAATGGAGACAACGATGAGTTAGAATATTGCAATGTCTTTTGCAACAATGAGTTGAGCAAGCATAACACACCTACTTATTACTTCACCCCATAGTTATGAAATTTGAATTTAAATTCTGATTCGAATTTGATATGATACGACAAAAATTCGTACGAGAAATTTTCAATTCTGTATCGGTAAAAAAATACCATAGTATACATATTAAAAATATATATATATATATATATATATATATCTTTTCCTATAATCACAATGTTTTTTACTCATTTTCTTTTTATTCATTTTAAAATTTAAATATTTTGTAATAATTTTTGTCAATATAGACAATTTTAAAACTGAAATTCACTAAGCAAAATCATAACAACACTTATCTACTAATCTCTCTCAAAACTACATCTCTCCCTAGACTTTTGTAATTAATATACATTTAAAAAATAAATATTCAAAACTGAAAAACTGGAAATTCAAAAAATATTGTAAGATAAAGAATAAACAAGTTAATTACATTATAATTTTTTTGAGTTGAATTGCAAGCCGCAACCCTTGAAATTTAACAAAACATTACTTAAATCATGATTAGGCTATTTACCTGCTTGCAAATAGTAAAATCTCATCTTCCTTATTAGCTCTTGCGAATATATGTAGGGCTCTACATTTTAAGGACGACGCTTTGAAATGTTGAGCATTTTTGCAGGGTAGAAACCTCTTCTTTGACTATGTGAGGGGTTCTCACTTATTTTCGACTAGGGCTTTGCGTTTTGGGGTTTCATCTTGATACATAAAATTCCAAGGGAGACACGGGCTTATTATCATTGTTTTGCTTGGCCACAGGAGTTTTAAGGATGATTTCTATTGCAAACCTTTATGCGCTATAACCTTTCGTGTTTTTTTAGAGATTTAAGTTCGAAATTTGAATGGTTTTCTCATTTGGATTTTTGGCGTATTGGTGACTGTAGTATTCAAACATTGAACACAGTGGATAGAGTAGCAGAGAAGACAGGATAGTGGACAGTGCGACAATTGTCAAGAAGTTCGATCAACATACTTTGAAGGGTTAAGCATCAAACAGAGTAAATAACAACAATGAGTGACCAGTGCTTCCCAAAGTCGCAAACCAGAAAAGGAAGAGGATGCACGCTAATTGTTTGATGGATCAATTTTATAACAACTGAAGTTACAGTCCTGTTTGTGCAGTATTTTTACAGGACTTCTGATGGAATTATACATGGACGTTAACCAATTCCTTGAAATCTTGTCAGAGTCTCCAGCTTCGCCTGAAGTAATAGTGGTTGAAGGTCAAGGGGTACAGCTTGAAACTGGGGTCCATGAAAAAACCATGGAGTCGAATTTTTCATTTTGGACAACCCAAGTAAAACAAATTTTGCAAGAACCTCCTTTGATAAGATTATCATTCCTATTTGGGCATGTAACATGTGAAAAATTGCTTTGCAACATTCAGGGTTTGGACTCACCACATGGAGGGCATCTGTCTCATGGATTCATGACAGCAAAAAAGTGAGTATTTGCTACATCAATTTACTTTGAATCAATGCCATACCGTCTAGATGAGTCCACAGGTGAGCTCGCATTGCCAGTCTAATAATAATTAGGAGGGAAACAATTCCATGATTGAAAAATATTGAACCAGTATTTTGGGGGAGTGTTCAAACTGTTAATGGTTGTGTTTGTTTTCTTGGGTTATAGGATTCATTGACTATGAGATGCTTGAGAATATTTCCGCCATTTTTAGGCTCAAACTTATCATTGCTCATGCTAGTGCATATCCCTGAGACATTGATTACCCTCTCATGAGGTAGGTATTGAAGCTGGGTATTTCTACAGATCTTATAATGGCAGTCCTTTCAAAAATTTCTCTTTCTAGTTACGTTTATTCTAGCAGATTTTATTAATATGTTCTTTTAGTATGTAATGTTGGATTTTTTATGCTTTTTAGTACTAAAAAGTTTTTGGTTTGGGAATATTGTCGATACAGTTGGGGCATACTTAATGATGGACATGGCTATACTTGTACAATTTGTTACAACAAAAAAATGGGAGAATTCTATCTCCAATACTCATATTTGTTCATCTCCATCTAAAGATAGGTAGGATGAGTAAAAAAACATTTCACAAAATCCATGCTCTAACATAGCTACTTGGAAACTATTTTACAAACTAATTATATAACAAGATACATAGATAGATCATTCCTAATTTTTCAATAGGCCTCAAAGGAAGTACCCAAACTCAATGAGCAAGGATTGTAATCCCAGTGCTTTGTTCCATTTAAATTCTTGTTCTCACATTCTTTCCTAGATTTCCTCCCTCTCATGATTGGCATAGAGCTTAATGTTTGTTTAGCTACACTTGCATAAGTGAGATTTCTAATGTCTACCTTTGTTACCCCTAGGCTGAGGGAACATCTTCCCTCACTATCTCTAATCATTGTTCCTCCCATGGATCATTAATTTGTTGTTTCACCATTTTTCCCTTGTATTTCTTCTCAATTTTTCCATTTTCACCTTTTTTATTTTTGCACTTACCTTCTTCATGTCAATTTTTTAAGGATTTACTGTGGCTCATTCCCACTCCTCACTCATATATTTATATTCCAATACATGAGAAATATATTTATATTCCATATGAGTAATATACATATTTCAGTGCTCGAGGGATTGCTTAGAAAACAAGGCTCATAGTCATTATAAGAAATACTCATTATGAGTCCAACACATTGTCACATGTAGGATTTCTCCCTACCACCTGCGCTAAAC